>OX467718.1:16432063-17032063 GCA_950111635.1 Agelastica alni
CCGCAACCAAAATATTAACTGATAAAAGAAATACACTTATCACTTTAGAATACAAACAGCAAGGATTTAGAAAGGGCATATTTTTACTCAATGACCTCCGATAAGTTGTTTTTTTAATAGCTTTTCAGTTACAGAAATATACTAACGCTTTCTTTTTGCCTAACGATGGAAAGCAAATATTTTTAAAACATAATTTAGTTGTTTTGTTAACATGCCCGAAGCTGCACATTCGACATTATAAAAGAAGATTTATAACCTACAATGTAGCATTGATGATTATTTTTAAAAGTGTTTTTTTAAATTAATCCGTTTTGCTTGATAATGAAGGCAAACATCTAATCGAGCTTTGTTTACAGATTAAATTGATTAATGAATACAAGTTGATGTAGTTTTTTTCTTAAAACTGTGTCAAATATGATGTAGCTAGAAGAGCTATACAATATCGCAATTGCCTATCTTCAAATTTGATTTATTGTATTCTTTTATAAGTATTTAAGGTTCGTTTTCTTTGTTGGAACCACTATAAGTCGATGTGAAAAATACTGATTATACATATTATTTTACATATCTTGACAGTGGCTTTAGATATTAGATTTTAATATTTGATAATTCCTGTTTATATTCGGGAATAGAAGACTCTGTCACTAGAACTCGTGGTTCATCATCGCGCTCGCTGTCGCTTTCGTTCGGAATATTCCACTCGTATCGAATTTTTCATTCTAACCGTGTAACTGACGATATATTTTTTAACCAAAAAATTTAAATAAAAAATACTTTAAAGAACTTAAGTTATTTATTAAAACATAGTTATGTATTAATATTTATTTTGTTGGTACAGTTATTAAAATGAAATATCTACCGGTACATTTGAAATATTTTCTGCAAAGTTTTTTAAAACAAATTAATTGGATGAGGCAGTTGTAACTTTCGTGTAACAGGAAGAATTGGAGGTTAAGGGGATGTTATCTGGTAAATTAGTTTTATTTATGGAAAAAATTAATTGGTTTGATATATTTATTTTGTTTTGCTTGGAATTTTCTATGTAGCCTTCTGTTACTTGAGTAGACTTCCAACGTCCATGCCTTTTTAAAGTTATTATGACTGAGGTTCGACGGAAACAGTGCCCAGTATAATATTGTGAAATGTTTAAATTAAGATATGTGGCAATTTGTTTTGGCACATTACCCTGCTTATTTATTCCCATTACTTGTTTTGTACATTTATTTTTTAACTTTCCAGTGAAAGTTACAGTAATGTGTCCGAATTTTCGAATCCCGAATTTTGACATCTCCACATTTCAAGGTCCACAGAGTCGAATACAATAGTTTTTAAGTGGACGTCTGTGTGTGTGTATGTACGTATGTTCGTATGTGCGTTCGGAATTATTTTTCGTCTCGATTATCTCGAGAACAAAACATGATATCGACGTGGGACCAATTGCATTCGACGCATAATTTACGCAACTTAGAACTGATTAGATTTTCAGCTAAATCGGTAGAGCTGTTTTTTTATGGAGAATTAAAAAACTGGTAAACTTTCGGAATTATTTATCTGTGGGTAAACATACATTGGTAAAAACTTTGTATGAAAGTATTCGCGCTCGAAATCCGGATTTGTGTGCGGAAGACGCAGCAGAATTGTGCGGGAATTTAACAAAATTGTGTTCTTGGACAGTTTTCAGATCACTTAAAGTTGGCAAAAAGGAAACAAAGGGTAGAAAGAAAGTTATTCTAGCTAATCACATAAAAAACGTGATTCTCCGGAAAGTGCATAGTTTTTTTTAGAAACCAAATGCCAACCCTAAATAAAATCAAGGCCGACGTTAATGCTAATAATTCTTCACCCAAAATATTATTTGGAGTTTTAAAGCTAACATTGCGCGATTTAAACTTCCGGTCAGTCGTTATTTATGATCAACTGCATTTATTAAAACCATACCTACCAAGATTTTTATATTTACAATGACAACAACGATGTGATTCTTCCCGGCATAGTCCGGGAAGTACAGGCCGAAAAAGTGCTACTATCTCAAAGAAAAAGCGTCCGGGAAGAGTTTCCAGACGGTTGCCGAAAAATTACTTTTTCAACAAGTAATTTTATTTAGTGTCTTGATCTGTAAACTTAAATGATCAGAGCAGTAAGAAAACGTAAAATAAACCTCCGAATTGAATTTTTGTTAAAAAAATATTGAAATTTTATTCTTTACAAAAATAAATCCATTAAAAATATGATAAGTGGTCTGAAGATCTTGTCCAGAAGGTACAACCCAAACATAAATAAAAATGTTTAAGAAAATTTTGTTAGTACCTTAACAGAGTAATAATACGAAAATTTACCAATAAAAAAAAGCAAATACAAAATTTTTTGCAGGATCTAAATTTCCTTTAAGACAGATCCGAACGAAATGTAATAACAGTTTTCGAAAAATTGCATTTATTAATGACGGCAAAATGCGTTTATTTATGTATGTATTTATTTTGAGATTTTGTCCAATTATATTAACACATGACGAAAAACAAATTAAAATATTCGGAACTTTGTCTTTTAATTTAATAAATTTTCAATAAATTTCGAATGCTTTGTCGCTACAAGCGTAGCCGTTCCATTAAGATTTCATCTAGTAAACTACTAAATATTCAAGTTATTTATATATTAAATTTATTTTCGCTATATTTTACGTTCTTTTTTATAGTGTTTTCAAAAAAATATGGTCGTAAAAAATATGTGTTTTAACTACAAAAATAAATTTTAATTGAAAATATATTAACTAGTTTTTGAATCTTTTATTGACGGATTTATGTAACTTGTTAAATTTTAAGACTTTTATTTTTAAATATTTTTCAGATGGGAAAATTATTTTTGCCGGTGTAAATGTAAATGATTTCAAAAATTTGTAATTTTTACACGTGCCTTCATTGAGAATTAATTTGATTAAATTTAAAACGCAGTAAACAAACTTAATGAAAATTTTATGATACGATGGAATTTGATTACATACAATTATTTAATACATACATACATATAGTCACACTTTTTTCCCGTAGGGGTAGGCAGAGACCACTTTCTTCTACTTGCTACGGTTCTTACACACCTCTTTTGCTTCCTCTACTTTCATCAGTGCTCTCATACATGGTAGTTAGTTGTTGGTACTCTTGACCTGTCCTTTCTTCATAACAATGTTGGAACTCATCGGGATATGTTCGCCGAGGTCGACCTCTACCTACTTGCCCATTCACACTCGCCTTAAAAATTTGTTTCGTCAATCTTCCTTCATCCAACCTTTCTACGTGTCCAAACCCTTAAGCATTCCTTTATCTATCTTTGTAACCACATCTTCTTTTACACCACAGCGTTCTCTTATCTTACTATTTTTACTTTATCCAACCGAGTCACCTCGGCTATACTTCTCAAACTACTCATCTCCGCAGCATTAATCCTATAATATTGATAATCTATAATAAATGAAAGAAAAACTATAAAAACTTTTAAACAGCGACTTTTTTAAGCCTCTCAGTATCTGGTGAGGTACAGATGGAGAGGCTAAAGTAGGCACTCATGATGGACCCAATACACTTTAGCCTTTCCTTATTACCTCATTATGATGGACAACCAGATGGTTAAAAAATATACTCGTACAATAAAACCAAGAAAGTGTCGATAAATAAAATTACATCGAGGATAGTATAGAAAACCTATTTAAAACACTCAGTAATGTTTTTAATTTATGAGGAGCAAAAATTCAAAAGGAATTTTGTCTATCTTTTTCTGTTTCGCGAAAAATAAAGCTTTTTACTAACCAATAAGCAAAATACATGCAATTACATATTTTTCAAAAATTTGTGCATGGATATTTCAAAAGTTAAATACCCTTTCCAAAATAAAAATAAAAGTGTATTTAAAATACCTACCAATTGTTGTAAACACTTGGATAGAAACCGTTTTGAATTAAAGGAAATAGAATTTAATTTTATTTGAAATTAACCACTGAAAGTAAAATTAAATTGATTACAAATTGTTGTAAAATAAAAGGTATTCTGTCAAAATTTTGCAACTAAAATATAAAAAAAAAAATGAATGATTCAGTGGACAATTAGACTAAAATCAAATCACCATCGTCTTCGTTCAGTCACAGTCTTCAATCTCGTCGTTTTCAGGTTGCTAAATGTTGTGCATTATTTTCTAAAACCCCTTCTTATCTTGTTTCCAATTTTCATCAGCAGAGTTTTTAAATTTTTTATTTTTACATGTTTTTTGTGTTCTTTAGTTCCTTTTTGTTTAATCTTAGTGCTCTTAAGTTTTTGCCTTTTTTCGTGATTGATTTAAATTTTTTTGATAAATCGCCATTTGTATACTTGAGTTTTATTTTAACTTTTACGAATCCTTTGTTATCCTTTTTGAAAATGATTCGCTTCATATCTTTTATACCAACTAACTTCTTTAAATTTTAATCTACGATTTATAATCCTCGACAAACCAGTTTTCCCCTAGTATTTTTATTGTCCCAAATTCATTATAGATTTTTATCTTTTCTTGATCCTATACTTAATTTTTTTTTATTTCTGCCGAACACCCTATCTGCTGGTAAAAATGAGTGACCTTTAACTGGAAAAGTGATTCTGACAATATTAATGTTTTGTACCGCGACCAACATCTTAAAAGCTAGACCTGTCGAGTGTATCGTCTGAGAATGTTTTCCGCATTCGCCAAAATCGATGATTCTCGATTCGTGTGTTCTGGTGATTTGGAGAATGTTCCATGACGAAATATAAGACGCGTAATATAAGACGATATATAAGACGGCATCAGGTAATAACTTGAAGGCAGTTAATTGATTAATTAATAGTTAGTTAATAATAAAAAGAAATAGTTTTTAGTGAAAAATACATAGTTGAATCTGGAAATAAAAACTTATTTTTGAGTGTGTACCACTTATTTAACAATATTTACCTACAAACAACTGTTAAGTCGTTGACATGTATACTAAAGCAAAGCTCTTTAGAAAAAAAACATCTTATTAATAATTAGATTCTCACAGATACTTACCTGTTAAGGGGTGAAACCACCTTAAATTTGTTTAACCCTGTTTTATTGCACATCTACCAGGTAAAGTTCCTCTATATATTTATATTTATAGTATGGTTGCACATAATATAAAATACATAAAAGTGTATATAACGTACATATAAATTAGTTTCATTTTACAAACATACATACATACATATAAGACACAGTCAATTGAAGCGCATATTGACATCAGGTAGTACTCGAAATTGCCGCCGTATGCCATATTCGGATATTCCATCTCCATTCTTGCATTGAGGGGGGTGGTTATCTGTCCATTTACGCTCTATAGGGTCGAACTGTGACGTGGGCAGTCTATGTTCTTCTGGATCGTAGTATATTTCTGCATGATTTATCCGTATCCTGGTGTACGGGTAAGTGAGGGTTGCCTTGTATGCGTTTTTACTCTCGAAGAAGAGCTGAGATCTGGAGGAGGTATATGGCTCAATATTGGTAGCCAGTCGATGGGGGTCGATCCTACCGTTCCGCTTTAAAGTTCCACTTTCCTGGACCGCTACAGTGATACAGTGATCACTCAGTCACTGAGGGAGTGGTATTTAGCAATTTATAAAAAAACAAAATTGCTTACCACCTAAAAAAGAAATTAAAATTATTATCTGCGCCATTACTCAAAATTTAATGTATTAAAATCTGTAGCATCTAATAAAATCGGGAGATATAAGGAAGCAGTATTAGAGTTGTGGCAACAGTGCTTTTTTATAATCATTGAAACAGAATATTGCATTATTGTTTTAATAAGGAGTCAATTTTATTTTAACATTTGGTGTTAGTCCATATGAAATGATTTAAAAAAAATTTCAGGTTGTTAAAATTAATTCGCGTGGTAAAATAAAAATGACCGCCCCTTCGACATTTTTTGTGATAAATATTTTTTAAACTTGTTTTAAATTGCTAATTCGTTAGACAATAACATAAAAATATTAAGTTACTAAGCAACCCCCATTGGATCACTTCATTTGGATTGACCGTTTGGTGTTAGTAAATATAGAAGGGAAGAAGTCGAAGAAGTAAAAATTTACAAAAGGCACATTATTCCTAAATTCGTTTTTATTTTTAGTTTTTATAAAACAGTAATGTTAATTAATATATAGAGAGTGTGTAGGAACTTTAAAACGTTTCTCGTTTATACAGCTGTACTAATAAGAAAAAGAATTGGAAGTAAACAGTTCTTTACCCCCTTCAACATAAATCTGTCCGTTTATGCATACTTTATAGACATAAACCGGATGGCAAAAGTAAAAAAAAAGAAATGTTGGAAACGGGAAAACGTGACAGACTGTTAAACTACATTTCTTAAAATTATGGGTTTATTTTAAACGTATTACTGGTACGTGACTAACTTATATTTTCGTCGATTCCGCTGTGTCCGAGGCTGCCTGCAATGAAGTTAGTGCGATCCGAAGAAAACGTCTCCGACTTTGACGCCGGGTGATGGGAAATATTCAAGCTTGATATTGTGGCCAGAGTGACCCGTTCACTTTGATCCAAAGACATTTGAGATTCTTCCTTTATTGATATGTTGACCTTACTAATGTTCTCGGTATAGAGGCAAAAGAGTCTCGCACTTTGATAAGAGCAAACTTTTCTTCGTAACCCGTTCAGTGCGACCAACCAGCAAGAAAATTGCAAAAAATATATTTGTGCTTGCATCCAGAGACGTAAAAGAATTCTACACGTACGCTGCGTCTTCTGCTTTTGATTGTGAGTCCCAAGACTTATTTATACGCATTGAACATATTTAGACCTTTCGCTCTTCAATGTACTCTCCATGTTTCCAACGAAAGCTCTCAAGTGGTTCGAAGAATAAACTATAAATTTGAAACTATTTTTTATCTAAAAGTTAAAATGAAATCAATTGCTTCCTACGACTTACCACGCTGAATCCACGAAGTTGCTTTGGTGCTTTTGGGGGCCCCGACTTCTATGATCTGGTAACAGCACTCCACATAAAACAGTTTATAATAATTTACACGATATACCCGGTACTATAATTAACTGGTTCGTCAATAGGTACAATTGTTTATAGAATCTACAATATTTGAATTAAAAATAATGCAACTTGCATCAGCTTTCCCAAACACTCCATACCAATAACTACAACTTTCCATACAAACTTTCCTCTGTTTAAAGCAGTGCTCTTCTGTCAGCTTGTTAAAAACCTCCGTCTCTTTTGCTTTTACCGCTTTCACATCGTCAAATCTTGTTTCCTTAAGCTCCGATTTAATCTAAGATTATTTATAACGATTTTATTTTAAATTGTTTTGATGGAGCTCGGATCAATTTACAAATTTTCTTGATGTTGCCGTCTGTTTATGAAGTTGAGAATGGTCCAGGACGCAGATCCTCTTCAGTCCCTTCTTAAATTACTTAAAATCTTTTGTGTGTGATTAACTTTTACTTATGTACACTTTTTTTAATATGGCAAAAGCTTCAGTAGCAGTTTTTCCTAGTTTTACAAAAAACATGAGGTTAACTCGTTGATCCATCCGAACCCCTTTGCATTTTTGCAACGTTGCAAAATGTGACACTGAAAACATCGGTCTATTCATAATCAATATCATTTGACCCAAAACAATGTCCTGAAAAAATATTAACAATCTTCGAAACACGTACACATATCACATCACCTGTAATGACAAATATTGAACTAACGGTTGGCAATCCAAATCATCTTCATTTTTACCCATTTTATTTTCTGATAAAGCAGACTTAATCTTGCTGCTATCTTATTTACTATTTACATTAGATATTATACCGCACCATAATATGTTCCCTTTTCATATATAATTCCTTATCAATTTTCTCTGCATGAGTGCAAATATTTTTGAGTGGTCAGTTGTAACTATGAATCACTAGAAACTACTTATGTTTACAGATGCTTAGAGTTATTTTTAATTAATTGTATTTCTTTAAAAAAACTCGCTAACACTTAAAATATCACAAATAAAAATATTCAACTAATTTAATAACAATAACTTACACAACTACGATAAACTAAATAAAGATTACAATTTATTAAAAAATTTCTTAAAACATGATCAAAATTCGGAACAGATTTCACGATGTTTTTGGGCATAAGACTAATTTAAAAAAATGTATGATGACCTTTGTTTGCGCTGTAAGCGTTTTTGCACATTTTATAAAAATTTTCATTGTTTTTAGAATTGTGCCCAACGAGGTCATTATCAGTTTTTAGCCGACACAGACATGTTTAAACATGTCGCTGCGTGCTCGTAATTTGCCGGTAGCAGTACCAGTCCGGTTACTCAATTGCCAACCTTCGTTATGTCCATTGTTGTATGTGTTGTTAACAGTTTATATAAGTTTTTAATAACAATATTTTAGTAATTTTTAAGAACAAAATTTTTCTAGATCTTTGGGACAAGAATAGAGTAGAAAGTAAAAATAATATAATTTGTATTATGGATGCACCTAGTTTTGCAGTAACTGCAGTTTACAGAACCGCCTCTTTAAATAATTGCGGATAATCAACAAGCCACGAGATTCACCTCTCATTTGAACTTGCTTATTAGTAAAGTACTCGCCAGTACACACCTGATTTGTATAATAAAGGGCACATTTTGACCCACCCATGTAAGTTTCACTATTGTTATCGTACAATAAGCACATATACTCTAAACGTGTTATTATGAAACCTACAAATGCAGCCTTCAATATCAAATTACTCGTTATGTAATTATGTGACAATGTAACGATATTTTAATTAATCATTGAAGTTTCATCTGTTATGGTTAATGTAGTAATTGAATGAAAGCAGAGATAATTCATAATATTTACAACTTATTTTATATACAAGGTCTGTGGATAAATAAGTACCTCGTACATCCGTGTCTTAAGTGACTGTGTCAGTACCCTTTAAAAACAACACTATACCAATGGAAACGTATATTCCATTGGACTAAGCAATAATGATAAATATGTACCTACCTAGTACATTTGTGTCTCAAGGGTATCCATTGGTATAGTGTTGTTTTTAAATTGGTACTGATATAGTCACTTGGAACACAAATGTAGGAGATACTTATTTATCCCAAGTTCTTGTACACAAAACAGTAGAGATGCAGATGCATATCAGTAGTTAAACATTACAAGGAGTCTATAAGTGATTTAAATATTTATCTTTGCCATTGTTGAAAGAAACATTCTACAGTTGAAAATAACGGAATGTTCAACATTTATCTTTGAAACATTATCCAGGTGTGGCTAAGGATTCTTGGTGTTATCACTGTCCTCCAAAATACAAAAGTCGAATAGACATGGAACATGTGGTCGCAAACATCCATTAATGGATGTAGGCACTAACAGAAGCAGATAGATCTCCGTAAGCAAGTATGAAAGACTTTTTTGTGATGAGTAGCTAAAACTTGGAAAATTGTTACCTATTAATAGCTTGAAAGCCCTTTTGTAATAACAAATAAAACAATATTTAATAGTTTTGTTTCAACTACTGGAAAAACCGTCACTACTTGTTCCTAATTTAAAAAATTATGTTCCGACTCTATATTGTTTACAAAAATATGTTGAAATTTTTTATTAACCACTGAATGTTACATAAAAAAATTATATGGATCAGTATCGGTGTAACCGATACTTAATAGTGTTATATTATAGACATGTTCAATATATCAGTCTATCAATTACTTTTTTATTGCAGAAAAATGTTTTATGCAAGAGTTTGCTTGATAAAGTTAAGCTATGAATTAATACGACTATATAATAAATAATGTACCCAGAATAGTTAATTCTGTCACTAGGTTAGAATGAAAAATTCGATACGAGTGGAATAAATATTCCGAGCGCGAGCGTGAGAAACTACGAGTATCGAATTTTTTCATTCTAACCGTGTAACAGACGATATTTTTTCCACGACCAAAGAATTTAAAAAAAATAGTTATGTATTGAAACAGATATTTGTTAAGTTTTTTAAAACAGATTGATTGGATGAGGCAGATGTAACGTTCGTGTAACAGTAAGAATTGGAGGTTGAGGGGATGTTTTTTGGCAAATTAGTTTTACTTATGGAAAAAATTAATTGGTTTGATATATTTATTTTGTTTTGTAGTCTTTCATCGTCCATGCCTTTTTAAAGTTTGCCACGTCTTTTTCGTTCTCTAAAGAGTACTCTGCCAGTGGTCTCTCTACTGGCAAATTATGCCCGAGCTCAGCCGTAGAGGGTAGAAGAAAAAAAAATATAAAAGTGAGCCGCGCCACCGACTTAGACGGTTCAAGCCGGAAACCCCTAGGTCTTAAAGGCACTAGCAGAGCCACACGATAAACAACTAAGCTTATGGTGAACCAAATAAATAAAATTATAGCAAAAATATATTGAATACTTTACTCACACAATAAATTAAAATACACAGCTCAATAACAAAATTATAACACATAATCAAAATTAACAGCCAACAATAAATCGAAACTTCAAAATTTACAACTTTGTGAGACAACAATAAATCAAAAATCCAAAGTTTACGATTCCATAAAATAATTAAAACAAAGGTAAGAATGACAAACCTTATCAGGTTACCAAAAAAAAAACGTATACAAGTCAACTTTTTAACAATACTTTATTAACGTTCACGTACGGCTGCTAGTTTAATCACGTTTTTTTTTCCTTTTTCATTTACATAAAGATTTACACTGTTAAAACAATCGAGCTCATTTAAAAATATTTTTACAATGGTTGTCCTTTAAAATATCAAAATTGTAGGATATTTACAAATAAGTATGAAGAAAATATATTTACTTGGACACAAAGAACTATTGAGAATATTACGTTAATCAAAGTTCAGCCTTGGCATATTATCCAATGCAGTAAATAGTTTTCAATAGTGTACCATATTAATAAATTAAAACAAAACTTAATCGCGGTGTCAAAAACAAATCACGTCGTTTAAATATTCTAAAATAAAACACTTGTAACCTTTGGGTATGCGAATTCACTAATCCTGTGACCTACTACTGGGGCCGGTTTGAATTATGGAACAGCACCTGCTAATTAACAATGGCTTCCCTCCATCAGATCCCGCACGCGGATATTTTAACTCGACACCAAAATCCAAAATATCATCAACAAAGGTAAGATAAAATGGTCAAGTTAAAAATTAAATGGTTATTCTTCAAAATCCAATTAAGATGGCCCAAATACAGCCAGATATGAAAGAAAAAAACCGTAGAGGTTCTGCTCACGTGTTAATATCAAATCGTTCCAAAAACTCTTACCCGACTTCGACGACTGACACCAAGCGACTGTCTCCAACTACTCACTCCCAGCCGGATATCAGAAAATAACACGGGACACGCGTCAGCCAACCATCTTCGCAAATATATGTTCCAAACTCATAATCGCACTCGTCCGTGTTGATAGCCAGCCCATCCACACAGAAAAGCAAACCAAACAATAATATAGCTGACAACACACGACAATCGAGGCCAAAAATTAAGGCAAAATCTAATAACAAAAACCCCCACTCCATCTCCACCGATTAACAAAAATGTCACAGCCATTAATAATTAAATCCCATCACTACTAGGTATGCAACACTATTTACAACGAATGATATACTTAAGTTACAACAAAATACGGTACGCAACCCTACTTACGAGTACCTAAGGAATACGAAATCGTCAGAGAACCAATTAATAATGGAACTGTAGAAGGGAAAAAATAGGCACGTGACAAGTTATTATGACTGAGGTTCGACGGAAACGGTGCCCAGTATAATATTGTGAATTATTTAAATTAAGATATGTGGCAATTTGTTTTGTACATTTAGTTTTTAACTTTCCGGTGAAAGTTATAGTAATGGGTCCGATTTTTCGAATCCCGAATTTTCGACTTATCTCCACAGGTCCCCAGAGTCGAATACAGTAGTTTTTAAGTGGATGTCTGTGTGTATGTAAGTATGTTCGTATGTGGTTTGCTATATTTATTTTGTTTTGCTTGGAATTTTCTATGTAGCTTTCTGCTACTTGAGTAGACTTCCAACCTCCATGCCTTTTTAAAGTTATTATGTCTGCACCTGCATTTACTAATGTAGTGGCTGAGGTTCGACGGAAACAGTGCCCAGTATAATATTCTGGATTATTTAGATAAAGATATGTGGCAATTGTTTTGGTATATTACCCACCTTATTTATTCTGATTACTTGTTTTGTACATTTATGTTTTTGAAAATTTATAAAAAATTATTAAAAGGGAGGTTTGAAGGTCTCGGAGCACAATATTTATTTATAATTTTATAAAATATTGGTTTTCTTTTTTTTGTATCGGGAATAACAATTGATAATGAGAATCACAAATCTTTAATATCTTGAATTTTAATATTATACAGTTCATTTTTACGGCAAGCCACCAAAACACCAATGATTAAGGCAACCTAAAAGTTCAAATAGCATCAAAATTGATACTTAATTAAAAATATTTATTACCTTTTGATTTTTGAGGAAGTAGGTTTTCTGTTATGTTATTAGCGTAATTTTTAATTCCAGTACGAGTATTTTCAAATTCTAAATCTGATTCACTTAAATTCTCGCTCATTTTTATACAAAACTTTTAAAAAATAACTTTTAAGAATCTAATTTAAAACTGACTGATTTACTTCAAATCAAAGGGTTTATTTGACATCCATGGCAATCGCTATTGTTTAAAACAATTACGAAATATTCATACAAGTGATAGAATGAAAATACATGCAAACCCCATAAGAAATAACTGTTACAGAATGAATATTCTCACTCTGGAGTATGAATGTTGTCATTATTTTTTAAAAATAATTTCATATTGATTATTTTACAAGTATGATCGTGGAGAATGGTATATTTTCGAAATTATCCGATAGAATAATAGCTCATTATACGCGAGTAGAAGACTATATGTCCTCTACGACTATGCGATAGTCAGCTTTTTTAATGCAATCTAAATATTATTTATGATAATAATAGATACTTCATTTATTCTGAATTTCAGATTTATTTGATGTAATTATATATCTTCCACAACGATGATAACGTATATTTTTCAAAAAGTTATGTAAAATGAACGAGAAGGACATTTTCCGGCAATGAGTTCAGAGTTGCCGTTTTCGCTGTTTGTGGACGGTTTCTGAGAATTCTTCTTGTCTTTATTCTTATCGTTTAGGAAGCGCACTATTCACGCCAAGTAAACGAGCTACAGAAAAAATAAAATTCATTTAATTGATGTTCTTAACCCCGTTTACAGATTTTTCCTCTCGTTTACTAAAAAGATACGCACCGGACAAACGGAACCAGATACGAAAAATATCGCACAAATACACAGAATAGATTGCCGAGCTGTGCGAATGCATTAAAAAGATATCTTACATTTATTTGCCAACTTTAAAAGATACTTTTAATATCGCTGAAACATCTTTTACCTCTTTATTTTTGTATCGGGAACGTATATGATCCGGATACTTTTTGCTTATGTCTGCGTTCGTTTAAGCGATTTAGAGTATTTCAGTTTTCCCTTGCCACTATCACAAATTGAAGAAATTGTAATAATTTTAAAATTTAAAAAGATTTTTTTCCGTCATTTGATATTCTGCTGATTTATTATTTTATTTAGAGTAAAGATTCGACGAAAGTGTAGCAGGGCAGAGCGGGGTCACTTGACTAGGATTTTGTTTAAATCAGTGCAAGGTCCATTCAAAGAAAAAATTAAAAAATAGTTATTTGACTAGTTTATTTGACAGTTTATTTGACTACCTATTGAGATAAAAAAACTTTGGCAAATTTTTTGTTTACTATACTAAACTTACCTTATAATAAAAAAATTCATATGCCTGTGGGGTCTAATGACCAATGGGGTCACTTAAACCAGTGTGTTATACAAACCTTTGCACATTAAAACATAAAATATGGGAACAAAAACATAATAAAATTTCTGAGATTCCTTATAGAAATAAAACAAACTTAAATAAACTTCTAATTAAAAGTAACTTAATTAGTTTAGTTAATGTCACAGTTCATGCAAACATAAACTGCACTAATACCAGAAGTGCACTTAATGTGACCCATTCTCGGCAACTAGTGTACTGAAACCACTCTTCTCCTGGGAGACTGTGTGATTGGGACACTAGACAAAAATATTCATCCTATTCACTGTCTGACGAAAGTTGTATTTTCTTAACAATTTTCTTCCTATTCTTCTTATCGACCTTTTTATTAATTTTCTTAACAGACTGATTTTCTTCATCAGACTCTGAGGAACTTTTAAAAATTGCTTTCTTCGCTGCTTTTTTTTTAAACTTATAGTTAGTTTTAGTTTTTTTTTTACATTGTTCCAAAGTAATCGCATCTTTCTTGAAGGTGTCTGTCAAAACAGCACAACTTCTCCTTTTCCCTCATGTTTGTTGCTTTTTGGGTCCTGCTTTCGGTAATGGTCTCACAAATTCTGGCGAAAATGAAATATAGTCTCCAGACGAAGATGGCGTTTCAAAATTTGATCTTGATTTTCTTTATCATTTAAACATGGCTCATTCGGCCCCAATTGCTTTGGCTCAAATGATCCCTTTCTCGAATTACATTTAATATGTTCAATAACTAAAAATCAGTTGAAAATAATTTATTTTTAAAACTTAGGCCATTAACAGTAATCATGTTGAAATCAAAATACTTTTACTTAATAGCCGAATGATAAAATTTGTAATTTTTAACACAAAATTTAATGGTTTTTACTTTTAGCGCCAAACTTGCAATATTACGCAATCACACGCAGAACAAACGGTGGCTTATTTCCCTCGCCCCTTCCCCCGCTTCTTCTAATGCCAACCACTCGTATATACCACGCATCGAAGGTGGTAATAATACAGGTGGCGCTACTAGACCCCGCGGCTCAACAGACCCTGCTCTGCTTTACTTAAATATATGGAGGATCTCAATGAGGTTCATTTTATTAATACGGTCTTAAAGAAGCCATAAATGTTTGATGCTGTACAAATGAGTCTTTGCATGGATTAAGTTCTTGCGAAGTAGATAAAAATAGTGTCGCCAGTTTTTGATTTTTTGTGTCAAACAAGTTAGAACAATTTTTAGTTGGACGCCAGAATTGTTTGTTGATTGTGAACTTATGTTGAAGAACAGACAATGTTTATTACTGAATGAGTATTTTAAAATAGTATTTCAATAGTTAATTCAGAGGGTACATATTTTGGAGGTATATATAAAAGCAGATGCTAGTATATAAAGGGTGTTTCTAAATTCATACGAAAAGATTCAGGAAGTGATTGCCCGTATGAAACTGATGGATCTTTCCTATGGCAAAATTTCCTCAGTCTACCCCCTTCCGAGATATATCACCCCTAAAAGGTGGTGGGTAAAATTAATTTTTAATCCTTTTTTTCAATTTTGGCTGGGGGCAGTTATTTCCAACATTCATTATTAATCGTAGTAGTGAAAACTAAGCAAATTATAAAACCAGTTTGGACGTACGGAATACTATGGGGGTGTACCAAAAAGATCAATACGAAAATAATAGAAACCTTTCAAAACAAAGTATTAAGGGCCATAGCTAACATACTTTTGTATAACCTCAATAAAGACCTCAATTAAGTCATCAAACACGGTGACTCTTAGATTGGATGTAGTTAGTTTGTTAGGATTAAAAAAAAGTTGCCTATTGGTCGCTGACCACATTGTAGCGTTAAAAAAGAATAGGAAGTGTCATATTTCGTAAATTTTTTGGTGGTTTGTCATTGAATAAAAATAAAATATACTTGGAAGCAATGTTTGTGAAAACCTTTCCGTATTTATGCAAATATGTATTAACAAAGATAATAACAATGTGTCATAAACGACGCACGTTCTGACAAATCGTATGTGCTAGGCATTTAGGATATTGTGTACAATCTGCATACGTGTTGAACGGCAAATTTTTTCCCCATTATTTAACAGGAGTAGTGAACTTTTATCTTTAGATGTACTTCGAATAATAAAAATAAACCAAGTCCAATGATCTAGAACAATGTCTGCTTGTTACAAAATATAATAAATAAGTCACAGCATTATTAACAACAAAGCGACAGATCTCGGAAAAAATACAAAGCTATGTGTCCTTTCGCCATAACTTTTTAATTTACAGTACTGAAACGGGGTACATGCAATTTGGTTCCCAGAGTGAGAACGGTCAGATAGAATGTGTAATTCGGTACCCGATATTTTAGGTTTACCTGATTTTTATGTGTAATTTGGTTCCCGGAAATAAAAATTAGCCTAACCAAACCTAACGGCCTAACCTATCACCTAAAGTACCTTTATTGAATGTGGCTGAGCAAGCACGATTCAAAAACATAACTGACTGTCACCCAAGCAATACAATGCACATTATCAATTTTGGTTTTCCCAAATTTCACTCACACGAACAAGGATAAATAACTTTTCAATTTATTACCTGGTGGGAACCAAACTACCAACACCCCTGAAACGATAGGCCTACTTGTGCTTAAACCTCTAACAAATGACATTATTATTTAACATAAACATTGACGTTTGGTTTTGGTTAGATGTACTGATATGTTTGCAAGTTCCTAAATAATATTATCTACTGAAGAAAATGTATTTTTAGAAGAGCACTATGTTCGCTCATACGGTTGAGGTAGACAAATTGGTCCAAGCGTTAAATTCGTCCGCGAAGAATTTTCGGATCATTTCAATAAGCAGGCATAAATTAATGATGTTGTACTGATCTTTGTACCAAATTAAAAGAAACTGGAAGTGTGCTACACCAAGAAAAAGGTAAAGCTGGACGAACAAAAACAGTGGATACCAACTAAATACTTGTTTGGAAGTTTCAGTACTACAAATTAATTAGCTATACTGTAGTTTCAAATACAATACCACAAAACAGCGTAATAGTTACCAAGATTTGTCGTAGTTATCTTACCTCAAACACCGCTCGTTGCTAGGAAACTAGTCGAAATTCTGTTTCTGAGCCTGTTGTTCATCTACAATATAATATAACAATAAAACAAAACAAAAATAAATAAAAAATAAAACAATGACAAAATCTATTTTTATTCGTTACCGACTTCCACTACCACGACCGCCAGTTCACACTTAATAGTGATAACGACTGATCTACTGGTAGTGTTCACGCCTATTTTACGACTCCGTGTGAACCCGGAACCCGGTTTTATAATTACATCGTTTTTTCCTTAACTTTTCAGGGCTGAAAATGGGTCTTTTTCAAAGTTTCCTTTATTTTTGGAGAAGTCACATAAAGATAATCAGGTGAATATAGTGGTAGTCGAGGATAGGGACCTCAAAAACGACTTCACATTGTCCTGATTAATAATCTAAGTTTTCGCCTGTTAGTAATCGGGTTAACTTCGCCGCACACGTTCTCATAGTCTTCCTAAAACTGGTAGTCGGTTTGATTGGTATTCTACCGCTCAAGTAACTATTTAAAGTATATGTATTTTCAAATAGACAATACAACTAGGTATACTTTTTCCATGGAATCGAATAAGCTGAACGTGCTTGTTAAAAAAAGAGAGAAAGGAGATAAAAGCAATGTAATTTACAAAGAATTTTACTGGCATCACCTTATATAGAAAATAATGCAATTAACCGGGAAATGTTGTGATCAGACGTAAATGAAGAGGTTCGATATATTTGATCTTATGGTTAATGCTATTGACAAAAAAACCATCCTCATTATCGGTTTTGATTTTAAAACACTTCGAAGCCATCACATTATATTTACCGGTATTAACTAGTCCAACAAAAATAAGAGGGAAGTATAAAGGACAGCTCTCGATAGAAAACTCTGTGAATGTATTTAATAAAAAAGGAAATTTTTAATGAGGTACATAGCTCTTGATATGGAATTAAAATATTATTTTTTATCTTTTTATTAAGTACATTTTTACAAAGTTTAAGAGAGCTTTGGTTATTGAAAAAAAAAATAACAGACAATACAACAATCTTAAAGTAACCAATACGAATCTCACAGCAATGACACCGATTTTAACATTTGCTATTGCCACCACTGGCTCATTTGTTCTGAAAGGCTTCTTGTTCAATTCCTAATAAACTGTAAATCTTTTCCATTATTTTAGTAAAGCGTGTTCCAGGTCAAGTAGGTTGACTAGAGTAATATTACGAGTTTTCATGCGCCGTTCTGGTAGTCCCAACATGCTTTATAGAGTATAAGTCTGGACTTAGATCTGGCTACTCCAAAATTTAAATACCAACTTCATAAAGAAATTTAATTTGTGTTTTAGCAAGGTGCGGACAAGCGTTATCATGCATGAGAACAAAATTCACACCAATAACAGGAACAAACAATGTCAAAATTTCTTCAAGAACTTCTCTAATATACGTATCAGTTGTCATGGATCCACTACAAAATACGGTCGCCTCTATGTGGCCTCCAAAACAGAATCCTCCCCATACCATAATGGAGCCACCGCAAAAATTCATATAGCTGGTCTTATAGTGCACTGTGTAAATCGTCCCCCTTCGCGTCTGTAGACTGAAATACTATCAGATTCAAAAAGTGGACTCATCTGTAAGAAGCATATTAGCCCAGTCGTTTGAATTTCAATTAGCATGTTCTCTTCATCTTTTTCTCTTTTTGCCTTATCCTCATTGGACGATGGCGATCATTTCGGTCTATATTAATTTATTGCCAGTGGTTCTAAATAATTCAGTAGATATTTTTCTGGTTCCATTTTTCTTAAATTGTAGAGCCAAGAAATTCGGTGTCTTCCAGGACCTCTTTTGCCATTCATTTTATCTTTCATAATCACTTGGAGTGTTTCATATTTTTAGTTGCAAAACAGTTACGTGGTAAGTCCAAGATATTCTTGGTATGCATTAATGTCCAGGATTCTACACCATACATCAATGTAAAAAATATATAGCATTTTAGTAAGCAAATTTCTAGCTTTAGTTTTTTGTTTTGCTAACCTCACACTGGTTAACAATGGTGCATGAACAGGGACATTACGGACTCTGGAAAGTTAATTTTGCAGTAATGCTGTAATATAACGTTTTAGCGGTGCCTGCAAACATAAATAACGATTATCTGCTGGGATGGTACACTTTATGACCGAGAAACACCTATTATGCACCATTCACTTCCATCACGCAATCGGTTCTGGTTTTTAGCTCTACCATTTCCCTCTCAGACACTCGTCTGACTGTATGATCGGAGTTGGATCAGAAGGGTGCATAATAGGTGTGTCCCATTAGACGTCCTGGAACTGGTCTTCTGTTGTAACCAGTAATTTTTTTGTACCTACTTAATGTTCTAGATAAACTTGATTCGTTAATATTAATATCTTTCTATATACTGCTGCGATCTTCAATCTTCTGGCCAAAATGTTGACTGGTTTTTCTGGGCGTCAAATTATTCATTCTTTCTTATTTTTTTTCGACTAGAAATATAATTAAGGTTTTTTAAAGAGTAAAGCAGACTGTGGACGTAAATTAATATTTTGTGCTAAGATTTATTTTTCTGATTTTAAACTTATAATTTTTAAAATTATGCGATACCTACCTACTTTTTGTGCCAAGTGACTAAAATGACTGTTATTGGTCCCAGGTACCAGTATGTTATAAATAGTAGTACAAGGTCTCCATACTCCTCATTTTATTCATGGCAGTAAATTTTTGTTGTCTACTTTCTGCTCATTATCTTAATAAAAAATGCGTTTAACGAATTCGTGTTAAGTAAATATCCCTTTAGTTAACCGACATTGCCACCTTTGTAATTTTCTTTGAATTATATACAATTTATTTTCACCGATCTTTTCATAAAAGGAATTGCAGAAGAACATTCGCCTGATAAATTGCGTAAACTTTCATTGAGTGTGAATGGTCATCAACTATTTATATTTCATCAATTCAATCAATGGTATTTAATAGGACCATCAAACAAACCATTAAGTTTATATAATACAGTTAATATGTTGCGTTTCACTAAATCAATTTAATTTTCTATATCTGAAAGTTAAAAAAGCAACAAGCATAACACATTGGCGTGCTAATTTTTTTGGAGTTGATCCAAACAATCACTGTTCTTAATAAAGCATGCTTGCTACAAAAATACACGTAGAAAAGTCATTCAAACTCCTCTTTCCGAAGAGAGACACATGGGTCAGGGGAGAAATCTTCTTCCCAGAGACTGAATACGTAATGTACACAGATGAGTCAAAAATCCTCAGATGGAGTTGGGGCCAGTGTTTTCAGCAGGAAACAAAAGATTGAAATATCTACCAGTCTTGACAGCTATATGCTATAATCTTTCAGGCTGAAGTCTTCGCTATCGAATTGTGTGCAAGAGAGCTGACCAACATACCTCTAGCAAACAAAAACATAAGTATAATATCAGGCAGTCAGGACGCTTTAAAAGCACTGAGCTCCAACAAGACAAATTCTAAACTTGTATGGAATTGCATCGAATCCCTAGAGTACCTTGGTTCGAACAACAGGGTGACCCTACTGTGGGTACCTGGGCACAAGGGGGTGGAGGGAAACGAAAAAGCCGACTCTCTTGAAAAACAGGGGGCCGAATCTGGACCAGAATTTCTGTAGATTGTTCCAAAAAAAAATATGGATTAGTTATCTCATTGATGTCATAAGTATCCTTACATGTCGTATTTGATTTAACATAAGAGTAAGAGTAGCTGTGGCAATTGATACCTACTGATGAACAACGTAATCAGATTGTTTACAGCTACAGAAAATTTTATTGAAGTGTTTTAAATAATTCTACTTTAAACGTTGAAACAAGCATGTTTCCTAGAGCTTAGAACATGTATTTTAAAGAAAAATTTACCGTGACAGTTTTTTTTATCTTGTAGTAAAGCTTCTTCTTCTTCTAGAAGTAGTAAAGCGATAAACACCATGGAATTCTACGTTAAATTTTACACGCGATCCTGTATTTGCAGTAGTCGTAACCAAATTAGGTCTATTTTTTTTTTAATCTTAATGCGACACATTTTATGCGATTATATAGCCAATGTGAAACTGTAATTATGAGATTAAACTTACTAATGGATTTTCCAAACGCAAAAAAAACTACGATAACCAACCTCGATACAAACCTTGTTCATTGAAACATTGCTCCAGTAAAATTATATGCTTAACGCTAACAAATCTGCACCTGTGGATAGTGATGTAAAAGCATGTTAAAATCTCGATAACTCAAATCGACAAGAGCTACACATATGAAGACCGATAATGAATTCATTTTATATTCATATGTGGAATCCACAATAATAGCTTAAGTATAGGGTGTTCCATTTAAAATAATTTAACTTTATGCTGGTTTGGGCCACCCCCTATAGCTCTAAATATTTTTTAAATTAAGCACAGTTTAAGACCAAACCCTATTGCAAATGAAGTTATTTAAATATTTTTCTCTACTTAGCAAGAACTAAGAAATGAATTACCATTAAAATTCGCACGTGACTAAATTAGACGGAGTGGGACTAAACGTCTAAAAAACAAGACTATTGCTAAATAACCCTGCTTGACGATAAACAAAGAAGTAAGCGCGAATACTTTCAGTGGGAATGTAATGAAATTACTGTAGAAAAGTGGTAACGTCTTAGCAAAGGTATTTAAAAATACTATACTAGGTGAAGAAGAAGACCAGGTCCACGTGTTATTTTTACAGTAAATACAGGAGACTCTGACGACACCTCAGAGGAAGAATAATTGTCGGATGATGAATCCTATAGGAAGAGAAGACATATTGTCTTTATATTTGACACATTGACCTCCTTTAATTCAGCCAATTCACTGAGATACTGCTACATGCGTTTTGCAGAAGAGTTATCAGAGTGAAAGATTCTCTTGTTTGTGGTTATTTTTAATTTAAATTTAAAGTACAATTTAATGGCTCTTCACCGGTTTTGTTTTTCGGAATATATTTTATTTTCTTATTTTTATTTTAGTTTTTCAAAAATATTTTTTTGGTTTAGTTTTTTAGAATATTGACTTAAGTTTAACGTTTTAGAATCTTTTTTGTGTAATTGTGTTCTATTTTCGTGATATTTACAAAATTCGTTCATGTTTATCCCGCACTAACATCTTTATCTCGTTTTCCTTTGCGAAGGGTATGCCTCCCCATTATCGAATATTAACAAATGACTAGAAGTATCACCTTACGCTGTCGATGGATTAAGCAGACAATTTTCAGCATGATACTTTCCAAATGAAGGCGTATATTTGGATCCCTAACCCTTTGAAGCGCCCTTCCTATGTTTAATAAATATATAATGGAAGCATAACCCCCGTAAATGACGCTGACGGTTTATGATTTATTATTCAATATTATTAGGAATGCCTCTCTGTCGCGGCGAAGCCATTTATAGCCATAAACATCAAAGCTCCGAAAGAGTGATTCAACTGATAGTATTCTTTAAACTGTGTCCCCGTGGTTTCCACTGCCAGTGACGTTATATAATAATTATAATCGATAAAGTAAGGTTTAAGACATAATAAATGTCTCCACCACTATTTTCTTAAATCGTTCCATAACCCTTTTTTTACTGATTGTAAGTAATAATTATTTCACGTATTAAATTAGTAGTTTTTGAATGATTATATAAAAGTAGAATTTATGAGATTATTATGTATTGATTCTTTTTGACACTGGCAAAAAGAACAACCCCCTAATGTTTTTGAAAGTATCCATTTATAATATTTTTTTTATTTACTTTTAATTTCAATAAATTTTCTGTAATATAAAAAATATCGGTAATTGTTAGAAAATATTTACGATACGTCATTGGTACTCGGAGTCCGCGTCTATAGAGAGTAAGTAGGGACGTTTGACGTTTCCCTTCCATTGGTAATTTATTTCTAGTAATGTTATGAAATTCGGCGTTTGAAATTACGTCCCGATCTGGCGCCACACCAGCCCAATAGTCTTTGTGTATATTTTTCCAGGTATCGAATTAATTCCGCTGGACTAATGCGAGACGTTTATCATTGAAAAGTACAAAATGTCAAAAACCAGATCTCGTTGACATTGTGCTGTTTAATTTTTGACTGTTTTGTTGCTAATAGTTGACACGTGTAGCTTAAAAAATTTATACTCGCTGATTCACCACATACATTTAATTATACA
Source organism: Agelastica alni (assembly GCA_950111635.1). Classification (NCBI taxonomy): domain Eukaryota; kingdom Metazoa; phylum Arthropoda; class Insecta; order Coleoptera; family Chrysomelidae; genus Agelastica; species Agelastica alni. The sequence continues at coordinate 16,455,272 of OX467718.1, forward strand.
TAATATCCGATGTCGTTTTCTATTGATTGAATTTACGTTTTAAAATATATTCTTAATTTCTCCAAACCTTGCGGAGTAGGTGTGAGTCATTGTTGTTACTTGGTTTAGTCAAGGTTCGTCGTCGTGTTTGCATTGTCGCAGTTTATAGAGGAACTTACTCTTCGATTAAATCGTAGAGAAGTGAATTATGTTTGTGTGATGTTAAAAAAATTAAGAGGTGATCAAAATTACCACGGAAAAGTCATTAAAAATATGAAAGAAGTACTGTCGAGTTTTCAAAGCGAAGATTTCGATTTTTGTGTGGACAGAGTTGGTAGAAGTCAATTTTTTTTACTCAAGTACGTATTTTTACTTGATTTAATTTTTTATCTCTTGTTTTACAACATTTCTTTTATTATTTAACGTTAATTGCAAACCCTAACATGGTTTCAATTCTTCTCATTGCGCCGTCTCCCTTCGAAGGTTGGCGATCCAACTGGCAATAATTACTCGTGACACAGCTGCTCTGAAGATTTCGGATGACGTTTTACTGAGCCATCGGCGTAGGTCCCTGAGCCAGGAATTTTGTCTTCTTCCTATTGACCTTTTCCCCTGAATCTTTCCCTCGATGATCAACCGAAGTATTTCATATCTGTCTCCTCTCATTATATGTCCAATATACCTTCGTTTGCGCTCTTTGATTGTTAGCATCAGCTCCTTGTTTTTCTGCATTCTATCGAGAACTTCGGTATTTCTTACTCTTTCGGTCCAGGCTATGCGCAATATTCTCCTAAAGAGATACATTTCAAAAGCTTCAATGCGTTTCTCTAGCGAGGGGTTTAGGGTCCAGCTTTCGCAGCCGTACAGGAGGATTGAGCATTCGGATTCTAAGACCCAAGTCTAGGTCACACCTAATGAAGAAGTTCTTCATGTCGATAAATGTCTTCCTGGCCTGTTCAATTCTTGATAGTACCTCTTTCGTCGAATCGCAAATACTACACACTAGTACCACTAGATATCTGAAGGATGATACCTGCTCAACGATTTTGTTATGTATACGGAGGGCAGCTTATGTTTACACCTTTGGGAAAACCATAAGTTTCGTTTTGGGGATGTTTGTATGTAGTCCATAACGCTTGCTGTACCCAACAATGATCTCCACGAGTTGCTGGAGTTCAGGTTGGCTTCTGGCAATAACGATTGTATCGGCATATCTTATATTGGTAATTGTTTTGCCATTAATTTTGATTCCAGCGCTAGTGTTTGCAAGAAGTCCGTAAAAATGTTTTCTCAGTACAGGTTAAAGAGCAGCGGGGATAATATGCATCCCTGTTTATTCACAAGAATCCCCTTGCAAGAAACCCCGTTACCAAAATGATCTCTGATAGCGCAGTCCCCCATAGCCAAATTACTTTAAAAATCCTATCTCTAGTTTTTTTCTTATTAATGCAAAATGCTTACCAATTTAAAAACTATGCGGTTGGTTAAGCGAGTAAACATTACATTATTTTCTCATTAAAATTTAACAAAATAGACATAAAATACGGTAAATATCAAGTGCAATTAATAATTATTAATAAAAATTACGTAAAAATACTTAGGTAGATTTTAATTTTTTCAAAAATACAGTAAAATCGCAAAGTTAAGATAAAAAAATAAAAAATTCAGTGCGATAGATGAACCTGGTGACTTTTTACCAATCTAGCTAAATTCGGTTTAATTTTGGTGAGTTGCAGCCTTAAATCTCCACGTTCGTTGATTTTCAAACGGTTTCTTTGTTTTGTCAAAATGTTTGTGACCACACTGAAGCATTTTTCGACTAGGTATGATGATGGAAAAGCTATAGGGTATTTTTCAGCAATGTTCCACTACGCAGTATACTGTATTTCAATGTTGCGTTGCAACCAGAACTTTTGATAGCCTTGGTTGAACTCCTCGTCTGTGCTGATGGTAATCAACTCTTCTTGCATGATCACATTGGCTTTTTAATTATCCATTGAGGAATTTGTAAATTTAAGAGATCCTCAAAACTTTTAGTAAACTCCTTGTGTAATGCGTTCAAGTGATGACATATGATAAAGTAACATCAAGCATTTCTGGTAATGTTGACAAATGCGGAAACTGTGAATATTCTTTTCTGTCTAAATTTTGTTTTTAAAGCATGAGTTTACCCACAAAGGCAGAAATTATTGATTTTGTTCAAAACACCAAAAATATCAGTCAAGTAATAAATATCTGTTTTACAATTATTTAGATTTTCTTTTAAATTCGGATCTTTTTCTTGTAAAAACGTCGACACAGATTCAAAAATAGCTGAAAATCTTGCTAAGCAAAAACCTCTTGTTAGCCAGCGAACTTCGGTGTGACTCCGTCGTTTTCCTCACATAGGGGGTCGATTTTTAGACCTCGTCGACCCCCAAAATCAGTTTTCGTTTATGTCGACCGCCTGGGAAACCGACCACTTTGAGAATCCCTGATTTAAACTATGAGGTAGGCATAAAAAATATTTTAAAATACAAAAATAATTTAAAATAGCCAAATATAAAACTCAAATTTAAATTAAATTTTATTCTGAAGTAAAATAAATTATTAATTAATGTATCCTCCTTGACTATTTAACTAGTTATTTATTTTTTGTTGAGCCTCAAATAATTGTAAACGGTTCCAAACTCGTCGTTGGAGCATGTCCCGTACATGCTCAGTTGGATTTAATTCCGGTAATTGGTCAGGCCACAGTAATACTTATATTATTATCATCAAGAATGCTAGCCACTGTTACCGCAACATGTGATATGCATTATCATGCATCCTTACGAGATTTTCTACAATGGCTGTGGCATATCAAAGTACAATTGGTCAAATTATTTTATTAATATTCCTATTAGTATTTAAAACAGTGCAAACCGTCTCCAGGTCTGCCAATGGGCGATGAAGAGAGCAATATTAGGAGTAAGTCTGAGAGATAGAATACGTAACGAAGACATCGTGAGAAGAACAGGAGTTTGCGACACCATTAAAAAAGTAACGAGATTGAAGTGGAGTATCCAGAAACAACTCGAAATGGACGAAAACCCTGATGCAATGAAGACCAGGAGAGTCAATAGGACGCCCACAGGCGAGATAGAGAGACGACATCCAACGATATGCGGGAAAGAATTGGATCCAGACCGCCCAGCAAAGATCGACATTAAAATCATTGAAAGAGGCCTATATTCAGGAGTGGACATCAAATGGCTGAGGAGGAAGAAGAAGAAAAATATTTAAAATGTTTTGCAGCAAAACTAGATCGGTCCTACCTAATGCTGATTCTGCCCCAAACCATTACTGTACCTACTCTATAATAATGGACCTTTTTTACATCTTTCATGTCGTGAGTCAGGGCCCCAAATTTTGGCTCGTCCTTACCAGTCCTTTTAAATGAGGTATGACTTGATACCTGACGCCGTTTGTGACATTAGCTCTAAAAAGTGTCCCCCTCAAGTTGTTTCGGCATTTCTTTCTAATATGTCGCATTTCTGAAATATTAAGGGTGGGTCCTTTTCAAATGAACACAGTGAATTTTTTTAATTTAAAGAAATTTAAGATTTATTTTAGTTTTTTTTCAATACGTATTACATTTTACTTTATTTACTGTTTTATTTTTTTGTGCTTTATTTCTTGTGGGAAAGAGTAGGGGGCCCGGTAGAAAAAAAATGGTTAATCCGGCCCTGAAACGAATAGCGTATCTTATTATCTATTGAATGGAAATAAATAGTATCCTGTAATATTTGTGTGCAATATATTTGGCGCCTAAATAAACCATAAATTAAGAAACGTGTACCACTTGTACTTAAAAGTATTGAAATGTCATTCTGAATTTCGGGTTTCAGGTATAATACCGAGAAATGTTATCCGTTTATCTGGAAGTCATAATAGTTCTTGTCATAAAAATATCCTGTTAACTAATTCCTTCCGTATTCTAAAACCAGAAACCAGTCGAGCTGTAGATCGTGGCATGTGCACAAGTAAATTTTTAACAATTTTTCAACAAAAGCGACACAAATTTGTAAAAATTAAAATTGTGTAAAAGTATTTATTGTTGTATTTGTGTTAACTGTAACAAGAGTGTTACAATTTTTTTTACTAACTTTGATATAAATGGAAGGTACATAATTATATAGAGACCGTGTGAGAAATATGGAAGCTAGTGCTCCCTAGTGGTTTATTTTTAAAATATAAATGGGGTAAATATTGTAGTAAATAATGAATACTGAATTGTTTCTCTTATATTTTTATTTCGATGAAAAATCAAGAAAATATAAAATGGTTGTTTTGATTTTTCATTATTTTAAAAAATAAGTACCACAAATTTAGGTTTTCCTTTTTGGTACCTAGTTTTTTGAGTTTTTCCTCAAATACAAAATAATTATTTTATGGTTAACATTTCATTTTCATTATCAAATACATGTAATAACTATTTATTATTTATATTATAATATAACAAGCCTTATAATATTTAAATATTATTTATAATTTTATTATCAAAATGACGAATTCTGCCAGTTGTAATATTAATTTAGTATTTTACTATAATTTATTACTTTATTTATCTACTTTTTCGTATTTGTATAATAATTTAAAATTATTTTATTAATAATTAGTAACCAAAATGACATCTAAAACGATCCCGTAATCAATCTTGGCATTTTAAATATATATTGACTAAACATGTATTCAATATTCAGCATTTTTTAGAAAATGTTTGTTTTATTTTTTTATTTTAAACGTATCCTTTAATTTTTGCAACTTTCATCGTAATAACAGACAATAAATGTAACTTTATTATTATCGATTTCTCCCAACTTCTCTTTTTTTAATTTAAAAACAAATGCATTGAATTATACTGAATATATTTGTAAATCGAAAATGCTTTACTCTAGTAAATTATTTTGAAAAGAGGTCCATCATATTTTTAGCCATGAAATATTAAACGTTTTTTTGTATTAGCTTGGTCTATTTGACGGCTAATTGTTTATTTACGAAAAAAATATGACTGGATCATGTATTTTTTTTTTTAGTTTGAAAGTAGACACAAAAACACGATTTTTTTTCGTGAACTTTTAATGCTTACATTTTTCAAATGTATGATGTATTTTTTTTGAAAACTACATAAAAACACTTTTTCAATATCGTAACGATTTTATTAATATTTTTAATTTGTATTTTTATTTTCATTTACAAAAAAAATGTCTTATTTTATTGATTTTTCAAATTAAAATTAAAGAATATTAATAAAAATTATGTTGGTTCTGTGATGATTTTTTTTTAAACTAAAATTGGAACGATATAGAGAATATTTTCATGGTCCCTGCGCAATAATAACATTAAAATATATTGTGCTCTTTTATTAGATGTTTTTTTGTTTTGTGTGAATAAAATGAAAACGATTCAATATTTTGCGTGTCACCCTTGCACCAGTCAACAATCTTTTTTAAAAAGGTTTGTTATTAATAAATTCGCCATGGAATAGACTAAAGATAAAAAAAATTTAAAATTTGTTAATTTTTCTTTAATAATATTGGACCTCCCACTTACAAAAAATTACCAAAAAATAATTTGCAATTATCACTTTTGTATTAAATTAAATTTTTAGTGTAATTAAATCGTGAAATATCAACCGTTATAAAGACAACAATTCAAAACGTGGTCTCTTTTTTAAAAACGTTTTTTTTTTAAAAAGTGATTGACCATTGTGAAATCAAAGTGGACGTCCTGTATGTTGTGATGAACATTTTCGAGTGGACATATCGGTTTGTACTTTTATGTCGTGTGCAAAAAAAATGACGAAGAACAAGCAGAGTAAATTTCCGCTCGGCAGGAGTTTTGCAACATTCAGTAGGAGGTTCAAGAACAAGGAGAAATTGAAAAGGTATTTTTTTGTTAAATGTTAAATTATTATCATACGATTGCACGATTAAATTTTTTATTTTCGACGTTTCGATTGCTGTTCTGTCATCATCTAAATATTGAAATGAATATACAGTCGACTATCCATAATTTGACATGAGAAAAATTTCAAATTATTATCGATAGCCGACTGAACCAACGGTTCACAATAACAGGAGTTTAAATAACCAAAAGGGATGGATGAAAAAAATCGTATAAACATGAGTTTGATCAAAGTTCGTGATTTATTATTTCCAACATTTGTACAATTATTCACAAATGTGAATAATTGTATGTGTCTCACTTAGAATTTTAAATTATAGAGAGTAGAGGATGCCCGCACAGATTATTGAATGTTGGCGGGCAAGATACTATTCTTTCAATTTAAAATTACCGAGGGGACTAATTAATATTGATTTTATTCAATTTATCGAGTATTCAGTAAAAAAAAAAATTTCAAGGAACCAGGGAAAAATTTCAAATTATCCAAAGATTCAATTTAACGAGTTTCAAATAATCGAGAGTCCGACTATAATTAATAAATTTACTTATTTTCTGTAACGGAATACATACTTAAAAAACTAAAATTTTAGTTGCAACATGTTTTATTAACTCTGATATTTTTCGTCGTATCTATAGAATGTATCTAAATACTTATTATGTCTTAAAGATATGTTGGTCAAGGTATTGGAAATCATAAATTTAAATTTGTATTATACTGTTAGAATTCTTTGATATGACTGATGTCTCCGCAGGAAGTCCTTCTTTGTCAGAGGTAGTCGTCATAGTTATTAGGACTCTTTTGTGATTTAACATTTGAAATAACAAATGTGTTTTTATTGAGAAATGTAACATTTTAAAGTGACACTGGTATTTACAATGGGGAACAATTTTTTGACTCCACTAAAAATGTCGTGGATAAGTTTTTTTTTTTTTTTACTGACATCCCAATTAATTTTTTTGTCTTTTCTCCACTTAAAGAGGCATTTAAGAATATTTAATCCACCACAATCTATTCAAATTTGGGACAGGGGAGAGGAAAAGGTTTAGGTACACGATGGGCAGTGCTAAATAACAATAGATCAGATAGGTGGTTGAATCAAGCAGTTTAAATGTGATGTTTAGCCCGTGAGAAGAGCATGAATATAATTTATTATTCATTACGAAGGGGAGGAAGCACCATGTCTATCCCAAGGTTAGAGGTAATGAATATTTTTTGGAAGTTATAGGTGTAAGAAGGGACCAACTCGTTAAAGTTTGATTTCGGATAATTTTTGACTTTTTAGGAAAGTACTGTAAGAAACAAATTAACTTATCACAATTCTCAAAGAAACAATGGAATATCTTGGCATGAAAAAAATATATTGTCCATCAAAAATGTTATTCTATTAAGAATGAGTGTTTGCCCCCGAACTAACTAACGTTCACCGGTATCGGTGTCTGTCCTGCTGATTAACCGTTATTGGCTCTGCATCACATTGGCATGTGGTAGGGTAACAGTAGGAAAAAATATATGTATTGTTTGATGAAAATAATGGGTAGTAGAATAAACAATAATTTAATAATTTAATTCGTAAATAACCAAAATTCTTTATTAAAAAATTCAGTGTTTTATTTTTTTGCTAGGTAATTCTTAATAGCTTCCCAAAATATTGTGGGTATCTTATTTTTATTCCACGATTGACTGTGCTATCTACTAACTCGAAAAGTATAGAGTCCGTGTAAAATTTCATTTTTTTTTTATTTTTTTTATTTTTCAAAACCCATCCGATCAATCGTTTCGTATTTCAAACCTTCTGGGGTCCGTTTGTACAAAATACAAATTTTTTTTTGTGACGTGTAAATGACTGTATTTTATAATAACAGCTGTAATTGATGTCGAATGGTTTTCTCTTTTTTCCAACAAATTGTTAACGACAATAGTTTTTTAGCGTCAAAATTTTCATATTTTTTGCATATAACTTCCTAACTATCAAAGTTAAAAAAAGTATGGAATATTTTTTTAAGAAGTCATTAATAAATGTTGTCAACTTACGGTTTCAGAGATATAATAAAAAGGTAGGTGAGAAAACATTCAGTCAAAAATCCACCAAAAATAATCTTTTAATTTTAATAAGGATTACATCACAAAGAAGGCTTACAGCAGTAGGACATGTTTCGAAGGATTAATCCTTCGTCTTCAGCACAGCTATGATCTAAAGTAAAAAAAATTATATAATTACAAGAGGCCAAATGAGTAAGTCCATTAATGTTAGAGACAACTGTTAATCATCGTAAATAATATTTTGAAGTAGTTAAATTAACTGTAAAAGTATTTTAACAACATTTTTTTAAATTTTAACTAAACGTGGAAACCTTACCTTATGACAATGAAATATGACTGATGGAACGTCAAGATTCAAAAGGCAGAGAAAAAGAATGACTAACATGAAAAAAGAAGAGTAACTGGGTTAAGTATAGATGTGTGTTTATGTTCGAATTAGAGATGGAAAATTAACAATGTAGGGAGTTGAAAAGTTTTAGGCTATCAAAATGAATTTGTTCGTTGATGCATTGTAACTTAGAGTTTTTAATTGCCTTGTTGATTGTAAGGGTTTCAAAGAGATTAAGTTTTCTGCCTTTATCACAGATTTGTAGAATTTCGAGGTTAGAATTAGGGTCAAACTTGTTTTTTTATTTATAATATGATTATAAAAAATGAAATTGGCGTTTATGGTTTCTTTTCCAGAATTAAAATCTATTAGTCGAATGTGCTCAGCTAGTCGAGTTCTGATCTTGCGGCCAGTTTGACCAATGTAACAAGTTTCGCAATTGGGGTTAGAACACTAAGTTATAAACACCGGATTTGTCCAACAATGGAATTTTGTCTTTAGAATTTACCAAATTTTTTTTAAGGCTAAGTTAAGGCTAAGTTTTGAAAGAGAGAATAATTGAAATTGACGTTAAGTTTTAAAAATAAAATATTTTAAATTTTGTGAGTAGAGGGCCAAAATAGAACAAAGAAAAATATTTAATTGGTGAATTTGTTTGTGTTATTCTTGAATTGGAAAATTTGTTGACATATCTGTAATATAAACTATTGATTTTGTGGATAGGAAAACCATTGTGTGTTTGGAGAGGGTTGGCATTGCGGAAAACTATTGTTGTGAAAAATTTGTTTAATGATGTTACGTTAATTGAACTACCTCAAAATGTTATTTACGGGGATTTACAGTTGTCCCTAACATAAGTGGACCCTTATTTAATGCGGTTATTAACAATTTGTAATATTAAACTTACAATTCTTTTCAATTTTTTTTTCACTGTGATGCCATTTTTTTCACCATAAACTGGTATGTTAAATTTTTTTCTTACTCTTTTGAACTCTTGTAATTATAAAAAAAAATTTACGTTAGATCTTAGCTGTGCTAAAGATGATTAATCTTTCGAAACATGTCCTACTGATTATTTTTGGTAAATTTTTGACTGTATGTTTTCTCACCTACCTAATTATTAACTCCACTGTATGTTATGGATCACTTCCCTTGGATATTATAAAAAAACTTCTGTTTAATAATCGCTTCCTTACCAAAATATCTCGATGCCGGATAGGCCCATAAATATAGCTGAGACCCAAATATAATGGACTGTATTTACTGATAAAAGATGCAAAAACATAACTAGCAAGAGCAAAGCTAAAATGGTACATATAAAAAATCTTAGGCCCACCTCGGTTTAGCAGGAGTTCCTTCTTATTCTTTTAGTCCTTACACTGATGAACTCACTGTCTCTTCGGGATACAGAGATATGTTGGTTTGCCGGTAACTTCGGATACCATAAATCTCACTATTCGAACTGCAACACGTTATGCTTGTCTTTGAAATAATGCACAATTGTTTTAGATATGGCTCTCTTCATGAAATTTAATTTAATTTTCTGAAGATTCCATTGGAGTTGAAATAATAATAAACTTGCTTAATTGCATGGGGTAAAAATAATTCTTCTTGACATCAGCTTCCATGTTGTACATATGTACATGTCTTAGTATTTTAATGTCACACTTCACATATTTTCTTCTCTTACTACTTTTTCTTTGAGACTATTTTTTAGTTACGTAGGAATTTATTAATTTTAGTTTTTAATTTTCATTTTAAATTTTCATTTATTTACGTAAAAAATCATTAAAAAAAAGTAACTATAGTCGAAAGTTCCAACTACCTTTGAATATTTCAACGAACGCTTGTAAAACAGAAAAATAAAGTGATATTAAGGTTTTCATAGAATAAATTATTCTCCTAAACTGCGTGCAAATTGCATCAAACAAAGCTCCACGGAGAGGAAGAAATATAACAGTGCAGGACCCAACAAAATTTTCATACATATTCAGTAAACTAATTTATAAATAAAATCTGCACCTGGATTGCTCTTGGTGTAAATGACCACCTTTTAGGTGTTGCTCAAAGATTTTTTGGAAAAAAAATCTATCACAGCTCTATAGTATGGTTCAATGATGATATATTGGTAATATCTGGATAGAAATTGTATTTCAAGTGTTGGAAAATACTCCAAACTTGAGCCTACCTGACTTCTGACTTCAAATAAGAATTTGGAATAAATCTGTACCTAACATATCATGTGTTTAAATGTTTAATATCTGCAGCCTAATGGTAAAAAAATTGACTGAATTAGGGAAAACTATTGACAGATGTCACGGAATTTCGTAGATGTTTTTTATAAAAACAGGGTAGCTTAATTGTTCCTGATCCTGACCCATATAGCGAGATGCAATTATAGTGGACTGTATTTACCTATGCAAAACCTGAAATGGTACGTATAAAAAATCTTAGACCCACCTCGGTTTAGCTGGAGTTTCTTCTTATTCTTTTGGTCCTTACACTGATGAACTCACCGTCTCTTCGTGATACAGAGATATGTTGGTTTGCCGGTAACTTCGGATACCATAAATATCACTATTTGGTTTCGAAATGCAAATTGGAAATGCTTGTCTTTAAAATGATGCACAGTTGTATTAGGTATGGATCTCTTCATGCAACTGCTATGTAAAAGTAACTTTAGGATTTACTATTGGAAAAACACAGCTCAAAGTAATGTTGAGTCATTGGTTGCTTTCATCTGGTGTGAAAAACAAAATTTTGACGAGGCAGATGCGCATCCCCAATCAGTTTAATACCATTTAGGCCCAGTTGTACAATCCAAATTCATTTGAACACTTGTTGTACAATATGAGTTCAGTATGAAAACCGGACTTAACATCGAGTTTAACAAAGCGGCCACTTCCGACACTTGATCCAAGTTTGATAGCTTCACAAAAAAAAACATAGGTACCCCTATTTAGGAGTACCTATAACCTTAATATACGCGTAATATTTGTTGCTGTTTTGATAAAAACTTTATAAAACGGTCCACTTAGAATATACACCGATGACGAAATTTTGTTCGAGTTGGAAAATCTTGTACAAGAGCCCGAATGTCAGCAACAAATTTCCACAGAAAGAGAAAAGATTTCCCTTTTCAAAACAAGCAGATATATTTTTCAATACTAGTGCATTGCGCGATATATTTGACCACTTTTTGCATCGAATTTCTTCTCAATTATAATCCAAACATTGTTTTTTTGTGCTATAGTTGTATCTGTTTTTTTATTCTCGACTAGTCGACTAGTCGAAAATGGTTCTAATAGGATTTGTAATTGGTTATTCATTTTGTTATAACATAAATTATTATGTTAAAATGTTTGAATAAGTACTTATAAAATATAACAATTTTTATTATGGTGTAGGGATTTGAAGGTTAAATAAACATGAAAATAAAATAAAATCTTGTTATATTTTATGAACACGAAGACTTGGCCTTTGATCTGGTGAAAGTGACACGGGGGTATTATCTTTTTGTAACGAAATACTACACCTACCGCATTATTTATTTGTAAAGAATATTTTTTGTTTTTCCTTCTGGTGCTAGAATCACCAGGCGCTTACTTAAGAGCATGCCACATACAACTGGCCGTGGGAGAATCAGCTTCCTCTCAAGTCTTCTACAGCTACCTTAAGAGTTTGACCTTGAGCTTTGTTTATGGTTAGGGCGAAGCAGACTTTAATGGAAAACTGCATTCTCTTGAATTAGAAAGGGTAATTTGATGGTGTTGAGGAATTTATAAATACAGACTCTCCTTGCCTACGTCATACAAAAAACAAACACTCCAAGTTTCAGGTCTCTACGTTCAGAAGTTTAGGCTGTGCTTTGATCCGTCAGTCATTCATTCAGGACAAAGCATTTTATATGTATAGATTATATTCTTATTTTTTTTTGCCACTAACACAAGCAGAGAATCTTCTGCTTTTGTATTGTATTGGCTGACTTCTTCTTTTCACTATCCATTGTGATTATCAAGAAAATATAACCTAATCATTTACGGTAATACTAACCAAAACTGCGCAAGTGCCAACGCTACCAACGTTAGAAAAATTAGAATAATTTAGATCCATCTGATCTTGCTGCGAGTGTAATTTGTACAAACCGTTTGCATGTTGAACTGGGCTCATACATGGACTCGGTTCTGTTATACTTAAATTTGAATTCTGATTGTACAATCAGAACTCAGACACCGTTCGGTTTTTCATCGATTCGCTTAATTAAAAAGTAATCGTGGCAAATATTTCAAGATTTTTTCTTTCATCTCAAGTGTGTTTTTAAAGTTGGGCTATTAATTAACGCAGAGCGTTGTCGTGCCTGGATAATGCACAAGTACGAGTACATAAAGAGGAATCCGGAGCACGAAAAGTTAAGGATAAAAATTCGTAACAAAATTTCTTTTTTATCTTGCACCATGTTCGAAAGGGACGGAATCTTTATAATTTTCACTCTGGTGTCGATATCTATGGATTTTCTTTGTAATTTAATTACCTATTTACATGCCGGGGTCCCCCAGGGTTCCATCCTGTCCCCCACCTTATTTCTTTTACACATCAACGACCTCTTGAAAACCACCACGAATCCCATTTACAGTTTCGCAGACGATAGCACACTTGTCTCAACTTTCACATCCTATGGATCACTTTCGGTGAATGATACAAATAGACTTAGGCAGGAACAGGTTGATTCCATCAATAGAGATCTTGAAGCAATCGTCGAGTGGGGAACCAACAATCTTGTTCAGTTCAACGCCCAAAAAACACAAAGTGCCATGTTTTCCAAGAAAGTGAATTCCTCAAATCATCCCATCACAATGTCCGGAAATACCCTTGAACCAAGTCCCTCCATCTCGATTTTGGGAGTCACGGTGTCCAATAATATGTCTTGGCATGACCATGTTGCTAACATCGCAAAGTCGGCAAGCCAGAGGCTAGGTTTTCTGTGGAAAGCTAGAAAGTTTTTTACTCCTGATCAACGATCGTCTTCTAGATTCCATTCAGAAAAGAGCCATTCGTTTGATAAACAGCTCAACTCTCACAGATACCCTTCACCCTCTAGAACATAGAAAAAGAGTTGCAGGCCAGTCATTGCTCTACAGATATTTCCATGGCAGATGCTCCAGAGAAATAAAAACTCTTGTACCACCATTGGCCACATTCGGCCGAAGAACTCGGCACGCTGATCAGTCTCACCCATTTACTCTCAAGATTGACACTACAAGGACCAATCTTCATCAAGAATCCTTCTTTTACAGGGCTGCTACGGAATGGAATAAGCTTCCAAAATCAGTTTTTCCAGAGAACTATGACCTACAACTTTTTAAAAAGCTTGTCCACAATCATTTCCTTTCTATAATTCCTTCCCCATCTAATACTCGCAGTGCGGGCCGTCTGCAGCCCACACGATAGGTCTACCATTTTTGCGACTATTTTCATAAAAAAAACCTATTTACATTTGATGTATCTATTCTTATCGACAAAATTATCACACGTTTGTATTGTTTTAAAAGAAATATTAAGGAAATTCTAATTCTACCGCGTTAGTCGAGAGAAAACTGAATTCTCAAAAAAAAAAAGTTTTATGACTACCTAAGCAAAAATAATGTTTTCAGCTTGCATGAACATTCCAGACCGTATGAAAATCTTAAACGTAAAAACGATTTAAATAAGTGAATTTTATTAAAATTTGTTTCATGTAGTCCCAGTTAAAAATTGAATCAGGACAACGTTGCTTTACGCGCTTATATCTGTGTGATTCGTTTATCTGCGTGTATGCGTGCCGAAAATGAGGTTATGGATGTTACTGTCATCTCTCTCCACATAGCCCAACATAACCAAGGATGTCAGTCGTGTTGAAGCGACGTTGTCAAGCTCAATAACGCGTTATTTTGGCCTCTAAACGATTTTTTTTAAACAATTTATACTTATCTACTTATCTGTATGGAACCGAAACGTGAGCTTTTAACAGCAGCATAATCCACAAACTCCAGGTAACTCAGCGTGCGATGGAATACTTAACATCAAGCTACGAGATCATATACCTAATACGGAAATAAGACGAAGATCAAAGGTAACAGATGTAATTCAAAAAATTGCCACGTTAAAACGGAACTGGTCTGGACATATAGGAAGAATGATAGACAACCGATGGACAAAGCGAATTATTGAATGGCGGCCATTATTACACAACCAGATGGACCGATGACATCAAACGAATAGCTGGTCACGAATGGATGCAAAAAACAACCAACAGAAACGAATGAACGCACCTAAGGGAGGCTTACATCCGACGATGGATGGAATAGATGTTGTTGATGATGATACTTTTTTACGGTATGGTTGAAAATTTGCAGTAAAATATGTTGTTCTTTATGCCTAACCTACTTTTGTGTCAAATTTCAAGGAATTTGCATTACTCCTTCGTACATTTTGGTGGCTGAATATTCGGAAAGTGCTCATTACGTAGTGTATAAGTCATTGCTCGTATGCAAAATTTTTGATAAACGATATCTCGAAAATGGTATGGTCAAACAATCACAAATTTTGCATAAGTATTCTTCAATATTTTTTTTAGTTTTTTACAAAAATTCATTTAATTTGCATTACTTCTCATTTGTGTTAGAACTATGGATAATCTGGGTAATCTGTCTGTTGTTAGTGGACAAAGCATTCTGTTTATTCAACAGACTGACAGTTTTTTTAACCCCATCGAGTCACTAGCTAGTGACTCATTTAGTCAATTAATTCTCCATTACGTGACGCTTTAGTGACATTCCGAGCCAATTAAGAGCCGGAAATTGACTAATCAGAAAGTGGGGTTCTAAGTCCAGCCTCTTTTTTTTTATTTAATTTCTGTCAGTGCGCCACGCATTTTTTTTTAAAAGAGCTTGTTTTTGTCTTGTGTCTGTTAATATAATTGTCTTCTTGAATGTTTTTTATCCCTCCTAACCACTCCGACAATGTGAGTTATCTTATGACAGCATTCCGGGCTCACATTCGATTCGTATTCCTTGGAAACGATTAAGCGTCAGTTGAAAAAATCGCATTTTTTTCGTCCCGCGCTTCATACAATTTTCTTTTAATAAAGTTTTTTCCCGAAAGACGTCTGCATCTCTTTTTCCAAACGCCGCTCGTTCCGAACTAAACGAAGCTCTTCAAATTTCTGTCGCATATTTCTTTTTCCTTCCATTTTTTCACTAATTTCCGACAATTTCCGTCCATTATCATTTTCCGACCGCTTCTCAATATTGAGAACAACACTTTAAAGACAGAAAAAACAAAATCGGAATATAAAATGATGGTAAAGAACAAAGAAGAGGTGCAGACGTCTCCTTCGACATCAATTAAGTGGTGAATGAAAGTCAGGGGCGCTCATTAATTTTTATGCAAGAAAAAATATATCGCAATAAAACTAGTTTTACCTTACGATACAGGACACTTTCCAGGAAAACAAGTCCATATTTTATTGCATTTACGAGATGTTCGAAATCCACACATTTCTCCAGGGCGATTTTCTTCCAAAATGTAATCTTTATATTTGAAATGGAAACTATTTAATTCATACTACAGAACGAATAGAAAATATAAGATTACATTTTATGATAGTTTCTAAGTATGAAGGTTACGATTATGCTGTTACCAAAATTTAGTGGTCTCCCCCATTGTCTTAACTTCTACTGCTCCCGCTCTCCACAGTAATCTGGTGGTCCTTCGAAACTTTTCTTTTTAGATTTCCACTTTTTATGGACGCAAATAGTTTGTGTTTTGTTAGACAGCAAGCATGTCAATAGCTATCAGATTCTAGTCATTCACAAACAGATGTCTTACATATGAAACCTTGACTGGATGTGTCAGATCCTCATGCATCCTTTTTCTTTTGACCTGTAATTTTTGTGCTTTTGTGTATTTGGGGATCCTTTTCGTGAATTGTAATGGACGACGCTGTCTTTTATCGTCCAATTTGAGTTTTCCGAGCCGTCGCCGTTTTATATATGTTCTTTTGAACACGCCCTTATTGCAAGAAAATGCAGTGTAGAAAGAGCTATTTTGAATTGAAATAAAAAAAAAAGGGAAAAGAAAATTTCAATGTAGTCGAAAATAGGAAAACATGTTGGCCTGTGATGGACGGGAACTCCATTAAAACTAGATTTACTATTCCACATGGTTGAAATTGTATTACGTATAAGTCTTTGTGAATATTTAATAGACTTTCTTTGACGACTTTTTGCAAACGGTAGGTACGATATGAAATGTTTCAGCCAAGGAAAAACCCTCTTTTTTTGTCCCTCTGACAATTTTCAATTCTCACAACCGCATAATGCTCTTCTTTTACACACAACACTACACCAGCTCCAACGGCTTTGTCCTCTTCAATCTTCGGTACAGTTGATGGTTGTCCAATAGTTAAACTATTTCTTCGTGCTTCTAATGCGTACCTTTTAATTTAATCTTTGATCATTGGGACGTTTGCCATGATACGTAGACTTTTATTTTGCACCCTTTGTATCACTTTGATATAATTCTGTAGCGGCCATACATACAGTTTATGCACAGAGGATGAAACGTGAATTTCCCATTGTAAAATTCCCTTAAATGCCAACGACTAATTTTACTAAAAACTTTTTGATCTTAAGTCGTGTCCTTTTCAAGAAAGCACGTATACGATCCTAATCTTTACGACCGTAAGTTCTGCTCCTTTGCAATAACGCACGTATACGATCCTACTTTTTATGACCAGAATCTTCTTTTCTCTTCAGCTACTCACGTACAATCACAGTAATAGGGTAAATCGGTATGATTCTAAAAACGCCTTTCCGCCAAGTTATGTATCATTGACAAACTGACCGACGTGGGGAAAAGTGGATAAAAAGAACAAAGAGAGTCGCACAAATTCATTCGTCTTCAGTCAGTCAGTCTCCACCAGTCTCTCAACAAACTTCGACAGTCTCTCAACAAACTTCGACAGTCTCTCAACAAACTTCGACAGTCTCTCAACAAACTTCGACAGTTTCTTAACGAACTCCAACAGTCTATTGACGAATACTGACGCACATCGCGGCTCTCTTGCCAAGTTTTTCTTTCATTTCGATAAATACACGTAGTTAACAGTAATTCTAATTGTGCATCATTTCTCTTACACTCGTCACACAATATTCCCAAAATTCTCTTTCGCACATCCCCAGAGCTCATACTATACAACCTAAAAGGTTATAAAATTTTATTGTATATTATAGTTTTATTATAGTTTTATTATACAAATAAAGGCTAGGATCAGGGTACCAGGGACGCTAAGGGGCCGGTGTGTTTGGAGCATCCTGCAACCACAGGGAAAGCATACCACTGGGGAAACACGCCTCAGTCTTTCAGGCCGAGGTCTATGCCATACTCAGGTGTGCCACGCACCTGACAGAAAACAGAGTGACCAATGGTGAGATTGATATTTTCACAGATAGTCGCGCGCGCCCATTGGGGCCCTCGTGAGTTGTACCACCAACATCATCGGTGGTGTGGGATTGCATGCAGGCCCTTACCGAGTTAGCGATTGCAAATAGGGTCACCCTTACATGGGTTACTGGGCACACAGGGATAAATATCAATGAGGTAACCGATGAACTGGCAAGAAATGGGACCCTGGTGGAACCAATAAGCCAGTTGGTCGGATTGCCAATTGCCGAAGTGAAACATGAGTTAAAACTAATCCTTGAGCAAGAACACACCGCTCAGTGGAATGCAAATACTGGCTGCAGAACATGACAGTTGATGAAAAAACCTCTCCAGAAAAGTGGAGACGCATTTTGGACGATGAACCGGAGTTGGCTAAGAAGCACGCTTGACCAGCTCACTGGCCACATCGCACTAAGGGCGCACCTTTTTAAACTTAAGCTGGCGGCTGAGAAAAACTGCCGACTATGCGGCGAAGAGGAAGAGAGCAGCATACACATTCTGTGTTGCTGTCGGATGCTAGCGTTGCACCTGGTGTACCAAACCTGGGGCCACATGATAATGGATCCAAGTGATCTAAATGAGACAGGGCCAACATAAATCCTAAGGTTTGCCAAAATCAGCGGACTAGAATTCTAATCCCCTGAAGACACAGCGGTAGTCACAGAGGATTTAAAGATCTAGGTGACATTGGTGCCTATACCAATGGCCCATTATTTTGCTGTAGTTCCATTAATACCTAAAAGTGGAAGATTTATTAATTCTTTTAGTAAAATTGATATGTATCAATTTTGATTTATGTAGTTTTATGTTCCATTTTTTGTTTCACTTGTAGGTATATACTATAGGGTGTCCCGGGACTAATGGGAAAAAAATCGGGAGCGTATAGGTCAAGTCAAAATAATGTTAGTAGTTTATGTAAACTTTATCTACTCAGGCCCTCGTCTTCGAGTTATAAACATCCAAAGTTTGAATTTTGAATTAGTTTTTTATTTTTAATTTTCGTAATGTTCATTTCATCTTTGTAAAATTTTTAGCATAATTATAACGTACGTGTACGTTTATTTTGAAAAGGTAAACAGATTTACAGTAGTTCCTTGAAGCCAGGAACGTACTACTCATAATGGTTAGTGATAAAAAAAGATGCAAGGATGACACACCCTGTACGTAAATGTCGAAAATGGTATGTTTAAAATTTATTTGATCCTAAAGAGTCTGTTTTATGTTAAAATTGTTACATATTATCTAGGCAAAACTTAGTGTATTGTAAAAAACAGGAAATAATATCCAACAATAAAATCGACGAATTAAATAATTGGTGTACAAGTCTGACTATGTGGCTGCTGATTTGATTAATAATTCATCCAAGTAATCTTGTTCGTTGATATATCTGTATTAAGTAAATATCAGCATATTATATATTTAGACGAAATTGATGAAAAGTAAACTTCTCGAATTTCACATAACGACCTCCTGGCAGATTAACATGATTTCGAGTAAATGAACCGGTAATCTATTTACGTAACAAATCGGTAAGTCAATCCAGTCATTCAACCCACGCCACACTAGACTCAAGACTCTGCGTAAAATGTTCAAGTCGAAGCACTCAATTAATTTTTCAGCGACTTAAATAGAATGGTATATTTATTCATCGAACCCATTCATATTTATTTTGTTACTAAATATAGATCCGAAGAGAAGGATGCCCCCCTCTGGCTATTTTTGATATGATTGGATCTCTCTCTGTAAATAACATACACTTAGCACAAAAAGTATCACGTAATTTTTTAAATTATAAAAAGTTTACAATCGTGAAATGAATCCTAACACAAAGTATTAAGTGAAGTAAACCTCTGACTTGATAATTTTTCTGAAAAAAATGTTGA
The DNA here is from genome assembly GCA_950111635.1 of Agelastica alni. Lineage (NCBI taxonomy): Eukaryota > Metazoa > Arthropoda > Insecta > Coleoptera > Chrysomelidae > Agelastica > Agelastica alni. Next base: position 16,474,914 of record OX467718.1, read on the forward strand.
AATATTATCCTTGTTTATTAAAATAAATATGTTGGGTAGTCCGAAGATCTTGTCCAGAAGAAACAACCAAATTTGTTAACAAAAATTTTTGTTTATACTTTAAGTAATAAAAACTGAACGAAGTCGAAACTTTACCAATAATAAAGAGAACAAAATTATGGAAAATTTTGCACGTACTTATTAAATGTCCTTCGGGAGAAGCAGGATCGTTTATCAACACTAATAGAAAAAGACGAGATAGTTTTTTGAAGGAAAGTACCAATTTAAGTGAAATACGTAAATTGAGAGCACATGGAAAATGGATTTTCTATATAATGAAATCTGCTTGAGTAAAGGACAAAAGCCTGGCAAGACAAATCCACTGACAATCATATACGTATTTTTAAAAGGTTTATTACGGGTTTAAGTATTTCAATTGAGAAATTTCGTCGGTGCAAGGTCATAGAGGAATAGCAGCCAATTAAAAAGCAGACCAGTTAGCAAGACAAGCATCTGAAACACGATTCACACGGCCAGAACCTGTGCTTGGAATAGCAAAAACCGATGCAGGACCCTGATTGACGAGTTGATAAAACAAAGACACCAACAACACTGGGAACAAAGCACCGGACAAATACCAAGCAAAGTCATGGTAGGGCATCCAAGCCAAACTCTGACGGCAGACCTGAATCTGAACAGAACAAAGGCACGCATTATAATAGATCTGTTGACTGGACACTGCGGCCTGAGGAAACACCTAAAAACCATGGGAATACTCCTAGAACCCGTGGATTGCAGACTTTGTGGTGTAGAGGAAGAAACAGCCTCTCACATCATCGAATGTGACGCCCAAGGAAGCAGGCGTCACGGAACCTTCGGAGAAATCAGCCCGAAAGCGGGCATGAATCCGAAAAACCTCATAAACAAGCTTCTGAACCTAATAAATGACACAAACCTGTTTGTGTGACGAACCACTGACGAAAGAGTGATACAATAGATCTCAGCTGGTTGCAGTGTCACAGGGAGATCAAGTGCTAACCTGGTCTCTTGTTCATCAGTCGTTTGATAACAACCGATATTGAGAGTGATGAAGGTTTTGTACATGGTGGTTGGATTAAATTTCTATTGAAGTCCACCAAAGATTAGCACGAAGAAATGAATTTTTGAAGAGTAAATATCTCAATTACTGGATCTAATTCCCTTTAATGCGGTCATAGTTTTGGATAATGCTACTAGCTATCATTCAAGGTTGAAAGAACTATTACACAGAGCGAAACGGAAACAGTAAAAAAAGGGAATTTCCACTAACGGCTGGAACACACCTATCATGTACTCTTCCGATCCGACTTCGATCATACAGTTGGACGAGTGTCTGAGAGATGAATGGTACTGTACTTTAAATACCATAGTTCACACCTTTCCGACAAGTGTCCGATCCCTGCATCGAAGAAGTCGATAATAAATATTTATTAATATGCTACATTTTGTTTTTGAGAGAGCAGCCTCATGCAAAAGGATAACGACTTTGTGTGTTTGCCCTAAATAATAAAAAAATTTTTTTTTTTTAAATAACACAAATTTCGTAAAATAAATTTAAAATTAAAAAAATCACACATTTATTTTAATATTAATTTTAAATGATTTATTTTTATTATTGATTTGAATCTAATTTTTTATTCTTGCTTAAGTATAATTAGATTGTAGATTGTAGGGGGGGTCGTGAAGGCTATGCAACCTCTCAAGCACCTCGACCTATAGTATCTTTTGTGCATAACCCTTAACCTATTCGAGGCCCGGGATTCCGAGACTTATCAGTTTCCTGGGGGCTAAGTTTCTGACATCGACGGGCTTTAGGAAGGCCCCTTCCAGAAACTTAAGTCTCTTGCAGAAAAGTGCTGAGCATTCGCAAAGCAAATGTTCTGCAGTTTCAGCGAAGTTCTCGCAGTATCGGCAACTATCACTCTGTTTTGCCCATATTTTTAAGGTGATACCTCAGAGGGCAGTGTCCAGTGAGAAGCTTCGTCACCAGTTTTTTGTCCAACTCGAGAAGCTGTTTATAGCTTTTCTTGGCGAAAGGCTTACTAGCCTTTTCGCTTGTCTTTGTCCTGGCACGTTATGCCAGTGAGATTTCATTTCATCTGTTTCCCAGCGTCGAGCCTCTTCTTTAAGTATTATTAAATTGTGGATGTTTTTTAAAATGATCACACATTATCCTTCTTAAATGATATCCGATTTCTGTAATTAGCTTCTTCTAAACAAAGTGCCACCATGGCTATATCGCTGTTGCCAACGTTTTTGAACATTTTGCGAACAAAGCCTTCCACGAAAATGTTTAAATAGAAATTGGTGAGTGATGGCAACATCGGATCGTAGTCGGATCAGAAGGGTGCATGATAAGTGTGTCCTGGCCATAACAATGATGTGTTAAATAAAGAACTTTTTGGTTAGGCAGTACACATCGTCATTTAAAAAATACGTTATTGACGAAATGGTTAAGGAACGAATAATTACTGTTCTTCGATTGTCGCCATATTACTGCGAATTAAATCCTATTGAACTTATTGTCGTGTGGACCTCTCGGGTCGTACCCAGACCACTGATATTTTTATTTATTACCATTTTGTTAAAAATAAATTTTCCCATTAACGTGCCATACACTCTAAACGGGCGGAGTATAATTTACGTGCGTGGTCTGCTATACTTGTCAACGCTTTTTGTCGAAAAAAAAAAACCAGAAATATGCGATCAATCAGATAAATGTTCGTTTTGTTATTTTTGTTTACAAGTCAGTTGTTGCGGATATTTGTGTCGTTAAAAAGTGCAGATGGATAAAAATAAGTAATTTGACGCCAGAACGAGCAGCCAAAATTGTGCCCTTTAGTTAAGATGGAAGATCGTAGCAGTATATAGCCGAAGTACGGTTTGATTAGCCATTGGGAAATTTAGCGTCTGCTACCGCAGATAAGTTGCCACGTCTTTTTTGTTCTCTATAAAGTACTCTGCCAGCGGTTTCTCTACTGGCAAATTATGCCCGAGCTCAGCCGTAGAGGGTAGATGAAAAAAAATATATAAAAGTGAGCCGCGCCACCGACTTAGACGGTTCAAGCCGGAAACCCCTAGGTCTTATAGGCACTAGCAGAGCCACACGATAAACAACTAAGATTATGGTGAACCAAATAAATAAAATTATAGCAAAAATATATTGGATACTTTACTCACACAATAAATCAAAGTACACAGCTCAATAGCAACATTATAACAAATATAGTCAAAATTAACAGCTATGGTAAATTTTCTTGCTAAAACAAACCAAAAATTTAAAATTTACAACTTTATAAAATAACCATAACAGAAGTAAGAGTAACAGACTTTACCAAGTTACCAAAAAAAACGTATTCAAGTCAACTCCTTAATAATACTAAATCAAACGTTTACATAAGGCTGCTAATTTACTCATGTTTTTTACCATTTACATAAAGATTTTCACTGCCAAAACAATCGAGTTTATTTAAAAATATTTTTACAATGGTTGTCCTTTAAAATATCAAAATTGTAGGATATTTACAAATAAGTATGAAGAAAATATATTTTTACTTGGACATAAAGAATTATTGAGAAGATTATTTTAATCCAAGTTTAGTTTTGGCATATTATCTAATGCAATAAATAGTTTCCAGCAATGTACTATATTAATAAACTAAAACAAAACTTAATCGTGGTGTCAAAATAAGTCACGGCGTTATATATTTAAAAATAAATCACTTATAACCTTTGGGTATACGAATTCAAAAGTACTATATTAATAAACTAAAACAAAACTTAATCGTGGTGTCAAAATAAGTTTCCAACAATGTACTATATTGATAAATTAAAACAAAACTTAATCGTGGTGTCAAAATCAGTCACGGCGTTATATATTTAAAAATAAATCACTGATAACCTTTGGGTATACGAATTCACAATGTACTATATTAATAAACTAAAACAAAACTTAATCGTGGTGTCAAAATAAGTCACGGCGTTATATATTTAAAAATAATTCACTTATAACCTTTGGGTATACGAATTCACCACTCCTGTGGCCGGCTTGATTATGGAACGGCACCTGCTAATTAACAATGGCTTCCCTCAAATAGATCCCGCATGCGGATATTTTAACTCGACACCAAAATCCAAAATATCAACAACGAAGGTAAGATAGAATGGTCAAGTTAAAAATTAAGTGGTTTTTCTTCAAAATCCAATTAAGATGGCCCAAATACAGCCAGATATGAAAGAAAATCCGTAGAGATTCTGCAAACGTGTTAATATCACACCGTCCCAAAAACTCTCACCACCACACGACTCCCAAGACTGCCACCAAAAAACTGACACTCATTCCCAAGCCGGATATAAAGAAATGACACGGAATTGACGTAAACCAAGAATCGCACTCGTCCGTGTGGATAGCCAGCCCCATCCAATCTCCATCGATTAACGAAAAATGCTACAGATATTAACGATCGAATCCTATCACTACAAGGTATGCAACACTATTTACAACGAATGATATATTTAAGTTACAACAAAATACGGTACGCAACCCTACTTACGAGTACCTAAGGAATACAAAATCATCAGAGACACAATTATAATGAACTGTAGAAGCGAAAAAATAGGCACGTGACAAAGTAAGGGCACGTTTGATTCCGCTAGCATTTGAAACAAAATTTATCTCTTTGTTACTCACGTGGTAAAGCATTCACCGTGCTTTTAATTACACTAGATACATATTGTTAAATTACCCTTTAATTATACATACCAGTGCACATCTGAACGTGTCATTCTGAGAGGCTTCCTGAATTAATTACCCGTTTGGTATCGATCTTATACAAATACAATAGGGTTTTTATGTGGTATATTGCGCTGTTACCTTCGAATCCTCCCCGTCTCTTTCCCTCTTACATTCGCTTAGAGATGGGCGACAACAATTACCTTGACAAAGGCAGTGACACAGATATGTATTTCTTGGTATTACTAAAAAAGGACTTCCGGATGAACTAAGCAGGTATATAAAAACTGGAGCAAAAGCTCGTTGAAAAACTCGGAACAGCGTCATCGGCAGAGCATAGGATTTTAACGTCTTTGTTCCCCATTTTATAGCCTTTCAGGTTACGAGTGCTTTTTATTGTTTCGTCCATAACGATGTTGAACAATAAGGGGCTAAGGGAATCTCCTTTTCAAATTCCACTATTTACAGGTATTTCTTCGGTAGTTTTGGCTTATATTTTATTTCTCTGGTAAATATTTTTGATGGTTTTTATAATGTTATATGGGATTAGCCTGTTGTATGGAAGGTGTATCACGTCCTCCAGCTGTCTTCGGTCAAACTCCTTTTCCAGGTCTATATAACACATGAAGGCTGATTTGTTATACTTGATGGATTTTTTAGTTATTTGTCGCAGGACAGATACCGCATCTGTACGAGATCATTCTGATCTGAATCCTTGTTGTTCATCGCCCAATGTGGTGAGTTCATTTATTTTATTTGTTATAAACTTTGTTACTAGATTTAAGGTTGTAATTAGAAGGTTTATATGTATTTAAAATTGTTTATCTTGTAACAAATTCTTTAATAGTGTAAATCTAAACGAATTGTTTTGATAGCTGTCATTAACAACGAGACAAAATATGCATAGCCTACTGTTCTAAAAATTTAAAAAAAAAAAAACGGTCGTAAGAAAAAGATAAATTAATTTTTTTGGATAATTTCATTTTGTTGCTTTGGTTGTGTCTAGGAATTTAGTTGATGCAGTTATTAATTTTTTTGCCTAGTAACCGTTCCCATCTTTACCACAGTCGATCAGTAATTTCATTTCATCCCTTCGGGCTGTGATCGACGTTTCGAATGCACACTGTCGGTTGGTTTTTGCCTTAGGTCGGGGTTCAAAACAGTCCGGTGCGCGCCGTTAGAACCCTTATTACTATCCCTCGCTCGGGGTTCGGCAGTTGTGTTTTTTTTCTTTCTTTTGGATTTAGTCTAGTGGCGACGTGTTGATTTTCTCACGAACGGTATGATTGGAGATAGGAAATGTTTTTGTTTGGCGCGTTATTCAGACATTTTCAAGAAAGATGCGGAGGAGAATTAGGTTGACTGAAATTAAAACAAAGTGAGTACGTCGAACGGGAATTTTAACAATCAAAATTTAAATCGAAACAAATTTTATACACTTCAAGCATTTTCTTATAGTCCGTTCGCTTGTCGTATGTAGCACGTTACCGAGAAAATTTGTTTGTAACTAAGTGGTGCTCTGTAAAATGACTGTAAACTTGCATGTTCCCATTTATATAGTTATATAACTCGACAAGCGTAAGGAGTCACTTGGAAATGCGCGACCGAAAGAGAGACGCAAGCTGCCCGACAAAATATAGAAAAAGGATCGGTGCCGCGATTGTGTCTTGGTACATCTGGGGTTCAAGCGACTCCTTACCTTATACCTTATTTTAGTTTGACCGCTCTGTTTTTTCATAAGCCTGCCCTTTTTTATTAATTTAAATATTTTACGTATGTACAAAATAGAAGAGTTTTCAAAAAACAAATCAATTAATTTATCCAACACATGAAAAATTATAATTGTTCACTTATTTTCACTTGATTCATTATCGGTTTCAACAGAGATATTCACTGGTTTTATAGTTTCCTTTACCATATTATCAATCTTCCACATCTTTAATTACACATTTTATATCTTTTTGCCAATTTTTTTTTGTAATTTTTGGTGATGATTGATTTATTCAACCAGATTTTATCTAAATAGAAAATCCGTTTTCTGTCTGCTCTCAATTTTCTAATTACCCTCAAATACTATCTTCTTCCACAAACTTTCGAAAAGTGCTGATTTACGATCCTGTTTCTTAAAAAAAAATAGTTCATGTAGTGTTTTCAATAATTTTCTCTTCTATATTGCCATATCATATCATCTTCATTAAGTTTTGGTAAAACCTTGTCTTTGGTATTCGCCTATTAAGGTAAAATGAATGAACTTCATTTCTAATAACATGTTTAGCAGCATCGTTGATTTGTAGTTGTTTTCCGGTGGCTTCTTCGCTAGTTCCTTAATAAAACCGTTTTTTTTTGTGTTTGAAAGCTTGTAAATGGTCGTTTTCCCGATTCTTGTCATATTGGCACGTTTTTAAAACAATTGGCAAACAGTATACATTGGATGCTTTTGAACAAAAGTATCATGAACGTTTAAAACAATTATTGTTACTTGCTTTGTTAAAGCTGCACTTTTCTCTCACAAAAATTTAAAAGATTTATTTTACTATTTCTTACTGCCATTCTCCTAAAAGTTTACAGGACACAATTTACTACTAAATTAAATTATTTATTGAAAAAGTAATTTACAATATTTAGTACAAATGTAATTAATCTCGTCTTTATTGCTGTCGTTCAGGTAACGTGTTTTATACTCCAAGTCAATGGACTATAATCTGTTTGAAAGTATTAAAGTATTAAAAGTATATATAAAATGAATATTAGTCGAATAATTTTATATAAATGATTGTGTATGAGGCTGTCAAAGGGGGAGTGCTATCCCCCCTCATAGGGTCCTTAGGAACGTTAAGTTACAATAAACTTTGACACTTTGATCTCTGATACAAATTTTTTATTTTACAACAAAATAATAATTTGTTTTTAAATAAATATTTTTGGAACATTTTTTTATAAATAATTGTATATGATGACATCAAAGCGAGAGTGACTCTCCTGGTAGAGGTCCCCAGGAACTCCCGTTGAGTCGCGATGAAAATTTGACACTTTGATCTCTGATACAAATTATTTATTTTGCAGTACAATTATAATTTGATTTTAAATAAGTATTTGTGGAATAATTTTATTTAAATTGTATATGATGATATCAATGAGAGAGTGACTCTCCTGGTAGAGGTCCTCAGGATCTTCCGTTGAGTCACAATGAAAATTTGACACTTTGATCTCTGATACAAATTTTCCTTTTTCGTTTTATGAAAAATATCTCGCAGTTGTATAATTTTTGAAAAGAATTTTTTCCTTAATAATTAAATTTTTATCTATATTGTGTCGATAAATTTAATGTTTGATTTTTTTAAAAATTATTTTTAAACAAATATTGATTATTCTGTATTTTTTAAGCTTTTATTTAACTTGCAAAGGTGTGTATGTTCGGGTGGAATCTTGCAACTCAATTTTAAAGCAGATATCTCAAACCGATTAAGCTGAAATTTTGTATTCACGTTTAGTTTGGATGACAATGCATGGTTAGCTGTGTGACGTCATTCTAATTCCAACATGGCGAAACACCCAAGATGTCGAACTAGTTATTTTTAATGCTCTCCTACAATATAGGTATTAAATAAAAAGGCTTGCTGAGAATAACTCGAAAAATAAACTGACGTACTCTAAATCCAATATGGCGTACTTAAAAGATGGTGGATTGATTTTTTTATGCTGTCTTACAATATTGGTATCAAATAAAAGGACTTGCTGTGAGTCGAAATTGAGTTAAACTCCGTGCTCCAATCTGTCCGAAATGTTGGTGTACTAGGGTTTTCGAAATCCTTAATTATGATATTGAAGTCAAATTGTTCGAGTCTGTAGCGTCGGTTGGTTAACTTTGATTTGTGTAATTTGCCTTAAATGAGATGAACAGACTGAGAAACCGGTCAGGCGATAACTAAAAAGTAAAAAATAAATTAAGAGTAAAATATAATTCTTAAAAACAAGCTTTTATTTTAATGTGCTAAAAGGTATAAAATAAGCTTTTCCTTTAAAACTTTTACTATTAACTTGATACGCCATTACACAATTTATTATGTAATAAAAGTTTGTCGCGAGTTTTAAGTGCTCATATTTACTTAGTCTGAAAATTCTAAAAATTGAATTTAATCAGTTATAGTTATTTAATTTACTTGATTATTTACATAGGGTAAATCTCGCGACAAGCTTTTATTACGTAATTAATTGTATAATAACGTTTTAAGTTGATATTTTTTTTAGCGCATTAAAATAAAAGCTTGTTCTTTTTTAAATAAACTGGACAAAAATAACCCAACAACACATTAAATCATACAAATTGCTATAATGAATTAATTTTAATATTTTTTTATGGACATTGGTTACATTAAAAGTTAAAAAAAACGTATTCGGATAAACTTTTTCTGTTTAGGATTACTATGAAAGTGAATAGATACAAATGGGGGTGTTTCATTTAAAAAAACTGGTCCTGAAGTCTCTCAGTCAAAGGTTATTCAGCCTGTATGATTGATTATTCTTTTAAAAAATAGTAAATTAAAATCAAAAATCGACCTGTTTCTGGATTTTTTTCATATTACTGTTTATTTAGCTAATAATTAATTTATGCGTTACTTTATAGACGCACTGTATGTATAAAATAATTGTTTATGTTTACCTATATATATAGCTACTACCCTATCATTGTGAGCTTAATCCGATTGAATTAATATGGGCTCAAGTCAAAAGTAACGTTGCTCGAAATAACACAAATTATAAATTATCAGATCTGACTAATCTTTTCCATAAATTAATATCTGAAGTAACGATATAAAAAATTGAAAAAAATGTATGAATCACGTTATAGAAATTGAGAAAAATATGTGGGAGCAGAATAGAGTAATAATTTTTCTTGAAGCGGATGACTATTCGTCTGAAACAGAATATGAGGAAGCATAACACTGTAAACTGTAGCTCAGAAGTTTATTTTGCATTTTCTCATTGTTTATATCATCATCATCATCACTCAGCTATAGTAGTCCACTGCTGAACATAAGCCTCTCGTTTATTTTGCCACTCTGCTCTATCTTGAGCCATTTGTATCCAATTACCACAGATTCTTTTGATGTCATCGGTCCATCGTGTGGGGGGGCGCCCTCTACTACGATAAGCTTCGTGCCTCGGACGCCACTCCAATAGTTTTTTAGACCATCTTCCGTCAGTTCTTCTAGCTACGTGGCCAGCCCAGTTCCACTTTAAAGTTGTTATTTTTTCGATTACATCTATAACACCTGTTCTTTGGCGAATAATCTCATTTGGTATTCGGTCTCTGAGGGAGATGGTTTTAAATAAATAAATCGTAATATTTTACATATTTTTCGTTTTATTTTGTTTTAGTATAGTCGTTCAGATTTTTTAACACTCTATATTAAATTTACGTGTATATATTAAATTTAAGGTAGGTAGTTTAAGAAATATCAAAACCTGTAAATAACAGTAGAAAGCTATAATTCTATATTTTCAGATACTAACAAATTACAGAAACATTCATCATACACTTTGTGAAATATATTCTTTCAACGTCTATTCATGTTATATAAAACGTAGCATTTGTAAATTATGCACGCCTATGTATTTCGAGGTCTCGGAAATTAGTGTGTTAGAATTTACTTTACGTTATCATTGAAATATACTATAGTAAATTTTATTTATTTAATGACGTAATTTATTTATTCGTGTCAGAGCATCATCAGGGTACAATATCAAGGTACATATTATGGTATTTAGAACATTCATCACATGTAAAGGTCGTACTGAGGAGGAAATAGAAGAACGGATATTAAAAGGAAAGAAAGTTATAGGATGCCTAAACTCGCTGTTATGGGCAAAAAATATATCTAGGGAAAAAAAACATATGATATATAATACTATCTTTCAAAGTACTGTTCTATATGGCTGTGAAACGTGGCAACTTAATAAAACATTAGAACGCCGATTGCTAGCCCTGGAGATGGATTTCTGGCGAAGATCTGCTGGCATATCACGTCTCGATAGGGTTACAAATGACCGAATTCGACAAATTGTAAAGACCGACACAACTATAATAGATGAAATCTAAAGAAGACAATTTATATGGTACGGCCATGTTGAACGTATGACAGATGAAAGGCTACCCAAACTAGTGCTAAAATGGACCCCAACAGAACGAAGGAAAAGAGGTAGACCAAAACCAACATGGATAGGGGGCATTCAGAAAGCGATGTCCGAAAGAAATCTAGCCCCAGGAGATTGGACTGACCGAAGAGGCTGGCAACTGGGAACCGGAAGGCGAAAGACGCTATAAACCGGATTAATAATAAAAGAACATTCACACATAAAATACTTACAAATACAAACATAAATTTGTAAATATAAAAACTATGTAAAGATTACAGTACAACAAAAATAAAAATAGAAAATGCATAATTGATTTTAGACTAGAGCTAAACATTTCTTGTCCAGAAGCGGGCGACGTCGATTGCATTGGACTTGCTGCATTGGGCTGGGCACAGTGGACAGGTGTACATGTGTAGCGTGGTTTGAAGTACACCGCATTCGCAGAGGTAGGAGTCTTCAGTAACCCTGTTAATTAAGAGTATGCTCGATCTTGATAAACAGCTCGACTCTCACAGATACCCTTCACCCTCTAGAACATAGAAGAAGAGTTGCAGACCAGTCATTGCTCTACAGATATTTCCATGGCAGATGCTCCAGAGAAATAAAAACTCTTGTACCACCATTGGCCACATTCGGCCGAAGAACTCGGCACGCTGATCAGTCTCACACATTTACTCTCAAGCTTGACACTACAAGGACCAATCTTCATCAAGAATCCTTCTTTTACAGTGCTGCTACGGAATGGAATAAGCTTCCAAAATCAGTTTTTCCAGAGAACTATGACCTGCAACTTTTTAAAAAGCGTGTCCACAATCATTTCCTTTCTATAATCCCTTCCCCTTCTAATAGTCGCAGTGCGGGCCGTCCGCGGCCCACACGATAGGTCTACCCTTTTTGCGACTATTTTCATAAAAAAAAAAATCTTGCAGTGCGCGTACGTAGTCTGTTCAGTGCCTTCCAGGTTTCCCAACTTTCCTCGCAGCTTGGTGCCAGTTCTTCTTCCAGCTCCATCCATTGTTGATTTGCGGTCTTCCTCCAAAGGTCCACTCTTGTTTTAGGTTCTCCATAATCTTCCGTCGATTTCAGGAAACTTCGCCTCGATTTTAATCTCTGACGGGCCGGTTGTACGTCGTAGAGGGGGCGGCGTTCAGATTCTGCTGATTTAAGTCGTTCTGTAATAACGTGATAACAAATTACATATTTTTTTCTGTGATTGTAAAGCAAGTACAAGATATATGAAATATAAAAGGCAAATAGACAGAAAGTGTCAAAATAAGCACGTCTGGCTGTGCATAGAGGTGTGTTGGTTCCTACAATTATCTATAATAGTGAATGTTGGGTTTGGCAGAAGATGCATGAAAATAGGATTAATGCTGCGGAGATGAGTAGTCTGAGAAGTATAGCCGGAGTGACTCGGTTGAATAAAATAAAGAATAGTGAGATAAGAGAACGCTGTGGTGTAAAAGAAGATGTGGTTACAAATATAGATAAAGGAATGCTTAGGTGGTTTGGACACTTAAAAAAAATGGATGAAGGAAGAATGACGAAACAAATTTATAAGGCAAGTGTGAATGGACAAATTGGTAGAGGTCGACCTCGGCGGACATATCTCGATCAGGTCAACATTGTTTTAAAAAAAAGTTCATGTCAAGAGTACCTACAACCGACGAGCATGTATGAGAGCAATGATGAAAGTAGAGGAAGCAAAAGATGTGTGTAAGAGTCGTAGCAAGTGGAAGGAAGTGGTCTCTGCCTACCCCTACGGGAAAAAAGTATGTATGTATTTATGTATGTATGTAAAAGACAAATTTGGTAAAATTTAAAATAAATGCAAAGGTGAATAATATTAGAATAATATTAATAATATATCTTTAAACCAAAAGCGCCTGACTTGCATGTTATCGTTGTTGGTTAAGTGACCGCAGTCACAATCATATTTTTAGATAAATAATGAAAGGTATTTTGTGCAGATATTATTTTACACATTAACACAATTATTTATCTAGGTATGTGCTTAAAACTACGAACTACGAATTTAATTAAGGATAGTTTTTTCATTAAATATATTATAATTTAACCCACATTCTATTTTCTGATGTTTTTAGTTTAGCACAAGAAAAACTTAACAAAAATATTTAAAAAAACTTGTTTTTGTTATTGTTCTATATTTTTTTGCTTTCAACACTGAAGAAAATATGTTAGTATTTGAGTTAATCACATTAATTTTTTAATTAAACATTGATAGACATAATTATCATTTTCCAGCCTGGTGTTGAGTCCACTGCTGAACATAGGCCTCCATTAAACTGCTCCACTGGGCTCTATCTTGAGCTGTTCGAATCCAGTGTCCGTCTACTCTTTTTATATTATCGCTTCAACGCGTTGGCGGTCTTGCTCTGCTTCTTCTGTCTGCGCGGGGCCTCCAATTTATAATTCTTAGAGACCATCTGTCGTCTCGCAACATGTCCTGTCCACTTCCATTTTAGTGTCGTGATTCTCTGTATTTTTTATGTCTTGGACCTTTGTTTTTTTCCGAATGTAAGTATTTCTTACGTGATCTTGGGTTCAAATTCCAAGCATAGCTCACTCCATTTTCTTTGAGCAACCTCCAATCTATCTACGGTGTTTCTTGTCATTGTTAGCGTTTCGGCACCGTAGATCATTACCGGTAATACGCATGGATTGAAGACTTTTGATTTTAAGCTTATTGGTATGCTACTTCTAAAGACATCCCTTATTCTAGCGCTAGCGTTTGACACACGTGAAAGCTAATTGCTCGCTTGAAGGCCCGCACGAGATCTATTAACACTAATGAAGGTAATTATTTGAAATTAGCAGCAAGAAGAAATCTTTCGTTACGGTACTTTAGTTACAAATGCAGCTGTTGCAAACAGATGGAACACAAATTTTTTCCAGGACCATCGTAAATCTTTTGCACGAAGCTCTTTAAGATCGAGAGAACTGCTGAGATGTCACTATTAAACAAGTGGCAATTACGCTGGCAAAATGTCCAGTGTAGTCCCACTTACTTTTCAGACTAGTCAAGATTTGGCAAACATCCGACCACTTTATATGTATCCTTACTTCTAGCTAGATAGAACGGCGGTGCGTAGGAAGGGGAACATTCTACAGTGGTCTAGTTAAATACTTGATTATCCCTAGCGACTTTCTGTTATATTTTTGTGCTGGTCAACTGGCTGGATCAAATGCATTGTAAAACCTAAGTTCCGGTAATTTTTTTTCGCGTTTGTATAAAAGGAGAACGAGTTGAAAATTATGATCTATTTGTTAGTTTTTTTCGTGCAAAAATATTAAAAAGCATTTATTATTATCATCTATCGGTACCTAACCCGTGTATTTTTTTAATTTCAGAGATGTGCGAACAGTGGTCCTCCAAAAAGGCAGTTCCGGTCTCGGTTTCAACATCGTAGGCGGCGAAGATGGCGAAGGTATTTTCATATCCTTCATATTGGCCGGAGGACCCGCCGATATGAGCGGCGAACTCAGAAGAGGCGATCAGATATTGAGCGTAAACGGGGCCAATCTCAGAAATGCCACCCACGAAGAGGCGGCGTTGGCGCTCAAGGTAAATAGCTCAGTCAGTATCGTCAACCAAAGTAGTTAGTATATGCACCTGAGTAGTACTTAGTTAGATCAGAACCAAATGTACATCGAAATGTTTTTACTTATTTATTGTTGTAGTAATGGAGTTGTAATGACACTACATAGTTAATTTACGTGGAAGATACTTTTAAGATCTGTAATCTTTGTTAACAAATGACTCTCTGATTTGAAAGCTTATTTATCGGTGTAACCAGAGGATTGTAAAAAGGTATTTTTTTGAAAAAGCTCGTGGAAGTATCTGAAAAATATTGAAATATCTGCACCGAATAATAAAAGATTTTTTGTTACGTATATAAAGCTGGTGCCGTCATTCATGGGGTCATAATTTGGTGCTATTTAGAGTAACTGTTCATGCTTTAGAAAATTCACTAAGTCATCGGCAGCAGCGCAAACATCACAAAAAATCGATTTTTGCTACTTTCTACTAGATGTTTTTAAAAAACTATTGTTAGCATGATAGAGCTTGTCGAATAGTTTATCTGCAGTAGATATTAACAAGATAATTAAAATATGTCATCCCTATTTTCGAACACGTACAATTTTGATTAAATAGTTTCCGCACGTAAATAACGTATTTTTTATACTTTCTATTTATTATCTTCACATTAGTTTTGAAGTTAAGACACATAAAAGTTTCTCTTTTTTTTTATTAAAATTAATGTATGTTTTGCAAAATTAATGTAGCATAATGGATCGATTAATATAAGTGATCGTTCAATATTTTAAAAATCAATCGTGTGAAGAACGTAACTGTTAATGAAATAATAACTTTTTGTGGTACCACATTCTTTAATATTCCCACATGTTAATTTTAACAATTATTTTGAAAGTCATCTTGGAAGTCCTACTGATCTTGCTGCACGTGCAAATAATTTAGATCACCCATTCAAAGACAATAATCTTACTATGAAAAAGGGAATTTTTTGTATTGAGTTTATACAATATTTTATTATGCAATAAGGGAAATGATGGTACCAAGTAAAGTGAAAGTACAGTTTGGTGAATTTGATTTTAATAAGGGAAGAAGAGGAAAGTGAAAATGAGCAACGAACATGGATTGTTGATCCTTTGATGAAGAGAAGTGAAATATCTGTTCAAGTTTACTAGAGTGTTATAGCAATAAATGTTGTAGGAACGTTCATTAGAAATTTCCAGTTTTTCGAACAGATCCAGCATTAAATTTATGTTGTGTAAACATTTTGAGTTGTTAGAGCTTGTTGAATTTCACATAGTGTACAAATGCTGACTTGTCAGGTTTCTTCAATGAACACTTTCCTTATTTTACTCTTCTTCTTTAATTAAAATTAAATTCACCCAACTATTACTATCATTTTGGTTGTTACCATCATTTCCCTTATTGACTACTAACTCAAAAATATTTTGATACCAATATGGCCATATGTGTTTTTTGTGTTTATTTTTTCATATTTACACTACTGGTATTTACAACCAAAATGCCTTCTAATTGTATCATTTCTTGTTTATTCTTTGTAAGTGCTCAATAACTATTTTCAAAATTTTATGACCTATTTTATACACATTTACAATGTTATACAATTCAACTTGAGTACAGATAGATAACATCCAAGCATTAGTAGGAACACTTGGTTCCATTAAAGTTAGTTTAAACTTTCTGCCTTGCTTCAAGTTTTTAGCATTTGAAACGAATTGACATCTATCCCGAATGTGTATATTTGTTATTCCTTTTTTGACAATCAAAATTATTTAGCAGTTCCAGAATATTTTAGTATAATTTGGGAGATCTATATGCTATTCGAGACATACTTATGTGGAACAGAGTAGGCATATTGATGAATCTAGGTAGCTTCTGCTTAGGTTTCCTTAATATGAGGAGGAATCTGCGCAAAGCACATTCCTATACAACTGAGAAGGTCTCTTCCAAAGTCGAGAGTGTGAATTTGGCAAAAAAAAATATACATTAGACCAAAAGTTTTGTTTATTCGAAATGGTTTTTTAAAATCTGGTTTGGCCGCGTGTGAAAACTTTGATGTACATTTGTTTCTAACAACAAAACAATCCGTGATCGCCAACATTGATGAGTAATTGTTGTTTTTGATTTCAGGGTACGAATCAAACTGTCAGCGTAGTAGTTCAATATCGACCCGAAGAATACAACAGATTCGAAGCCAAGATCCATGACCTCAAGCAACAGATGGCGCATCCAGTTACGGGTGGTACGCTGCTAAGAACATCACAAAAAAGATCCCTTTACGTCAGGTAAGTCGCCATTGGTTTATTCCAACCAAAAAAATTACTTGTAATACTCATCGTAAAAGTAGGTGAATGAAGTGGTATATTCTTATTTTAGTCGTCCGAGATGCATTTTTGGATCTTATTATTTTCTTTAATGCAAAACAGCAGTGATTAGATCTTTGTATTCTGATGTTAATTTCCTTGGTCATGTTATTGTCTGGCGTGATTGTGGCACCCAGATATTTAAATTCATGGACTCTTTCGAAGTTGTATTGGTCCATCGTCACATTTTGTCCTATTCGATCCCTACGATCCTAGTGGGAGTATGAATTGTCTTAATTGTAGAAGATGGTAAAGATTTGAACACCAGCTAAAGATATTTCTGTTTTTAAAGGATTATTTTTTGTATCGGAATTTTTAACGAGAAAGAACATGTGGGCTGTAATTTTTTTGATAATAATGAATTCAACCATAAAAGGAGATAAATAATTTATTAAGAGAGTTTTCTGAGGTAGAACTACGAGCCACTTACCTGGCATTTGCTTGGAGTGTTGTTTGGAGAGTTTCGCTTAAAGATTCCACTGGCGGCATTGAAATAATAATATTTTGTTGTGACAGGGATGTCTACTCTGTTGAGTAGTTTGTCACTAGGACGAGGTTTATATATGAAAGTTAAGTCAATAAAAAAAGGTCAAAAAGGTCCCTTAGATGTAAGATGCGAGTGAAACATGCACGGTGCGTCGTCATATAACCAAGGCTACCCCACAAAAAGGAACATCTCTCGTTAATTACCATGCCTAATATATTGAATTACACTGACGATGATTTCGATAAATAAATTCTTAAAGTCAGCTTTATAAGAGCTGAGCAATCCTGCCTAATTAAATAGTAATATTACTGGATTAAGGTGAATATTAAGCAAATATTCCTGGTTTTTCTAAATATTTTTTTTTGTCAACGGATTTGTCTCAACTTGGTTATAGCATTTTATAGCATTTATAGCATTTTATATGGACACCTTCATTACAGGAGTGAATGATTATTCAAACACCAACCATTTTTAATAAAATAATTTTTGTATACGAAATTACTTCGAGTAAGCATCAATATAAAGGGATATTCTTTGGAAGTACGTTTTAGAAAAACTTGACATACTTAAAATCAGAAAATTTGGAGTATGGGGTTTTTAGATTTGCCCAGGAAGGTTCGGTCAATTTCCAGTATAACTGGAAATTGTATGAGGCTTTAAATATTTTAGATCAATTAGGCATATCTGAAAAATCCATACCCCAAATTTTCAGATTTTAAGTACGTCAAGTTTCTCTAAAACGTCTAATTGGAACTCTCAAAGAATCACCCTGTATAAAAAGTGGGGCTGCGAATTTTCATTAATAAACTTTCATTAATCAACTTTACTGTCAAAGATTTGAGAACCTGATGAAGTCATTCCTGTTTTCAAAGGATATTTTTTAAATAACACTACTGGAGTTTTAGGTTTGATTGAATGAATTTGTAAAAGTATTGATTGAATATTTGAACACCAAGGGAAGATTAAGCACAACTGTTAAATATTTTATTTTATTTTTTTTTGTTAATTCACCTTTACTTGGTAATAACTAATTATGTACATTTTAACTCAAAACGTTCTTTGAAGAATTTGATAAAAAAATTAAGACACCGGGCGAAGATTTTATTATTGTTTTTTTTTAAATTTACGTCATCTAAGTAGAATTTTTTTATTGCATTTGAATAAAAAGTGATTTATTTTTCAATAATTTGCCCCAATTTAATAGTCAATATTGTTAGAATATGAATTCTTATTAAACACCTTCTATCATTAAGAGTACTTAAATATTAAAGCTAGTTTTAAATTATTTAAATAAATATGTTTAACAGGGCGTTATTCGATTATGATCCAATGAAAGACGACGGTCTACCCAGTCGGGGTCTGGCATTCCACTACGGCGACATTCTCCACGTGACAAACGCCAGCGATGACGAATGGTGGCAAGCCAGAAGAGTACTTAACACAGGAGACGAACAGGGTATGGGAATAGTTCCGTCGAAAAGAAGATGGGAGAGAAAACAAAGGGCAAGAGATAGATCCGTTAAATTTCAGGGACATTCGCCGAATATACTCGATAAGGTAACATTATATTTCAGTAACAACCTCTAAAGTTGCTCACTCGGTTTTAAAATAACCACTAGAAGTAATAAAACTAACCAACAATTTTATATAATTATTAAAAAATAAATTCTACTATAATTAAACAATTCCATTGACATATTGTCAAAAACTAGGAGGAATTTTTTGGAAAAGGTTAAACACATGTGTAAACATTCCATGGTACATAAATGTGCTTTGGGTGTCTAAATGGAAGTATTATAAGTATTAAAAGTGACGAATGTTGACAATGTTGTTAAAAAATTAATCTAGAAGTGAGTTTTATTATCTGAATAATCCGGGTCAGTGATCAGTTAAATACTTTCTTCTGGGTAAAGATCAGTTCAGCAACAGGAAAACCTATGAATCAACGGAGAACTATTAGAAAAAGTCACTAAGTACAAATACTTGGGACCAACTGTCAATGAAGGTAATGAGTACACTGAAGAAATAAAAGAAAGAATTGGACAAGCCACAACCATATTTACCAAAACAAGAAATGTGTTATGCAGTAGAGATATTTTAAAAAAATCTCACCCCTTACAACCATGAACTTCGTAAGAAGGGCTGGATTGTGCGGTGAACTGTAGCCTTTAGGGGTGAGCCACAATAGACCTACTAAGGGTCGCGGTGGAGGGGCGACCACGCCCCACTCACATAAAACCTAACCTAACCTATGCAGTAGAGATATTAACTTACAACTTGGAGTCAGAATATTGAGATGCTACGTTTTCTCGGTGTTGCTATATGGTATGGAATCCTGATCGTTAAAGAAAAATATAAGTAATCGACTGGAAGCATTTGAGATGTGGTCATAATGAAGGATCTTAAGAATAAGTTGGGTAAACATGGTAACAAATGAGCAGGTACTGGAAAGAAGGAGAAAGGTAAAGGAAGTATTGAACACAATTAAAATAAGGAAGCTGCAATATCTGGGCCACGTAATATTATGTAGGGAAAGATACAGTGAAAAAGAAGCAGAGGAAGAAGACGCATTTTCTAGTTAAATAACCTGCGAAAATTGTACAACTGTAGTTCCATTGAGTTGTTTAGAGCTGCAGCATCAAAAGTAAAAATAGCCAACCTTTTAAGAGGAGATGGCACTTTAAGAAGAAGAAGAAGGATAAAGTGCAGTAGTTTAGGAGATGATTGATGTAGGCTCCAAAGTTATCCTTTCACTGGAATAACTTACAATGGCTCATTGGACTGGCAATATTGTGGGGACAACAACTTGTTACTCCTAAATAGGAAAGACCAGAACAGCTAGTTGAAATCATTACAGCTCACCATTGATACTTGAAATGTACGGTCGTTTGCGAATTAAACTTTGTGAGAGATATTAAAGCGTTTATAGTTTTTATGTTAAATAATATTCTATAGAACTGTGGTGATGATGGTTAACTATTTATTTTAATTTTGTAGCAATCAACTTTGGATAGGAAAAAGAAAAATTTCTCGTTTAGTAGAAAGTTTCCATTTATGAAAAGTAAAGATGACAAATCAGAGGATGGGTCAGATCAAGAACGTAAGTATCTATACATATCGATTAATTTGTTCGACTCCGCACTTTTTACTTCGTCGAATGTTTATTCCAGTAAATTCACTTTAATTTCTTACTGTTTTTTAGTTACACAAGGATTCTTAAACAAAACCTTGAGGCACTTTTGCACAAATCTATAGATTTCCCATAAGCACATTTTGATTACCGCATCAAAATTAAACTTTATGATAATTTTTTAAGGATTAGCTTTTCGAAATAAACTAGGACAAATAACGTTTGACAGTTTTCTTCGGAGTTACAGACACATAATAGTTTTATGGTATCTAAGTAGTGCTCAGGTTATTTCAAACACTAAGAGTAATTAACTTTTTTTTTGCATTGGTCGTTAAGTTCATAGTATAGCGACATTTTAAAATGATAATTTGTAGTTGTCTTGTAAAAATTTATGGTACCATTCAGCCACTGCTGTGTAAGAACAATTTTAGTAATTACCGATAGCATACTTGGAAATCTAAACAACAACATTTCAAATGAAAGAAAGTGCACTCGTAAAAGAATCCTTGCAAAAGTTAATTTTTTAAACAGCATGTTTTGTAGATATAACAGTACAAGAAACATAATCAAACGGTGGTAGTTTTGTAGTAGACAATATACTCAACAAAATAAATCTTTTTATTTTTTTTTTCCAACATTAAATTTGTTTCCCATAAAATTTTAGTACAAAACACGCTGTTTATGTTAATTTTTTATAATTTATCTATTCGGTTTTTTTATTTTATATTTTTTTACACCTTTAGACCCCTTTTCTGACAACCTTAACTCCGCTAATGATAACGAAAAGAATCCTCAATGTAAGTACTTTAAATTTTGTTTTATACTTTACTTTTTTTTTCTTTAATTATGGATTTATTTTCGTGAAACTTTAATTTGATGTCCATCCGTATAATAATTATGATATTTTTTTAATCTCAGAATGTCGCTCGAAATTATTAATTTAAATGTTAACAAACATCTGCATTTTTTTCCTGGATAAAATAAAAATTTCTGAGTTTGGAAAAAAAGCCAACATCAATATTCTGTTTGTTATGGTTTATTAACAAATTTGCTTGCCCATACTAACTTTCAATGTATCATTTGTATGACACTAACAACATGGCGTTTGGTGGATAAGTCGATTGCGATTTTTTAATACCATACTCTCAGATCGAACCTGAGATTTTTTTGTTAACGGTTTACAGTTTGTGATTGCTTTTATTTATTTAACTTTTTGGTATTTTATAAGTTTATAAATAAAAATAAAGATAATATAATTAAAAAATAACCTTTTTTCTTAAGTAAATCTATTAATCTTTAACAAGATATTAGAAAATTTATTTGTTACCTGTTTCTTTAAACTAGTAAAATCTGGTAGATCTTTTATCAACCACAGTATTAATGGCAAATGCAAATATACCAAATTTCCGCAGGTTAAGAAATCTTCTCTTAATCAAGTGGCCATTGTTGCTTTACCAAACTAATAATTTTATGACTAAAAAAGTTAAAAGGTCTTTTCAAAAGGTCTTTTTCAACCACCGAATTCATGGCAACTACAACTCTAATTCCCTCATACCATCCAAAAAAGAAATCTTATGTTAATTAAGTTGCCAATATTGCTTTATTAAACTAAACATTTCAGTTTTAAAATAGTTTAAAAGTAGATAGATCCTTTTTAACCACAGAATTATAATGGCAAATGCTACTGTACCAACTTTCCTCATACCATACAGTAAAGAAATCTTATGTTAATAGAGTTGGCCATTGTTGTTTTACCAAACTAAAAATTTTATTCTTGAAATAGATTAAAGATAGCTCATTTTTCAACCACACAATTACTGGCAACTGCATCCAGTAAATAAATCTTATGTGAATCAAGTGTCCAATGTTGATTTATTAAACTAAACATTTTATTTTTAAAATAGTTTAAAGGTAGTAGATCCTTTTTCAACCACAGAATTAATGGCAACTACAACTCTATAGAATTCCCTCATACCATCCAAAAAAGAAATCTTATGTTAATTAAGTTGCCAATATTGCTTTATTAAACTAAACATTTCAGTTTTAAAATAGTTTAACAGTAGATAGATCCTTTTTAACCACAGAATTATAATGGCAACTGCTACTTTACCAACTTTCCTCATACCATACAATTAAGAAATCTTATGTTAATAGAGTGGCCATTGTTGCTTTATCAAACTAAAAATTGTATTTTTAAAATAGATTAAAAATAGCTCCTTTTTCAACCACAGAATTAATGGCAACTGCATCCAGTTAAGAAATCTTATGTTAATCAAGTGGCCAATGTTGCTTTATTAAACTAAAAATTTCATTAAAATTAGTTTAAAGGTAGTATATTCTTTTTCAACCACAGAATTAATGGCAACTATAACTCTTAACGAATTTGCTCATACCATCCATTAAAGATATGTCTTAATCAAGTGTCCAATGTTGATTTATTAAACTAAAAATTTTATTATTAAAAAAGTTTAAATCCCTTTTCAACTACAAAATTAATGGCAACTACAACTCTAACAAATTCTCTCATACCATTCAAAAAAGAAATCTTATGTTAATTAAGTGGCCAATGTTGATTTATTAAACTAAACATTTTATTTTTAAAATAGTTTAAAGGTAGATAGATCCTTTTTAACCACAGAATTAATGGCAACTGCATCCAGTTAAGAAATCTTATGTTAATCAAGTGGCCAATGTTGCTTTATTAAACTAAAAATGTCATTAAAATTAGTTTAAAGGTAGTATATTCTTTTTCAACCACAGAATTAATGGCAACTATAACTCTTAACCAATTTGCTCATACCATCCATTAAAGATATGTCTTAATCAAGTGCTACTGTATCAACTTTCCCTATACTATCCAGTAAAGAAATCTTATGTTAATAGAGTTGGCCATTGTTGTTTTACCAAACCAAAAATTTTATTCATAAAATAGATTAAAGATAGCTCCTTTTCCAACCACAAAATTAATGGCAACTGCATCCAGTAAAGAAATCTTATGTTAATCAAGTGGCCAATGTTGCTTTATTAAACTAAACATTTCATTTTTAAATTAGTTTAAAGGTAGTAGATCCTTTTTCAACCACAGAATTAATGGCAACTACAACTCTATAGAATTTCCTTATATCATCCAGTAAAATATGTTAATGGAGTGACCATTGTTGATTTCTTATACTAAAATTTTAATTTTAAAGTAGCTTAAAGGTAGATTTTGCTTTTTACCTTTGAATTAATGGCAACTGCAACTGTACCAAATTTTCTTATACCATCTGGTTAAGAAATCTTTTGTTAATCAAGTGGCTATTGTTGCTTTACCAAACTAAAAATTTTATTCTTAAAATAGTTCAAAAGCAATAGATTTCAGGCAACTGCAAATTTAGCAGATTCCTTTATATTATCTGGTATAGGTCATTGCTGCGTTTCCTATAATATCACATACGCCAACTTGATGTCTTGCTCTTACGAGAGAATGTATTATCCAAGGTATACTTAAAAGCTAATACTTATCATGTGGCTACGCAACACTGTTTCAGTTGTAACGACTGGATTTTAAATTTAAGAGAACTGTTGCCTTTTGTGTAGATGACTATGCCAGTTTTCAGTGTGATATATGCATGCTTTTATTTTTCATTAAATTTTCCTACGAATAACGGTAGAGCATAAAACTAAAATTATTCTGGTAATAGCAATATTTTCACAGTAAATGCATTTTTATGATCCCATTGACGTTTAATATTTCACTGAAAAATTAGGTATTAAATTTAAAATAAGGAATAGTGGTATGTCTATATAACTCAAGGATTTTGTGAAAAGATTTTCTAGCGTTGTGGAAGAACTGGAATTACTTTTTGACTTCTTCAACACTATTATTTAACAAAAAATCGAAACACTAAGCTGCCACACCTTATCACATTTAATGTTTATGTTTTTCATTGCAGCTTTCATGCTCTGTTATACACAAGAGGATGCTAACGCAGAAGGTACAGTATCGAATTTGGCCAATTTTTCTTTTAAAACATATTTAATAATGACAATGTTTAAGCATCGAAAAGATTTTGTTACTATTAAATAGAGTAATTTTTTTGTATGTTAGCCTGCGCGTCATTATTTTTTTTTTGAAACTCGAGACGGTTTAAATTTATTATAGATGTTTTTGACAAAATCGCAAGCTTCTTGAACAAATAACATGTGTTTAGAGAGCTTCCAATTTTTTTTATTTAAAACTTGGTTGGAAAGTGAGTCTCACATTATTTAATCTCTTGTTCCGATTGTAAAGTCGTAGTTGTTTGAGGTGCAAGAGGTGGAGCTTCTCGAGTTTCTTATTGGGACAACCAGAAATAAGACAATAGAGGTCAGTCTGTGGAACAAAAGTTCAGCCACCACTTCAGAACAGAGTAATAAAGAAAGCTTCTTTGTTGCTTTCTGGTGAAATAGCCTTAATTGAGAGAAAAAAGGTGTGGTATCATATATTAAATTATCCATGCTTGGTTCACTGTTAAAACGAGTCACGGTGCTTTGATTTTGATAATGCAGCAAGTTAGCTTGGTTCTTTTTTAAGGTTTTCTTCCAAGTTATGAAATTAAGAAAGTCCTGTGACACAAATAGTATACTCCACGCTTGGTTCAATTTGAACACAAGTCATGGTGCCTTGATTTTGGTAGTAAATAAAATTGTATTGGCTCTCTTCTGAGGTTATTTTCCAGGTTTAGAAATGTTTAGAATGTGCTGCGACACAAATAGAATACTCTAAGCTTAGTTTAATTTGAATCCAACTCATGTTACCTTGATTTTGATAGTAAAACAAATTGGCTTTGCTTATTTCAATAGTATTTTGTTTTTGAGGTTTTTGATTTTGAGATGGTGCTAAGTCAAAAATAGAATGCTTCAAACTTGTTTTAACTTAAAAACTCGAGTTATGGTGCTTTGATTTTGATAAAAAATCAAGTTGGAAAGGAATGTGTAGATGGTTAGGTTAGGTTAAAACGGCGGTTCGGAGGTAACCCACTTAGGCCTTTTGGCCCGTTGTGATACCGTGATGGACGGCGGTGCCTTCCCCCTCTACCGTGAGTACCAGTTGGAACTTTTAATAAAATGTGTGAGGTCTTTAATGCTAACTGAGCTGAGATCAGATAAGTTATCAAAGTTTAGTTACCCTAGTATAGAAAGCCGTTTTCTGTCTAGGGCAGGCAGTGTCAGAGAAGATGTACCATTGTATCTTCCTTATCGCGACAGCTTCTACAGAAGTCGTGTCGTAGCTCTGCGATTCCCATGCGCCGTACATGGGATCCACCTGCCCAGTGTCCTATTATGGCCGCGATCGCATTTCCAATGGACTTCCTGGATAGAGTTAAAACATCTAGTTTGACGTAGATCTAGTTTAGGCCAAATCTGTTTCGATGATGTGCCATTTTGCCACCTCACGTTGGCTTTTTGAACTACTTTGCTGTGCAGAAGTAGCCGACAATCGGTACTCCTTGCTGAGATGAGACAGAAACAGCTTGGAGGGTGGTGCCCTCTTTCTAGCTCGACCGCCTTACGGGTACCCTGACAATGTGAACTCTAAATTTAGTTGCTAGTTCATTCAGGTCGGCTTGGCTAATGTGTAGATAGCTTTTTAATAATAAATACTAAATGGCCTTGCAATATCCCCTTTATATATTATACAATATACACATAGATTAAATTGTTCTGTATGACTTATTACAAGAGTTGTAGATTTGTTTATGAAAAAAGATTAGAAATTAATTATATTGAACAATGACTTGTAATTTTTGTTCGACAAATTGAATTGCGATATTGTCAAATATTTAGTTATCGTCGTCGATGTTCTATGACGTGCAGGCCAACATATAAAAATTTTACCATATAATTTTTTTTTCTTTTTTGGCTTCTTTCTGTGTTACAATAAAGTACAGGTGAAATATTATATCGGGTCGAACTGCCGTATATGGAAGAAATAACGCTAATTTATTTGGAAGATAATGACAATTTGGGGGATTTTAGTAAGTCTTAGTGTTGTGGTTTGCATGTCGCGCCGCAGTGGCAGAAAATTTCAAATTTGAATTTTTGTCCCCCTTTTTTTATTACATTCATACTTGCACTACTTATACCAATTTTTTTTGAAAGTCGGTTCATTTAGAATTTGTCTAATAATTTGGAATCATTGTTCAATTGTGTATTAAAAAATAATAAATAAAAATAAGTAATTATCACTTTTGGTAACAATGGATCTAATAGAATATTGCAACAATTTTTGTTTTAAATAACCAATTTTTTTGTAAATTTGAATAATATAACAATTATTATCAATTATTTTATGTTACCAACTGAGTAAATTTTATTTATTTGCTATTTAGGTACGTTAAAATGTTTAAATGATAGAGAATAATGAACATTTCAAATTACTCGCAAATATTCTGTATTCAAAATTATTTTTACTTCTACCTGCTTTATTTTTGGCAAAAATATTTCTCAAATCACTTGGTCACTTTTAATTCCATTAAGAATAGTATGGAAATATTATAATTTGGGGATATTTAAAATTAAATTGTCAGTACTACAAAAAAAATTGAATTAGATTGCTCTAAATGGACTGATTTTATGAAAAAATCTTTCGTTTAGTTTATTGTTAAATAATCATTTCATGTGTCGTTTTGTGGTGTAACTTTTGCCATTAATATTTTTTAAAAATATTTGACAAATTCTTCGGTTAACTAACCTCTCAATTTGAATAAAATTTTGCTTAGAAATATTATTTAATTTAAAAGTTATCGAAAATTATTTTTCTGTAACACATTTGAGTTCAGTTCTCGAAGGGATACTTATACCACAAAACAAGAACGACCATAACTTTTAAAAAAATTTAAATAATCAAATACCGTATCGTGTAAATTGGCTTTGAAAAAAAATAATAATCGCTTTGTCATAATATTTTTCATGTTCACATCACTAATACAGAAAAATCCGAATATACCATTTATGTCATAACATTTATATTCTGGGCTCACTAATATAATGACGCAGACTTCAATGTAGATAACCAATTTTTTTTATTCGTTTTTTTCACTTTAATCACCAACCATAACCTCTCGGCGATCTTCAAATAATGTGACCGACATTTCGTTTCGATATATATTTTAATCGAGGTTCAATTTCTAGTTAAAAAAAAAATTACAATTTCGCACTTTCATAAATGAAGCATCAAAGTGGGTTACGAAGTGTACCTTGAGCCATATCGTTATTATTTTCGTTTTAATTTATGCCATAATAAGCATATGTACATTACTTGTATATAATTTAGGTATTGTTAGAAAAAAAATTGTATATACAGTATGATTGCTTGCGCTCGGACTGAATAAATAAATACAAGGGTTGAAACTTTAATAGTGACAACTATTTATTTACAACTGATACAAAAGATATCAAGTTTAATTGTGCTTTAATGTAATCATTAACATTGTGTACAACCCGTTGCCATCCAATTGAACCCCATAATATACACCCATATCCCTCCTAACCGAGGCCCACCTGATCTGTCTGTTAGTCATCCTGATTGGCCCCTGGGTGTGAAGTTTGTGGCCCAAATCCATCCTTTTAGTTTTTTTCTTTTATATAAGTATAACATAAACGATTAGGGAAGCTTTGACTTACATAATAACACTAAAGTTACTCATCTTAGTCTTAGATACTGGCTGAATGGACATAGATCTCCGAGTGCCAAAAAAAAACCCGTTGCCAGTGGTGTGGAAGTCATGTGATACCTTTAGCAGCGTCGGTTCCATTGTTAGTTAAAATGGAGTAGCACTTTCCATCCCCATCGATCGAACGTATCAACCACAGCTTGTGCTGCGTGCGAGCGAACATTGTCTTGCAAAATAATACGTGCGCTCTGCGGAAAGTACCGCCGCTTCCTTCTCAATGCTGGTCGCAGATTGAGTTCCAAAAAGGAACAGTAATACTGCGCATTGACAGTCCGCTGTTGGGAATTTTATTTATTTATTTATTGTATGAAATTTTATCAACAGCAATTTAAAGGTATAAAAAGAACATATATATGTATAAATAAAATTTGTGATGACAGATGGGATTAGGATTTCGGTCAGAGCTCTATGACAAGGGAATTCAGCCAGTCCAGTGCTGGGGGTGTCGCATAGATGATGTCTTTGAATGGTCCCAGGTACTTATTCCTTATAGGACATTCCCGGACAATAAGCTCCACAGTTTACTCATCGGCTGTTGGAAAACGATATGCGTTAGGAAAGCACGGTCCTGCACGATATTCACCGTTGCTGAGGAACTTTCGAGTTTCGTGGTGATTTATAATAACGATATTTTTCCATTGGGCGTTTTAGTTGTGCCTAGTACGATTTGGCCCATATAATGATAAGGCTTAAGAAAGCCTCTCCTTGGCACTCGTAGCGCCTCAAGTAGTTAGGGGCAGCGTCGTATCGTAGCAATTTCCATAAAATCACGTGTATTACCCACCTTGTTACTGTTCTGTAAGGCAATGCAAACTTCCCGCAAGCCTATTGCAGATCTTGGAGACACTATCGTGCTGTACAAACTCTGGTACATTCAGTCTCAACTCCGTTATTCCTGTTTCGTGACGACATTCAACCTAATTTTAGACCGCCAGCTAACACGTGGCTCTGTTCTTCTCGTCAGTGCATATGCGCGTGATGTGGGAAGAAATACTCTCATTTTCTAACCAACGTGTGATGTAAGCAAAACATTGTTCGGTTACAGTACATGGCAGTATTGCCACTTTTGAAGCTCCAACCCTCGTACATTTAATTACAAATAAGAAACTTTTAAGAATTAAAAATATTAGTGGTTACAAAACTATTTTCTTGGTATAAGCATGTATTGTAATAATTTTTTTCTAATAAAAACCAATTTAAATTTAGATTAATAAAATGTTTTTATACTATTTACACTGTAATAATTAAAACTATAGAAGTTTTAATAAAGCTTACATCACAACGAGTGATTTTACGACGTTTCGTTAAAGAAATAATCATCAGCATACAGTTTGGTTACTTTTAATGTTTTAATTGAATTAATCTGTGACTACAATATTGTTTCTATTGGAAAGTAGTTGGATAAATGTTGTGTTACAATACGTAATCAGGGGTACTGTAAATACTCTAGTACATTTATTTAGTTTCATCCATAGAATTTGTCACATTATTTAAAGTAGCAGGTTAGCAGCCACAGTTTTTTAGACCGTATTTGCATATTGTACTAGTAACCTTCTTTTTTCAAAATCAAAACAAATTAGCAATAATCATGCATTTAATAGGTACCTAGTTTTAGACGTACTTTGCGTTGTACGTAAGTAGAAAAGAGTTTTTACCTTATTTGCCGATTTGCAATTTTTTATTTTTATTTTTGTGACGTACATATTTTTTACAACGATTTTTGATAATGTACTTTCCCTAATCGTTTGTTTTCATCGGGTATTTTATTTTATCGTGATAATCATTTCTAAAAACTTATTTAAATTGTCATTGAAAGATCAAAAGGACTTTAATTACATCAAAGATTGCCTTAGTCTTGCGCTTATCCCGTACATGGGTAATTTATTTTAAAATGCGTTTCTAAGTATGGATTATTTAATAACTTTGTGTTTTGTTACTACTAAGAGTTAAAAGTGGGGAAACCAGTTTAGACTGATCAAAAAATCTCTATGGAACAACCGTTCTGAAATTTGTTGTGAATATTTTTTATTCGATTCCAATCCATAGAACCCAAATTCTGGGATTGTATTATTTTTAAATATATATTTTTTATGCAAAAAAGGTGAAAAAATATGGTGTAAAAATATGACAAACACCTCAAAAACATGCAACTTTTAATTTTTTTAATCACAATTAGGTTCATATTCTTAGAAAATATGATAACGAAAAAAATAACGACAGCACGTTCTAACGCCACTATTTCCGGCGGAAATTACTTGAAAAAATTCTAAAGTGTACTTCAAAACATGTATAAAATACCCTCCAAGTTTAAACAATTTCCGATTATTTCTTCCCTGTTTAAAAATTCACGAAAAACACAAAAAATTCGGCCTCCTAAACCGGTTTTTGCCCTTTTTGTAGAACAAACTTAAAGTCTTGTTTACCCTCTTTTTATTTCTCCAATATTGGAACTGAATCCTCGATGCAGGTGGAGGATTTTTTAATTTAGTGGCTTTGTCTGGTTTTAGACAACTCACACTACAAAAGTCGATTGTGTGATTCTTAAAGTTGGCTACACTGTTTATGTTTTAATGAGTTTAAAAGAGACTTTCAACTTCAAATACAGACGTCTGCAATGGAGGAAAAATCGCTGGTTTTAGAAATTTTTGCGGCAATTGCCAAAGCAATAAACAGTGCAGTCAACATCGACATTCATGCAATTAACTTCCACAGGACAATGTGTGTTGTCTAAAACCAGGCGTAACACTGTGTAAAATCGTTGTCGTTGCCCGTGGATCGTTCTTTAAGATTTTATTTAAAAGAACTTTGGAAAATA
This sequence comes from Agelastica alni, assembly GCA_950111635.1. Lineage (NCBI taxonomy): Eukaryota > Metazoa > Arthropoda > Insecta > Coleoptera > Chrysomelidae > Agelastica > Agelastica alni. The sequence continues at coordinate 16,505,871 of OX467718.1, forward strand.
ATTTAGGGAAAGTACCAAAATAATGTTTAGAGACATTTTAACATGTTTTTAGCTTTTTTACTTAGGGAGAATTGACAATTGTGAATGTTTTTTTTAAGTAGTAACCAAGGTAATATACTGTAGTTTGTTTTAATAATAAATTCGTAAGGACTACTTTAAAATTTGATAAATATTTATTAAACGTACTGCTATTTTTTTTTCAACGTGAATAAACGTTTACCTCGTTAGCTAAATAACTTTTTAAATTCCAAAAAAAATATCAGTGATCTGGGTGCGACCCGAGAGGTCCACACGGCTAACTTCCCAGTGAAAAGAATGAAAAAATAACATGTTTTGTTGTTATAAATATAAAAATTATTAAAAAAACGATTTCAAATTGTTTATAAAAATTTATAATTGTCATTAACAATATTCTGTTTATGTCAACCTTATTCTTTCAAACTGTTTATCATTTCATAAGCGGAGCTATTTTCAAATGTTAAAAACAATTGAAATTTTTTTTTTAATTATTATGATAATTAATCATTTGTTAGTAACAATATTCAATGTTATTGAGTTTTCAATGTTATTCTCTCAATACTGACACAAGTTTAAAATTCACCAATTCCTATTTCTGTTTTCTAAAACTATCTCTTTTTATGAAATATTATTTAAAAGACCTTAAAATTCTGTATTAAAAATAGTATAATTTTTAAATTTCAAAATTCAGGTAGTTTACCATTTTTTTTAGTTTTTTTTATTCTCCATAAAAAACAGCTTGACCGATTTTGCTAAAAATCTAATCAGTTCTAAGTTGCGTGATTATGGAATGCAATTGGTCCCACGTAGATATCATTTTTTGTTCTCGAGATACACACATACACACACAGACGTCCACTTAAAAACTATTGTATTCGACTCTGGGGACCTGTGGAGATATGTCAAAATTAGGGATTCGCAAAATCGGACCCATTTCTATTACTTTCACTGGGAAGTTAAAAATTAGTCCATATTTAAGTTGGTTGCTAATGAATAATTTTTTTTTAAATATATTGGACGAACAAGATTTTTTGTTATTAATCACCATTTAAATAAAACTATTGTGAACTTTGACTAACTGTACTAGTAACAATTTCTGAATGTCTAAATGGAAATTTTTTTAATTAATTTTAATGCAGACATTTTTAAATTTTAAAGTACAATAATCATTTTAACCTATTACGTCATCGAAACGAAAAAATACACTACAGGATAATTTTTTTGGCAATGACAATTTGAATGATCCAAAATTCAGCTTTTAGAGTAGATTACTTTACTAAAAAAACAAACGAAACAACTAATAGCTGCGTTCCTTCAAAATAACTAAAAAAAGCTCACTTATTGTCAAAAAATTGAACATTTTGTCAACCGATTTACAATACTTTAAGACGCTTTAAGAAACTGGTTTCAATAATCGATTCTCTTTTATTTGTTTGTTACTTTGTTGTCGACAAAATGTTCAAAACATATAACAAAAAAATGCTTATGTCGTATAAAACAAAAATAATATTAAAAGATATATTTAAATAACGTAATTTTTTCTTCTTTGCAGGTAACGAAGAGAACGTTTTATCGTACGAACCGGTACAACAGTTGCATATAAATTACACTCGACCTGTTATTATACTGGGTCCCCTAAAAGACCGGATCAATGACGATTTGATTTCGGAGTTTCCAGATAAATTTGGAAGTTGTGTGCCACGTAAGTACCTAAATAAAATCTAAGCTCATTATCTCTGTATATACTGTCACATGTAAGTTAATCCTCCTCTTTAAGCAATGATTACCTTGAGTACAAGAAATTTTTTATGTTAAATAAATGATCCGCTGATCTCCAAGAAAGCAGTCTTCCTGTATTGCATTTTTTATTTAAACCACTACGAGTACATCAATTTGTTCAGTATTGTTGGAAAAATTACTATGATTTGAAAGTGAGGAAAGTTTTATTTAACTAAGACGAGCTCTCTAAAGGTGAACACGATCTTTATTCAAATAAAAACTACAAGAGGCTTACTAAAAATTATTCACATGAACTTATCCTAACTAAAAACTTAATGTAACTATTTTTTATAAAAATATTATGTGTGGCTTGCAGATGTTGCGAAGGTTGCAAATAATCTTAATATCTTCTTCTTCTTCTTGCTGTAGGACATGGTCCTGTTTGATTTGTCATCCTAGCTCCTGTGATGTGCACGTTTCTGGTGGTCTTCTTCTGTTTTTGCCCATTTCTCTATTCTTCGTGTGTCCATTTTATCGACATGGTCTCTCCATCCTCGACGTCGTGCTCGTGTCCATCTTACCACATCCTGAACTCACGTTTCTGTCAGTGTGTCCTCATTCCTTATTCTATCTCTGAGTGAGATTCCCCTTACAGTTCTCAACACCTTCATTTTTGTTGTTCTCATTAGTCTTTTCGTATGTGATGCCTCTGCCTTACATATGTCTTATATATTCGTATTCTACTTTCCATATTATATCCCTCTGGTATCCTGATATTCTGGCCGCTTTGTTGGCTTGTGTCTTTACTTCCTCCGTGGTATGTCTGCTGTACGATACATGTACTCGAGGTAGTTGAAATTCATTACTTGGTTTATTATGTGTTCATTAACCATTAGTTTACACCCGATGGGGCTCTTGGCTATCACCATTGATTGTGTTTTCTTGTGAAATATCATCATGTTTAGTTTCTGCGCTATTGTATTGAATCTTAAGAGTAGGCGTTGGAGGTCTTCTTCACTTTCTGCCGTAAGAACTGCATCATCTGCATAGAAAAGGATCCCCAAAGATCGGTTGCCCATTTTATAGCCAATCTTGGTTTCTTTTACGCCTTCTATTATCTCATAGGCTTAGGCTGTCTTCATGTCTGATCCCTAAGGACGTACATATCTCTTCGATCAGTCCACGCTCCGTTTTTATCCGTGTTCTATTACGACTGTTGAGTTTTTTGATTATTTGTATGTACTTTTCATTGATGTTGTTTTGCCTCATAAATTTATGACATCTTTTAGTCGAACTCTGTCGAATGCTTTGGTGAGGTCTACGAAGCATACAAATAGGGGCTTGTTGAACTCTATGGATTTCTCTACTAATTGTCGCATATGAAGATCACGTCAGTAGTAGATCTGTTGAACCTAAATCACTGTTGCTCCTCTGACATGCCAACGGTGCTTATTAGTTTCTGTGATATTATTTTTGTCAGCAGTTTTGATGTGGATTGGAGCAATGTTATTCCTCTGTAACTATGCGGGTCGGCTTTTCCCCTTTTTTTGAACACTAAGATAGGTATACTTGTTCTCCATTCTTCTGGTATGGATCTGATCTTAATATACTACGCACAATTCGGACTGTTTTTGACTGCTGTGGAAACAAACCTTTAATCGCGCTCTTTGGTGACTTTCTTAGGTTTTTTCAATATTTTATTTTTTAAGTAAAAACTAGATAAGAATTTTGTGATTATTGCAATCTGATCTTTACTGCGATCAATAAGTGAATTGGTTCTATCTTAACTTAATGATGAAGAAGACTTATCTAAAGTCATATGTTCACCAGTAATCCTTTAGCTCCAATACATAACCTAATTACACTGCTAACTAAAGGGTACATTTTAGTCGCACATTGTTCTGCTTTTTTACTTATCACTTCATTAACTCGACAGCTTCGTCCTGGTGAGTCTTCTTAGCTGGTTAGCGTTCTTAAGGAACTGGATGGCCCCGATATTCACATAGTTGTAGAGCCGTTGCTCACGACTCTTGACAAACTTACTTATTTTCTGGCTAACTGTATCCGTCTGAAGGTCTCGATGAAGATCGCTGATTATGTAGTACCAGAGAGAGCATTGATAATGCTCTTAATACTTTTTTCTGATAGTCTTACATAATTTGGATCGGAGACCCAATTCCTGATGTAAAATATTTTCGACGCTTTCAACAGAATAAATTTCTTGCGGTGATAACCCCTTATTACAGAGGTACTTTATCGCACCTCTTATCTCAATTTTGCCCATTTTTATAAAATCATGCACACCTCAATGGAAAAAAAATAATATTTAACATTCACGAACTGATGCGGTGATGCTAATTGGCACACACTAATGTCATACAATAAAGTTTTACCTGAAACTTTATTTGCATTTGTCAGTCAACGCCAACTATGTTAGGGACAACAATTCGTGAACTATTCTCGTATAATTAATAATTGGTTCTATTTTATTTCTTTTTTAGATACGACTAGGCCAAAAAGAGAGTACGAAGTTGACGGAAGAGACTATCACTTTGTCTCTTCGCGGGAACAAATGGAGAAAGATATTCAAAATCATCTATTCATAGAGGCGGGACAGTACAATGATAATTTATATGGAACCTCCGTGGCTTCAGTACGAGAAGTCGCCGACAAGGTTATTATTTTTTCTTTTATAATTTATCTTATACATAGTTACAAAAATGTAAAAAATTGTATTTAATAATAATGAAATTACTGTTCTGATTTCCACAAAAAAAATGCTTACTAGTCGATGGAAATAACAAATCGAGACTTGAAATGTTTTATTTATCATTTCACAAATGACACGAACATTTTTTGTTTTAGGGAAAGCACTGCATTTTAGATGTTAGTGGAAATGCAATAAAGAGGCTGCAGGTGGCGCAACTGTACCCAATCGCAATTTTTGTGAAACCAAAATCGGTTGAATCAATCATGTAAGTAAACACTTAGTAGTATGCTTTCAATTCAATAAATCTTATTAATTATTAAATAATTTTGAAAATTGAAATTAACAAATGTAAAAGGTAACTCATACCTTGTTTAGTAGTAACCGAACAGGATTGCGGCCAATATTAGTCAAGTCTTATGCCAGGATTTATTTTCCCCTGTGACGAAAGCACCTTTGTACTTGTAACTTCCCCCTTAAATTAACCTGAAAAAGATATTACGAGTGATAACAAAACTTTTCATGTGTTTTATTTTGTTATACAACTCGAAGAAAATAATATTCTAATAAAAGGTTCTTCTTTTTTTAAACGTTCCTCATCTTTAAATCAAATAAAAATAGGTATTAAAGTAGTAACAAAACTTTCTTTGTGTCTTAAAGAAAAAGTATTTATTACAAAAAATATTGATCCTGCTGTACAATTCAATGAAAAGAACTCAAATGAGGATCTCTCTTTTCCAATTTCAAAAAGAATAAATAAATACAATGTATTAATAGATAACGGAATGTTAAAAAAAATTCCAAATATTAATAAACTTCTCAGGTAATAATATTAATGTCCAAATGATGAAAATAATAAAATAATGACAATTGTACCAATGTAATGTACACATAATGTAGATAATGGTACATAATGTAAAAATGTCAATAGCTGTCAATGCAAATATTGAAATAATGCTGTCGTCATATGATGTAGTTAAAATTGGCCCTGTCAATTTTTTTAAATTAAAAAACTATACTATTGTTCTCCATTTTGTGCCGATAATTAATTTCATTGACTTGAATTATTACCAAAACTATACTTTTTTTTCATTTTTTTAGTTTTAGTTAACCCCGTTATTTTTTGCTAATCGAAATTTAACAATTCTTCCTAGCTGCACTTTACTTGTACCGACTTGTGCCGCTAATATATAGTTCATTTTTAGTATTGAGACAGTTTTTTTTTAAATCAAAAATGAACAATCATGTTGAGCTTCACTTCACTTGTGTCTATAACCGATGGTTATCTTTCTATCGAATTTATTAATTCTAATCAAATGGTTTCGAATCCCAAAAAAGATCTGTATTGTCTGTTTTCCAAACTACCAAAAGATTTACAATATCAATATCAATTTGGCTTTAGAGTTTCAATATTTTGTTTTAGAATTGCCGAGGAAACACCTTGTTTAATTTAACAATTTAAACGCCATTCTCGATTAAATTGTGTTAGGTTTTTATTATGTTATACTGATTTAAATTAATAAAATTACTTTTTTTTCTAAAGGGAAATGAATAAAAGGATGACCGAGGAGCAAGCCAAAAAGACGTACGACAGAGCTTTAAAAATGGAGCAAGAATTTGGCGAATATTTTACAGGTAAATATACCTTCCAATTTTATAAAATTTTCAATTCAATCACCCGAAACTTATCCTTGATTATCTTTTTTTTTAACATGAGTTTTCAACTAATTTTATTATAAAATATTTTTCACCTCGTATTTTATAGATTTTTTTAATCACGGATATACTAACTCGCCTGATCCGAGATGCAGGTCTAACTAAAGTCTTTCTTTATTGGCCCATCGTAGAGCGTTGACGTTCTTTTTTTTTACATATAGTGTGGAAGAGCTAAATGGAATACATTCATTATTTTTCAGTTATTGTGCATATTTACAAAAAATCCCGAAACGCGTTAATTTTTGATTAAAAAATGACATCTAAGAGGGTTCAATGAAGCGATAAATGTTTTTCGTTGCAGAATGATATTTCATAATCCAACATTGACGTGTTGCAGTTTTTTTTATAAATATGCACAATAATTAAAATAATTCATTTATTCTACAGTGTATACTTTTAAGGATTATGCCTCGAGGTTCTGTCTTACTTTGTTCATTTTCTTGATGAGTCAATAAAGACCACAAGAAACTCTGACCTTACAACTTGCACCTCCAAACACTTGGTACTTCCTAACTAGTGATCAGTTCCTGCAGATTGTGGAACTCACTTCAGTATAATTTTTTCTTCTCCTAACGTTCGACTCTTAAAGACTAGCATTAACAAACAAAACTTCCATTCATTCAAACACTCACATAATTTTGTGTAGTTGAGGAAAATATTCGTAGATTTGTTAAAAAATAAAAACAAAAAAAAATGAGCCGTCGCGGGGCACCTAGCAGATTTATCGAAACCATTTCGTATAGAAAATACGCATGGTTTACAAAAAAAAAACGAAATATTTCCAACTGTATTTCACTTAATATAAATATGCTACATTTTCTTTTAAATTTTAAATGTGAGTGCTAAAGTATTGTTAATTTTGACTAAAAATTTTCAACGAAAACAACCGTTTAAAATCTTAAAAAACGCATTGCTTTTGACTACTGTCATTTGTCATCAATAATTTTCTTCATTTTTCGTTAAGATCTCATTTTTTAGTTCCTGCAGCAAAGGTTTGCCAAGGAATTTTGGTCGGACGGAAGACTGACGGTCGCCACGCCAACAGCCGCTGTAACTCTCACACGCGGCATCAATAATTCATCCTATTAAATTTTAACAGTGATATGATTTCATAAAATTGTTATTTACTTTGGCATCACGTATAATGATTGATGCAAAATTTTTAAATTTATGATCCTAAGATAAAAATTTAAGATTATAAATATTTTAATTCGTATATTTTTTATTTGCAGCCGTCGTACAAGGAGACACGCCCGAAGACATCTACAATCAAGTGAAAGATGTGATCGAGGAACAATCAGGACCAAACATATGGGTACCAGCCAAAGAGAAACTGTGACCTTTACCCCCCCCGATTTGGACGTTTCCGGCGCGTCCACAACGGCTGCACTGAAGATGGCCAATCTTTAAACTAATCTTATGTCCCCCCCTCCCCAAACAAAGAATAAGCCATTCCTGCGCATGTAGTCTTCGATTTGAAGGCTGGAAATAATCAAAACTGTGTACCGTAATTTTTTTAATTGATGTAATTAATATTGAAGCAAAATAATTTTACATAGTACAGCTATGGAAAATATTGTCGACAATTTGATGATGTGTAGTCATTTTTTTTAGAATATTTTGTAAAGTTTGCTCACTTTTCGTTTGGTTCTTTTTTTTTAATTGATGAGTAAAATATATATATATAAAAATAACATAAACATTTTAGTTAATGAATGTTGCTTTCTGAAGAAATTGTGGTACACTTTTTGGACAACCCCTTGTATATCGTTGTTTAACGGTCAGACGCTGGCAGTTTTGAAAAATGAAACATCAAAACCTGCGGTGCCTGTAACCCTTGTGTGCTTGCGTTACAAACTGCTCAGTTTTACTCATTTGTTTGATATCTTTGAAGAAGTTGGCGAGTATCGGTATCAGGAAAATCAAAATCGATTCCTTCCCGTTGTACATATCTACTTATCTTTGGACAATTGTTTGCTCGAGTTGTTTCCTTCCACACGTTTTGTAGATACTGATGAGTGACGAGTAGTTGACATTGAACCAACAAACACCTCGATAGTAAGTATGTTGTTTCAATCTTTCGACGAAAATTTCTTAAGATATTTAAAGTTTAACTTCATATCAATCGTTTTTTTTATTTTAAATTATTTCTGATGCCAATATTTGCAATCTTCAGGATTTTGTTATTGACAAATACACAAGTAGATATTTAAGATAATCTTGTTAGAAAAAATACGGTTGAGTTGATGTACAGAGTGAATAAAGGATAAGGATCCAGAAAGATACTAAAGTTTTTATTTGAGATACACATAAATGCATCAGTAAGAGAACGTTAGGTGCATTAAAAAAAAAATCTCGGTTGCTAATACGGTCATAGATGTTGATGTATGAATTTAAGCCTTTGTGTCCACCAATGTGTTCGCAAGCAAGAATGATTTTTAAATATTGGAAATATCATGGTTTGACGAAAATTTTCGGAGACTGTAAACTTGGATGTTTCATTTTTGTTGAAAAGGTTACTTTGTAAAAATTAATGATTACCGTAATTTGAAAGTAACGAAAGTTTTATTTAACCGAGATGAACAAGATCTTTAAATCTTGACTAAAAATTATTTGCAGGAAGTTATTCTAACTGTTCTTACAAAAATATTGCGAAGGATTTTAACGAAACACGTTCAAAATTTTAAAAGGAAATTTCCTAGATAACTTTTATTGCTATTTTGGTTTGGATTAAGTAACATACTTCAGCCACACATAGTTTTCCCAATTTTCGTTTATTAATAATAATAATAAATAAATATTCCAATAGTATAGGGTTATTTGCCATTAATTACCCATCAATTGTAGTTATTATTGCCTATAAATAAATATTTGAATAAAAGTTGTGGTTACGACTGAGTGTGTTAAAATGCTGCCAGATGAGATTTCATTGAATACAAAATTGATATTTTGATGTGAAACATCTAACGCGGCGGGTGAGGGTTAAACCGGTTCTTGGCGTGGCGACCGTCAGTCTTCCGTCCGACTCAAAATACCTTGCCTGTAGTAGCTAAAAAAAGAGATCTTAGCGATAAAAATAAAGAAAATTACTGATGCAAGTGACAGTTGTCAAAAACAATGAGTTTTTTTTTAAATATGAAGAAAATGTAGCATATTTATATTAAGTTATATTCAACAGTAAGCTATGAAAATGACGAGAGTTTGAGGAATGGCATTTCTTTAATGAAATAATTAAAATGGTTTGCAGTGGAAAATAAAAAGTCCAAATAATTATACAAAAAAGATAACGGAGATTTATTTCTTCTTTTTCTTGTGCACTATCTATTAGTGAATGTTTGCGACAATATGATTAATTTTTTCACAATTTCTGGCTGTATGAACCAGACTTTAAATGGTATTTAGTCCCGTTTGTTGCCTTATATATCTCAACCACAAAATCTTTTTCCTTTCCTTTTCTCGCTTTCAATTTTAAATTTTGCATTCGATTATAATTTATATGTTACTTCCTTCTTTGTACTGTAATCAGTAATTCACGACTTTTATCTACCTTGTTGGTTATGCATGCTGTCCAACTAATATTAAGCATTCGGCGATGGAGCCGCATTTCGAAAGCCTCTACCCTGTACATGGATGTTTTCTTCATCGTCCATCCTTCCATACCGTTAAAGAGCACTGACCATATGCAGCATTTGTCGAATCTAAGCTCTTGGACACCCGTTCGTTACATGAACTACAAAACATGTCATTTTTTCGTAGCTTACTTTAATAATGTTTTGCATATTTTCAGTAACTATTTTGTCTAAAATATCCGACGTTAAATAACTCGAAAACGGTATAAGTACATTTTTAAAATCAAGAATAAAAAATAATTCCAAAAGTTTCAAATATTGGGGGTATTCTATTTAAAAAAAAAATGAGCGAGCCTTACAGTAGTCACATACGATGTGTAACATTTGACATCTCACCTTAGTAATAAGCAATTTTAAAATTATATTCTGAAAAAAATGGCTCGGGTATTATTTAAAATGATTTTTCATAACAAACAATAATTCTTTTTAATGAAAATTGTATTTTATTTAATTGACAATGACAGTGACAGAAATCAACCTCAAAATTTATAAAAGCTAAATACTGAAATATTTTATTCGAATAATTATTTATTATTCTTTGTCAGCCATTATCTGTCCACTCCTAAACAAAGGCCCCTTTTATTTGTTTCCATGCTGTTCTGTCTTTCGCTGCATGGTACCATCTTCCTCCTGCTAATTTTTTAACATCATCCAACCATCTCCTCTGTGGCCTGCCGACACTCCTCTTTGTTTGCCGTGGTCTCCAGTGTACAAGCATTGCTACCCATCTGTCCACACTTAGTCTGGCAACATGTCCAACCCATTGCCACTTAAGCTCGGCGATTCGCTGTATTATGTCCACTACCTTGGTTCTTTTTCTTATTTTTTCGTTATGGACTTTATCTCGTAAGCTAACGCCAAGCATTGCCCGTTCCATGGCCCTTTGAATGTCCTAAGGTTATTGGTGTACTTCTTGGTTAAAGCCTTTGTCTCAAGACCATATTTTGCGACAGGCAGGATGCATGTGTTAAAGACTTTTCGTTTGAGGTTTATAGTGATGTCAGGGTTTTTAACTATATGACTGTTTTCCAAATGCTATCCATGTCAGTTTTATTCTTCGTTTTATCTCTGCCGTTTGGTTTTCCTTTCCCATTTTAATGACATGACCAAGATATATATATATATATCCAATATCCAAAGTTTTGACTGCTATTCTTATGTTTTCCTCAGTCTTGCTCATTATTTTTGTTTTTAATAAATTCATTTTTAGTCCAACGTTATTTGCAGCTTCATTTAGTTGTTCTAGCATGTTCTTAAGCTCTTGCATATCTGAACTAATAAGCACTATGTCATCGGCAAAGCGTAAATGGTTTAAAAAGGTACCATCAACGTTTACACCTTTATTTTCCCATGGTAGCATTTTAAAAACGTCTTCCAAAACCAACGTAAAAAGTTTTGGGGATATAGGATCACACTGGCGAACTCCCCTGTTGATTGAAATTTTTTCGGTTCTCAGGTCTTCTGTAATTTTTACACGGAAAGAAGCACTTCTGTATATATTCTTAAGAGGGGTAGAATATCTTGAATCAATTCTTGCTCCATTCATCGCACGCAGGACAGCCCATGTTTCAACAGAATCAAATGCCTTATGAAAGTCTATTAAGGCGAAATGAAGTGGTATATTGTATTCTGTTGTCTTCTCTTTTAACATTTGGATGGTCTGCAAGTGATTCATAGTGCTGTATACCTTTCGAAATCCTGCCTGCTCCACTGGTTGATTGGCATCTAATTTATTATTACTTACTTGAATTTTTTATCAATGATCTGCACTTTATTAAGACTTATTATCAACAGTAAATATTTATTTATATAGTTTACGTATATAATAGCAAACTTTATACACAACACACTCGGAAAATTGGTTGAAGTCTATCTGACGGCCAACTCCAACCGCGCGCTCATTCGTCAAATCAAATAGCGTGTGCTTTCGCGACTTCCTGTCACTGTTACACATTTCACGAAATCAGTCCCACAAATTGCGAGTAAGCGAGAGGAAAGATGTTACACATGCAAGAAAACGAGAGCAGCATCTGCGTTTTACATGAACAATTTCTTTGAACTCGTACGACAAGTGTGGTCCTAATAATAACTAAAATGTATCATTGCTATTATCGTATTGTACAGGGTAAAGAAAGCAACAACTTTTGTATTGTTTGATTTTTATTACCAGTTGTGTGTTAAATATCGATCCTACAAAGATGGTTTTGTATAAGTTATGTTTTTTTTTTGGGATTTCGTTCCTTCGATTCACTCTGTCAGATACATCAATCACTCCATGTTTAAAGCTTGTATAGATGTGGATAACCTCCGAGCCCCCATGAAATTATTGCACTTGTGTTACACGAACTGTTCCATTAAAAAGTGACTTCACTTTCGGTACATCAAGCTAAATGTCAATGATAATGAACTCCTTCATTCTCTTAATTTGGTTTTTCCGGTTACGGCGTTAAAGTGAAGCTGTTCTAGCTCACTTTTAATGGAAACGTTTTGTACTTAGCTAGAAAAGATTTCAAGGTATACAACTGAGTTTGACTAAGGACAAACTTCTATAAATAATTAATAATATGCGACGATATTTCGTTTATGGTACTGTCAGCCAATGCAGAGAAAATAAGTTTTTGTGTAATGCCATTACTAAATTGATATTTTAAAATTGAATAATTTTATTGCAAAACTGATGGTAGCAAACATTTCTCATGTCAACCCCAATGATTGGAGTGTCATTTGCGATTGAAATCTTGTCTAGTGTATTATACTTTTTAACAAATTAATTATAAATATAAAATAAATCAAGAGTATAGTCAAATTTTGAAACATTTATAATATTCAATTGTTATCTGACATATAAGTAGTTTTATCAATGTTTTTGTAGTGTATGTATATTTACATTTTTTCGATGCGAATAATTTAATTAATTAAAGAAATTAAATAATTAAGATGAGACCGATAAAAGGAAATGATGAAAAAAAATTGTATATACACAAATTTATCTCTGTGTAGTATATTCGACATGAGTCTGTTATTCGAAAAAGTTGTCACCTAACTTATTTCAGTTAATAAAAGAAATTTTACTAAATGTTTTATTTTATTTTTCTTTTTACTTTTTTTACTACGTATACCTCCTCGCGTTTCTGCTATCCTAATACAAAATTCAAATTTGGGATTTTGATTTTTAAGTAAATAATTTTACTCTGGATACCTCTTCGCGTTTCTGCTACCCTGATACAAAATCCGAATTTAAGATTTAGATTTTTAAGTGAATTATTTTTACTCCGGATACCTCCTCGCGTTTCTGCTACCTTGATACAAAATCCGAATTTAAGATTTGGATTTTTAAGTAAATAATTTTTACTCCGGATACCTCCTCGCGTTTCTGCTATCCTGATACAAAATCCGAATTTAAGATTTTAATTTTTAAGCTAAATAATTTTACTCCGGATACCTCCTCGCGTTTCTGCTATCCTGATACAAAATCCGAATTTCAGATTTGGATTTTTAAGTAAATAATTTTTACTCCGGATACCTCCTCGCGTTTCTGCTATCCTGATACAAAATCCGAATTTAAGATTTTAATTTTTAAGCTAAATAATTTTATTTCGGATACCTCCTCGCGTTTCTGCTATCCTGATACAAAATCCGAATGTAAGATTTTAATTTTTAAGCTAAATATTTTTACTCCGGATACCTCCTCGCTTTTCTGCTATCCTGATACAAAATCCGAATTTAAGATTTTAATTTTTAAGCTAAATATTTTTACTCCGGATACCTCCTCGCAATTCTGCTATCCTGATACAAAATCCGAATTTAAGATTTGGATTTTTAAGTGAATTATTTTTACTCCGGATACCTCCTCGCGTTTCTGCTACCTTGATACAAAATCCGAATTTAAGATTTTAATTTTTAAGCTAAATAATTTTACTCCGGATACCTCCTCGCGTTTCTGCTATCCTGATACAAAATCCGAATGTAGATTTTAATTTTTAAGCTAAATATTTTTACTCCGGATACCTCCTCGCGTTTCTGCTATCCTGATACAAAATCCGAATGTAGATTTTAATTTTTAAGCTAAATATTTTTACTCCGGATACCTCCTCGCGTTTCTGCTAACCTGATACAAAATCCGAATTTAAGATTTGGATTTTTAAGTAAATAATTTTTACTCCGGATACCTCCTCGCGTTTCTGCTATCCTGATACAAAATCCGAATTTAAGATTTTAATTTTTAAGCTAAATATTTTTACTCCGGATACCTCCTCGCGTTTCTGCTATCCTGATACAAAATCCGAATTTAAGATTTTAATTTTTAAGCTAAATATTTTTACTCCGGATACCTCCTCGCGTTTCTGCTATCCTGATACAAAATCCGAATTTCAGATTTGGATTTTTAAGTAAATAATTTTTACTCCGGATACCTCCTCGCGTTTCTGCTATCCTGATACAAAATCCGAATTTAAGATTTTAATTTTTAAGCTAAATATTTTTACTCCGGATACCTCCTCGCGTTTCTGCTATCCTGATACAAAATACGAATTTAAGATTTAGATTTTTAAGTGAATAATTTTTACTCCGGATACCTCCTCGCGTTTCTGCTATCCTGATACAAAATACGAATTTAAGATTTTAATTTTTAAGCTAAATATTTTTACTCCGGATACCTCCTCGCGTTTCTGCTAACCTGATACAAAATCCGAATTTAAGATTTGGATTTTTAAGTAAATAATTTTTACTCCGGATACCTCCTCGCGTTTCTGCTATCCTGATACAAAATCCGAATTTAAGATTTTAATTTTTAAGCTAAATATTTTTACTCCGGATACCTCCTCGCGTTTCTGCTATCCTGATACAAAATCCGAATTTAAGATTTAGATTTTTAAGTGAATAATTTTTACTCCGGATACCTCCTCGCGTTTCTGCTATCCTGATACAAAATCCGAATTTAAGATTTTAATTTTTAAGCTAAATATTTTTACTCCGGATACCTCCTCGCGTTTCTGCTATCCTGATACAAAATCCGAATTTCAGATTTGGATTTTTAAGTAAATAATTTTTACTCCGGATACCTCCTCGCGTTTCTGCTATCCTGATACAAAATCCGAATTTAAGATTTTAATTTTTAAGCTAAATATTTTTACTCCGGATACCTCCTCGCGTTTCTGCTATCCTGATACAAAATACGAATTTAAGATTTAGATTTTTAAGTGAATAATTTTTACTCCGGATACCTCCTCGCGTTTCTGCTATCCTGATACAAAATACGAATTTAAGATTTTAATTTTTAAGCTAAATATTTTTACTCCGGATACCTCCTCGCGTTTCTGCTAACCTGATACAAAATCCGAATTTAAGATTTAGATTTTTAAGTGAATAATTTTTACTCCGGATACCTCCTCGCGTTTCTGCTATCCTGATACAAAATCCGAATTTAAGATTTTAATTTTTAAGCTAAATATTTTTACTCCGGATACCTCCTCGCGTTTCTGCTATCCTGATACAAAATACGAATTTAAGATTTAGATTTTTAAGTGAATAATTTTTACTCCGGATACCTCCTCGCGTTTCTGCTATCCTGATACAAAATACGAATTTAAGATTTAGATTTTTAAGTGAATAATTTTTACTCCGGATACCTCCTCGCGTTTCTGCTAACCTGATACAAAATCCGAATTTAAGATTTCAATTTTTAAGCTAATAATTTTTACTCCGGATACCTTCTCGTGTTTCTGCTATCCTGATACAAAATCTGAATTGAAGATTTAGTTTTTTAAGTGAATAATTTTTACTCCGGATACCTCCTCGCGTATCAGAATAGCAGAAATGCGAAGAAGTGTCCTAAGTAAAAATTATTCGGTTTAATATTGATAAATACGAGGAAGTAACAGGAATAAAACTCAACCACTTTAAAATTCCTTGAAGAAATCTTTAATGTTTACAGCTTTGGCTTTTTAAAAAATAACCAAATATTTCTTTTCTTTTTTATTGTTATAATTAAAATAAAAAATAAAACTATGGTATAGCTTATCTTTATTTATTTCATGAATAAGAAAATATTTCACATACATTTTTGTTTCATAATATCCAACATAAGTAATTTTTTAATTTAACAAATTAAAAACATACAATGACTTCTAAAATTCCGAATTTAAAAATATTTTTTTACTACAGAAAAAATTTAACTTTATACAGCTATACTATAAAGAAGTTTTATATGTATTACAATACAGAAAAGTACTGATAAATATTGACATTTTGAGAAAAACAGTATGGGTTTAACATTATGGCCAAATCGGTTGCAGAAATTAAAAAATATAGTCCAAGTCTACTAGTATACTACATTTATTAAATAACTGGCGCAATTTGTTGGTATTTAACTTCATGCACTGTGTCCTTGTATGCCCAAAACCAGTCACAATCCATTTTTCATCATCAGAATGGTCACATAATATTTGATCTGAAAAGAAAAAATCGTCTATACGAATTTCAAATATATCATAATATAAATTTATCAATTATTATCAAAATTGGCAGAGGCATAACTTAACGACAAGGAAAATTATTTTATGTATTATTTTACATTTTGTAATGTGTAACGTGGTTACAAAGAAAGATAAAGGAATGCTTAGATGGTTTGGACACGTAGAAAGGATGGATGAAGGAAGATTGACGAAACAAATTTATAAAGCGAGTGTGAATGGTCAACTCGGTAGAGGTAGACCTACGTGAACGTATCTCGATCAGATCGAAATTGTTTTAAAAAAAGGCCAGTTTAAGTGTACCAGCAGCTGACGAGTGGTACGAAAGCGCTAATGAAAGTAGAAGAAGCGAAATACGTGAATACAAATCGTAGGAAGTGGTCTTTGAATTTATGGATGTAAAATAACAAGTGGAAAAAGCTTCCCGAAGAAAAGTTATTTTAAGAAAGACGCCATTTTAAGCAAAGCAAAGCTCTAAAAATGTAAATGGTTTAGTCCACAATTTTATAATTTAATTTTAGATGTGACCCTATTGTACAATAAAGTTTTGTTAAAAATAAAATAATAAATAATAATAATAAAATAATGTTCAACTGTGATAAATATTATAATTGTTCTCAATTATTCCTACTCACTTGCACATGTTCTTTGCTCCAAAAGTATTGGTAAAAATATGGATGTTGCAAGGAATTTACAAATCTGCTATCGAGGAAACCCTATCTTGTAAAGCCGTAATCCTCAAATGATGATCTTCCCATGCTGAAGTTGCTCGAGGTCGTCTGGATCTATGATGACAGTTATGTATTCTTTCCTCAGACCACCTGGACCCACATTACAATTCTGTGAACATACTGCGTCCTACGCGGTAGGAAATTTGTCTAATTAAAAAATCAGTTTACCATGTACCAATAATGCGCCCCACTCATTGACATTGAGCGAAGGGTGTTGGCAGGAAAACAAATGAACGGGGCACTGTATAGCTTTATGAACACTCAGAAAGTGTCAAAAAAGGAACGTCTGGCTGTGCATAGAGGAGTGTTGGTTCCTACAATTATGTATGGTAGTGAATGTTGGGTTTGGCAGAAGAAGCATGAAAATGGGATTCATGCTGTGGAGATGAGTAGTCTAAGAAGTATAGCCGGAGTGACTCGGTTGGATAAAGTAAAGAATAGTGAGATAAGAGAACGATGTGGAGTAAAAGAAGTTGTGGTTACAAAGATAGATAAAGGAATACTTAGATGGTTTGGAAACGTAGAAAGAATGGATGAAGGAAGATTGACGAAACAAATTTATAAGGCGAGTGTGATTGGACGGAAGTCGGTAAAGGTCGACGTTGGCGAACATATTTTGATCAGATCAACATTGTTTTGAAGAAAGGCCAGGTCAAGAGTACCAACAACCAACGAGCATGTATGAGAGCACTGATGAAAGTAAAGGAAGCAAAAGGTGTGTAAGAACCGTACCAAGTGGAAGGAAGTGATCTTTGCCTACCCCTATGGAAAAAAGGCGTGACTATATGTATGTATGTCATTGACTTAAACACAAATTTAAAAGGATACTTTTAGATAAAAAAATATAAACTGTACACCAATTTTTTCCCTATTATTATTATTTTTTATTAGAGTCTAAGTACAGAAAATTTCATTGCAATGGGTGACTCTTTCCGAGTGCTTTAGCTTATTTGCAGGCAAAGGGTTAGGACAGGAAATAAAGAACTTTTGGTGAATTCGCTTTATTTGCAATAGCAAATTGTTAATTTGGTGAATAAAATCTACTAATTTTCAATTAGGATGCTTCAAAATTGATTGATCTTTCGCAATTCAATTCGGTCAACATTTTGCAGGAAATTCTCAACAACTAGAACAATATCTTCTACCATTTTTTTATAACATTTTTTCAAACTTTGAAAGCTAGTCATGCAACGTGATAAATTTTTGTTTACCTTGACCAAAAAATCATACGACTATTAAATAACAATACAATTTAAAGTAATGATCGAAAATTATACTAATGATAGAACAATTTCTACCAAATTTAGAACAACTAAATTTTAAAAATAGATCAGATTACATCTCAAAAAAATGTCGATTAAATTATTCAAATATTTATTATTAAATAATAATTTTTTGAAACATCCTATATGCTCGTTTAACGAATAACCATTAAAGAGTAATAAAATGAAGAACAACTTGTATATAAAATTAAAACATATTTTAGTACTTACAATTGTAAC
Source organism: Agelastica alni (assembly GCA_950111635.1). Lineage (NCBI taxonomy): Eukaryota > Metazoa > Arthropoda > Insecta > Coleoptera > Chrysomelidae > Agelastica > Agelastica alni. Next base: position 16,524,363 of record OX467718.1, read on the forward strand.
ATATTAAAAAAATAATATAAATAGAAACATTTCTGTAACATACATTTTTTTAACGATATACTATATAGACAACAATTTTATTAACATAAAAACGAGGAATCCTTTTAAAACTACCTCTTCAGCTGAACATATAGTGCAGTCCATAAATATGGATTGCTAATCCATACAATTTAACCATAATTTTTTCAAAGCAAATATTTTTATTTTGTTAAATGTTTAAAATAGGCCAAGCATCAGAGCATTATAGCTTGACATAAATCATAGCAGGATTGGACCAATGTAATTATGTTTGGAAATACTTGCTGAGTAGTGGGGGAAGAGGGGAAACGATACAGTAATTTTTTGTAAAATCTGATGACAGAAAGCTTAGTTCATAACCGAGATAAACGAGGGAAAAGATATATCTATAGATATCGTTTCCCCTCTTCCCCCACTACTCGACTACTCGCGCGCAACCAGCGTTAATTACAAAAAAACGAATTGAAAAGTGGAGTATCAAAATATGCACCCACTATCAGCAAGTATTTCCAAACATAATTACACTGGTCTGATCCTACTATGATTTGCGTCATGAAACACGTACTTTCTGATCTCTGTTGCTTGGCCTAAAAGGCAAGATGTTTTTGGCGATTTAAAAATAAAAATCGCAGCCCGTTTCTTACGAACTGATAATGTATAAAATTAATTTAATCCATATTTATAAACAGCACTGTATTCGGCAACACAGTTGATACATTCAGTTAACAACTATAAAAAACCGGACATTTTAAAATTTTATTCAAAACCTTTTTTTTTAACAATACGATTTGAAAAAATTTAGCACAGTAAACTAAATGTAACTATAGTTTGTAAAAATAATATCAATTATATTTATGGGAATGTGATTATTTAAGGATATTCTGCTAATCGGCGTGTAAGAATTATTTTTATCTTTGCCCAGTCATCAAAAAATTTGAATATGGTAATTATTATCTTAAAAATATCAATTTTTTTTTCTTTGTGAAAAAGATAAATTAGTTTTACAAAAAAACACTTTTAATTATTATGTATATATTTTATAATAAAAAAAGTGTAACTTATGTATATTGTTACATTGTTAAGAATATTGCTCGATATGAAATGTAGAAGGAAATGTTCGCTCCTTTAACTTGGGTTTTTATGAGAAATCATGAGTTCTTGATATTAAAATAAACAAAAACATTGTAAAAAATGCAAAATTCGATGAAAAATAAATACGTGTTTGTAGGAAATTTAATAACAAAGAGTTTGGGTGCTTAAAAAGTATTATCGACTAGTTTTTGAAATATTTTATTTGAAGTTGGCAGCGCTGATTAGTTAACATGACCCCCTCGCGTCCCGCTTCATCACAACGCTCTGACCAACGAACCTCCTTAAATATAAAAAATGAAACCTAATGAAGTAGTAAAGGTTAAAAAAAGTAACTTGTCATATCGAAGAAGATCTGAATGTGCTTGTAAAAATTAAGTATAATTTACAGACGTGAACCGTTTGAAAAAAATCGTTTGCTAATTTTTATTCTCCTTATTTAAAAAGGTGACCATTCACTTCAATTTGACGTTTACATGTTTAATTAAAGCAGTTTTTAATAGAAAGCCTCATTTTTTTTACATTAACACTGACTGCACCCTTAAACATGGATAATTTAAAAAAATTTGTACTTAATAAAAATTTTGAAGTCTCTAATGATTTTGCTGTATTTTCCTGTCAAACGGGTAAAACACATGCACGTATAAAAATATGGAAAAGTAATATTGAAAGTTAAGATAGTTAAAATAACGATTTAAAGTTTAAAAATAATTAGTTTGTAAACATTAATCTGCAATAAAATAACGAAAGTGAAAGTGAACATTTGGTTTTTGCGAGTGTTGTCAACTATGACGTCCCTATCCCATTTTTTATTGTAACGAAATCTCTTACATAAATATTACGACTATGCGTGATTCGCTGGTAACACACATCTTTTAATTCGATTTTCATCAATGCTTTCATACATGCTCGTCGGTTATTGGTACTCTTGACGTCTTTCGCTTCTTCAACTTTCATTAGCGCTTTCATACTTGTAAATGCACATTTACAGTAAATATAAAACAAAATCCAAGGCACGTCATCAATGATATAGAAAGGGCTGCCAACATGAGGGCCGCTACCACATTTTTGTGTCCCGCATAAAAAAATGACTAACAAACAAAAATAATTACAATTGAGTCATCACCGATGAAATAAAACACCTACATAGGTTATGTGATGCCAATAGAAGGTAGCAATGAAGTTAATGAAACATTGGAGATCTTGCAGGACTGCTTTTGAATATTCAGGAATATTTCAGGAATAAAAAATGGTGTCCGCTTTTAATTTCTAGATAGGTACCCATAATTCTGACAATGCGTCGAGTTGGTACTTCAACGCCTCTAAAAGCAGCTGGAAGTTCTGTTTACACTTAAAAAGCGCAAACTGGAGTATTTCGGACACATCTTAAGGAATGACAAGTATCGACTTTTAAAGCTTATTATAGAAGGGAAGATCGTAGGACGAAGAGGCCCGGGTAGAAGAAGGATAACCTGGCTAAAAAACTTAAGACAAGGTTCAGATAGCGCTGATGATTGCCAACGTCCGAGGAGGACAGGGCACCTAAAGAAGAAGAAGTAACAAATAATCACAATTTGGTAACAACGAAGAGTAAAAAGCACGTTTTAATTAGCATCTTTTTGCCCCGTAATTTTTTGGTTATCTTAACAACCTAATAGTTTCAGAAAAAAAAAGTTACATGGTTAAAATGGCAAGATTTTCCAGTGAAAACATTACTATAAATTTATGGATTCTCCCACAATTCTGACATCTGTATATGTGACGCTATTAAATTGTGTAACATAAATTGAATTTGTTTTGTATTAACTATATCCTGTAATTTACGAACTACAGCGAAATTGAACGAATCGCGAACCTACGCACATGGTCTGTAGTCAACCTTAGGAATTACCGTGCACTATATTTCATTTAAAAAAAAAACATATTTCATCATTAAAGCTTGCATCGCATCGTCAGTTAGTCGTCAAATAAAAATTAAACATACCATTAATTAAACACTATTTCATCAGCAGATTAAATGAAAATCTCTACAAAATATAGAGACGACCGGAAAAGATGTCTTCTAACTCTAACGCGGTATTAATAGAAGAAAGTTAAACAAAACACTAGGTCGACAATCGTTTAAAAATGTCTTAAAGACGGGATAGTTTTATATATATTTTTTTCAATAGTTTTTCAAACTTAACGATATTATACACATAAGCTTTTTGCGTATTTACATACGATACGGTCAAATAGAACGAGGGTGAATAATTCTTGCTACTGCTTTGACCATCGCGAACGAAGTAGTATTTCTACAATGTACAGTGTGATTTATTAAAGTTGATTACGTATTTTTTCGAGTTTGAGCTATTTATAATTAATTTAAAAATAATGACTTCACTTTTAATATACTTTTTTTTTATGCATTAGTTAAAACACACTGTACGTTTTTTCAAAAACACCCGAGACATGATGCGCTTTTTAAAGCAAAATCTTTTTGTGTCGAAAAAAAATCAACAAAGCTCCTCAAAATGCCGAGTGACACAAATTTTTAATACCACATGCTGTAGGTACATCAACAATATGTATATTTTACGAGGTATGATAAATCCATTCTTGCATAACTTTTATTTTAAACTAACAAGTATTAAGCGTTCTGTGTCACCCTGTATTATCATAATTTGCTGCGCTTAACACTTAATTTTTCTAAAATATTTGATCTTTTAGTTGGCACACACAACGTATTTTTTTTAGCACTAGTTGAAAAATATATTGCGACTTATCACCTGGGGAAAATGGTTAATACTAGATTTATTTAAATTTTCAGGATCCCATTAGACCCACAGTTATGTTGTCACAGGTTGGAAGTATCGTATACCATTGATCTAAAAAACAAAGTTGCATTAATACCATATTTTACCGATGATTTTTACCAACGCCGTAACTAGGTATAGAGGCAGAATGGGCCCATATCTATGGACGCAAAATTCGTAGACAAAAAATTATTCCAAATAATCATAAATATTTTTAAAAATATATTGGCCAATGTATTGCAGAAATTAGATCTTCAATTCAAAGTTTTAGGAGACAGGCCTGCGACAATGACTCTCATATATCTGGTCAATATGTAGGCGAACAAACTAGGATATTGCAAGAAATACCTACTGTAATATTTGTCTCATTGCTCGGCGCATAGTTTAAATTTGGTAGCAAGGGCTTACATCTAGTTGGCAGCCGAAAAAAGGCGTGTTTCTGTGATTGTTTTTTGCGAAAATGATTGCAGGTCTTAAAACGTTTTTTTTTTTTTCATAGTAAAGGGTATATTTTTCATTGTTTCATAATTTTTTTATTGTAAAAAATTCACAACTGTAGCAGATATAATATATTTCCCGGACCGCGGTGACTACTGTAACTTCTCTACCTATCATTTGAAATCAAAAAACCAAATGAATTAAGTTTTGTATTGTATTATTTAGCCATTAATCGAAGGATTTGAAAAGGTATTAATTTTTGAAACAATGGTCGGCGATCGAAAGTGAAAGTCTAGATTTTGGTGGAAAAATCACTTCATTTTCCTTGATAAAAAAAAAGTATGCATCGAAGGAAAAAATCCTTCGATCATGAACTGCCTTTTGATATAAAAAAAAGTATGCAAAATTTCAAGTAAATTGGTTTAATTGTTTTTGAGATATCGTGGTCACCGATTTTAAAAAAGCTGTTTCAAGAAAAACCTGCTTTCCTTTATACCTAGGTCGCGCGGCCCACAGACCGTAAACAGTAAAAATAGGCTTAACTTGCTCAATTTTGAACGGATCGACAGAAAATTTTTAGAGAATATTATTGAAATGTCATACTTGCCTATAGTATTACCTAGTTACAGCACTGATTTTTACTGATACTCACAGTCATGTCATGCTCTGTAATGAACGCAGGTATTTCCAATTGATCCGGAGACATAACGGCATATAGGTACTCCACTCCTGGCAAACTATTTACTTTCTGCTTTATTGCTGGTGCCATGAAAGTTGTAAACCACCACGTCATCATCTAAAAAATAATTGTTATTTTAAATTTTAGAGTAGCTAATGAAAAAATATTTTTTACTCTCGTATAATATTTGCTATCAATTAATTTTTGTGGTCAATTATAACAGATTATGGTCAATAAATACTAATAATAATAATATTTATTCACTGTGACACAGCCAAAAATATAACGAAGAGTCGCAATGTATAATCAAATATTCAACTAGACCACTTTAGAATTACCCATCACGAACATCTACAATATTTAGTGCTGATCAAATAGTATCGTTCAAATGCATTCCAAATCGTATATTCCGTTTTTTTACATCTTTATTGCTAGGCGTGGTCTATTCATACATGTTTATACAGGGTGGCCAACGGAAAACGAAACAGCCATTTGCAGAAACCTCGTCAACATTTTAGATCTGTCGATTTTTAATTAAAGGGGGACACTCTTTCCGGTAATATTGACTCCACTCCAAGCGAGGGTAAGAATTACCCCAAAAATTTTAAATGGCATAGGGGGTCAAATAAGATGTCTTTTCAAAGCTCTGACAATTTTTTTTTCAATAGTCTTTAAATTTTACAATTCCCCCCAATACTTCGAAAAAAATGACATGTTAAAAATTTAATTATTTTAGTTGCTTACTTACGACTTAATTCATTAAATGTTTAAACTGATGACCCGCTTCCATACAATTAAGATTTTGTTCAAAACGTTCACGCACATTCCGAAGAATTTCCGGAGTAATTCGACGACACTCGTCAACGAATCTCTCACGCAAATCTTCCAACAACGCTGGATGTGTACTTTTCAGAAGAAATCGAGGGGCGATAAATCTGGTGATCGTGGAGGCTATTCAATGCTTCCTCTTTTCTCAATTCAATGCCGCGGAAAACGTTGGTCTAAATACTGACGAACAATCGCCGCATAATGCGGAGGAGCATCGTCCTGATGAAAATAAAAATGATCTTTGTCATACTGTGGATTATTTTCAAAGATAAGTTTCACATTTAAAATCTAATTTCTCAATAAGTAATGGGTGGAATTTTAAAAGTTAAAGACTATTGTACAGAGAATTGTAATAGCTTTTGAAAGACATCTTATTTGACCCACAATGCCATTTAAAAATTTTGGGGTAATTCTTAGTGGAGTCAAAAATACAGGAAAAAAGTCACCCTTTAATCAAAAATCAACTGGTCTGAGCGTTTTTCTAAAATGTGGATGAGGTTCCTGCAAATGGCTTTGTTTCGTTTTCGGTTGGCCACCCTGTATGTCCCGAAACATTGTAAAATTCTGCAACATGTGGAAAAATAATAAAAAATATCATTGACCGAAAAGTAGTTAACCTTTACACGTATTTTGTAAAGGTTTTAAAAAAAAATCGATTGTTATTCACATGCACTACTCTTTAGCACTTGCGACAAAAAGCGACAAAGCTTTACAATCGTAAAGCTGTTTCTTTTATCCATCACGAACGTAAATATACTTTAAAAATAATGAGAAGTACATAAAACCAGTGCAATTTTTTAAAAGGAAAGATTAAAATAAAAGAATGTTTTATTTCGATAGTTGTATAATTAATAAAATAAACATACACACCTTTGTCCAAAATGTAGGATGAATAACGTAGAACGCTTTCAGGTTCTTCTTGTATTTATAAGGTAGAATATTGTACACTTCCTTCAACCAAGAAAAAGATGGATAGTTGTTACTCGAAGTCAAAGTGTGGAAGTATGCTATAACGTAGTCTCCTTTAACGATCGGATCCAGAAGTGTTATCAGATACAACAAGGCCTAAAATAATTAAAAATAAGTTAAGTACAAACATAAAAAGCAGTACCATCTCAATTATACTGTCTAATCAGCTACATAATACTTAAAAGAGGACCACAAATCATATAACCGCTCACTTATTTCGGTTAATAAATTTTGTTTTCAACTTTTAGGCTTGAATCAATTCTTTTGGAAAAGAAGAATGTAGTTAAGATCTATTGTCTTTTTAAGCAACAAAATAAAGGTAAGTAGCAGGCTTATTTTAAATAATTTACAATTATAAATTAACAATAAAGTGATGAAGAAACTTTCCACCTTTTGATGTTTCTTACGACTCCCATCGTGAACTATCTCTTGGATTACTGTGTAGTTTCACTAAGGACTACCTAAGTTTGAGGTCACGCTTTGCGCGGTTTTCAAAAAGGTTTTCAAAAAAAAATGTCTTTGAAAATCCCTAAAGAGATTTTTAAAATCTTGGTTCTGCGTTTATACTCTAACATTAAATAAGGACTTCCTTGGTATTTTTAATATTAATAATAATAATAATCCCTTCACTTTTACAGCGAAGGGTAGAGTTAAATGTTTTATAAAAAAATATTATCACCATTCAAATATGGTTTAGGTTATGTGATTATTTTTAACATTTTTATTTTCATTCAATTAAAATTGTTATTATTATATATTAAGTATTCTAAACCTAATTGTAGCATTAATGAATAAATATAAAGTATCTGCAACAACGGTTAAGTATTTTGTAAGTAATTGCAAACATTATGGTGAACAAAATTTTTACAAGTTCTTTAAATTCCCTGCAAAGATAGAAGAGAGGAAAACCACTTATAAGGTACTTATAGAACAATCATTACGTTAATGTTTACAATTGATAATGATTTTAGTTAATTACCTCAATATAATAAGTTTCATCTTTCATGCTAGCATAAACTGCTTCTCTAATATTTAGTTAAAAGCTTTGCATTAAATTTTATTTAAAGGGTGTGGTTTTATTCCAAGACATTTTCCCCTTTTTATTTATTGTACTGTCATCAAAAGAAACGTTAATAGAGTAAGTACATATTTTGAAGCCATTCTATAAATAATATTTTATTGTATAATATAACCTTATTTACGTTTAATATAGTTTTAAGAAGTTAAGAACAATCTACAGTGTGGAACAGCCAAATGGAATAACTTCGATAACGAATAAATGAGAGCGTGTTGGGAAAAACGCTTGGACACGTCGATTTGTATTTTTAGATGCGCATTTCTTTCAAAAAAAAAATTATATAGGGTGTGTCATGTGACAGTGGCCGATACCAACTTTCTTATTTTAAATACAACCCCTGTATATTATTTATTTTTTGGATTCTTCAGAAAATTCTAGACATAATTCATGTATAATGTTCCATACCTATCTTCAACTGTTTCGGAAATATTAAGTGTTTTCACATGTATTACAAAAATTAACATTAAAAAAAGAAAATTATTTTATTTCACAAATTCGCTACATTACACTCAATACTTATTTTCCATTTAGCTCTTAATATTGAGAAAATAATCAAAAACCATTGCGCTATTGGTCTAATGAAAATCCTCACTGGATAAAAGAGGAACATACGCAATATCCTAAAAAAGTTAATGTTTGGGCAGGAATTGTTGGAAATCATATCGTAGGTCCCTTTTTCATTGATGGCAACTTGAATGGAGATAAATATTTAGAACTGCTCCAAAATAATGTCGTGCCAACTTTGACAAACTTATATCCTGATCCAGCAAACCCACAATATCCTGCAAATATTTTATGGTTTCAGCGAGATGAAGCACCGCCCCATTACCAAATCAATGTCCGGCAGTACCTGAACCAAAATTTTCCAAATCCGTGGATAGGGAGGCGCGGATCGATAGAATGGCCAGCACGATCTCCTGATCTGACGCCATTAGACTTCTTTTTGTGGGGATATGTCAAAAGTATTGTATACAAAACTAAACCACTCAACTTACATGACTTAAAAAGACGCTTGCGATTAGATCAGTCACGCCTGAGATGTTGAGTAACGTTAAAAGACATTTCTTTACCAGATTAGCATGTTGCCAAGACGTTCGCGGCGAAAATTTTAAACATCTCTTACATTGAAATTAATGTTTTTTGTTAATTTTTGAAATACATCTGAAAACACTTAATATTTCCGAAACAGTTGAAGATAGGTATGGGACATTGTACATAAATTATGTCTAGAGTTTTCTGAAGAATCCAAAAAATAAATAATATACAGAGAGTTGTATTTAAAATAAGAAAGTTGGTATCGGCCACTGTCACATGACACACCCTATATAATTATTTTTTTTTGAAAAAAATGCGCATCTAAAAATACAAATCGACTGGTGTCCAAGCGTTTTTCCCAACACGCTCTCATTTATTCGTTACCGGAGTTCATAATTGTAGCAGTCTTCTTCTTCTTAGGGTGCCGTCTTCTTTAGAAGGTTGGCTACCATTATGACTATTTTAACTCTATCCACCGCTGCACTAAAACGTTGGACTGACGAACAGTTGAACCACTATCTTAATGACGGTTTTGTATATTTTTGACTTGACCTCGATGCCTATGTGTTTGTTTTTCCATATCCATATCCATATCCATCCAATAGCAAAACAATGTTTATTTCAATACAATAACTTCTATTTTCATTAACCACTTAGATATTCACTTAGCAATACAACTTTTACAACTCTATATAACTATTTACATTTAATAATTCGTAAATACATAAGCCGATACTGATTCTTGTTATGATCGTTTCCCCTTTTATATTTCCGATATCACAGTTCCAGATCATTCTACCTGTTTCTACATTATTCGACGCGGATTCGAGAGGTTGCGCGACTTTCCTAGGCCCCGTCGGCAGCTACAAAGGAAAGTGGTCGAATATGGCCCCTTAACGCTGTCGTTTTCTCGGTTGCTGACAGGACCGGATTTGTAACAGTATTTTGTCTTCGACGACCAGCTTGCATCTTATAGGTGATTTTGATGTTGTTAGACTTTTTGTTTTTGAGGCAGAGATTACCATATTGAGACTTTGCTGTGCGATTGAAGCGGTATAGCAGTCTTTGGAGATCGTCTTCGTTTTCTGCAATTAGCATACCATAATTCCTACCGTCGTAATTTAGTTGTTCAAGCATGTGTTTCAAATCTTTAATGTTATCCGCGATCAAGACAGAATCATCCGCGTATCTAATATCATTAACATGTACTCCATTTACTTTTCGAGTTTTCGAGTAAATGTTAAACAAAAGCGGAGACAGGATACATCCTTGCTTAACTTTCCTGCGTATTTATATATCCTGTGTTTTTAGGTCGTTTGTTTTTTATATGTGCAGTTTAAAATAAATTAAGTTAAAAAGTTTGGCTATTATTGTTGTAAAAATTAAATTGTTTTTAACTTAACAATGTTTTCTGTATGTCGTAACAATTTTTTGGTGGATGATTTATTGCAGGTTCACTAAAGTCTTTTTTTTAAGACTCCTTATTCTGTTTTGGTTAGTTTTTAAGGGTGAGACGTTCAAAAATATATTTCCTTAATTTATTTGGTTTATGAATCAACCTACACTTCAGAATGGGTCACACCAAGATCGAGGCACTCCACAAACACCCCTTCACAATAAAATCGGACAAGATTCCGAAAAAGATATTGATAGGAAAGAATTATAAAACAAAAATACCAACCAGAGAAGACTGGTTAAAGAAAACACCATTAACCAGCCCAGGAGTGAAACGATGGTACACTGACAGATCAGGGTACCAGGGATGCTACGGAGCAGGTGTGTTTAGAGCATCCTGCAACCACAGGGAAAGCATACCACTGGGGAAATACTCCTCGGTCTTCCAGGCTGAGGTCTATGCCATACTCATGTGTGCACGCTCCTCACAGAAAACAGAGTGACCAACAGTGATGTTGATATTCTTCAGTCGCGCGGCAATTGGGACCCTCGTGAGTTGCACCACAACATCATCGGTGGTCCTTATTATTTCGCAACCAGATGTCTCGAATAATAATAGTGTGTTATTGTTTTACTTCGATCGGACGTTCGTTGCTCTACTTCGCAGTGACGGTCAAGATCACGACATTAAAATGTAGAATTGCTAAACTAAATTAAACATATTTTTAAATTCAACGTTCTTTTTAATTAACGAGAGTTTTCCCGAAACTTCAACAAACCTACGAGCAAGGGACCCAACATTACATGGCGATCCTAATACATTACACTGAGTTAGCGACTGCAAATAAAATCCGTCTTACATATTTTCCTGGGCACACAGTGATAAATGGCAACGAGGTAGCCGATAAACAGGCAGGAAATGAACCCTGGTGGTACATAGAAGCCAGTTGGTCGGATTGCTAATGGTTGAAGCGAAACATGAATATAAACTAATCCTTGAGCAAGAACATATCGCTCAGTGGAATGCAAATACTGGCTGCAGAACATCAAGACAGTTGATGAACAAACCTCCCCAGAAGAGGGCACACGCACTCTGGACGATGAACAGGAGTAGGCTAAGCTGCACGCTTGGCTTCGTTACTGGCCACATCACACTAAAGGCGCACCTCTTCAAACTCCAAGTGATCTAAATGAGACAGGGCAAACAGAAATCCTGCGGTTTGCCAAAACCAACGGACTGGAATTCTGATGCCCTGAAGACAAAGCGGTAGTCACAGCGGATCAAAGATCTAGCTGACATAGGTGCCTATACCAATGGCACAACTGCAAAAATGTAATGTAATGTAAAAAAACCTACACTTTTGTCTCAACCGAGTCTAGCCGAAAGCCTTATTGGTAACCACGCAATAAGGCTAACTTAACTATTTTTACTCAACTTGTACGCTTATAAATATTTAGTTATTTTTACTTGATAACATAATAAATTAAAATTATTGTGTTTATTATTGAAAAATGTTAAACGTTGATAAATTTGCCTTAATTGATGTTAAAAATATCATTCGTAATAATTTAAATAATATAAATATAAATAATTTAAATTTGCACATTGCTGTTTAAATTGTTTGCGACGTTATTTTTTGATGATAAGCTCACTTTTTACGGCCAAAACAATAAATAATAATATCAAACAATAAAATACATTTAAGGGATATATTTTAAAATCAACGATTAAAGCAGACATTAAACGATGCAGATATCAATATACACTTGGTGGGTAATAATTAGGAGACATCTAAGAATTTTAAGCTATTTTGTTCCACGTTATCTTCAACTTCGCCAAAGCCACTTCGTAATCAGAATTATTTAGCAGAAATGTTTGCATCACACTGTCCGTAGATTCGTTTTAAATTAACCTTGAGGTACACCTTTAGAACGTGGCTCGTAAGACTGAAGTCATTTTGAATTTGTTTTCTTTGGCAAATTTATAAAGTAAGATTTAAGCCAGTTATTCGGTAGAACCCCACTACACTAGGTTAGATAGTGAGTATTTTTACACCATCATTATCAAACAACTTCAGCACTTCTTACATTATGTCGTCGGGACCTGCAGCTTTTCAATTATTTAGGTGTCTGATAGCGAGCTGCTCTTAATTGCACAGTATTTTGGGACGTGCACAAACATTTTTCCAAACTATGCAAATCGTCTCTGACATCTCGGAGAAGCTTCTCTATAAAAGCCTCCCATACGCGCTTCTTCTCCTCAATGTCCATTACTGTATTTTCATCCCTGTCCATCTGTATCGTAACTTATTTGCCTTGGTTACTAACAACTTTTTCTTAATTTTATGTAGATTTTAAGTACTTTTAATTCTTGACATCTTCTCGTGCTTGTTTTGCTTTCCTCTTCGCTTTGTATTAATCCCAAGTAATAGACCAGGAGCCGGTGACACTAAAAGTGCACTTATATGAATTCTGAAATTTAGCATAGGAATTAATAGTATTTAATCATAGATACAACATAGACCCGGTGTGCCAGAGTTTATCCTGGCAAAAATATTTTTTATAAATTCTAATATTCATAAGGAATTTGCACTTTTATGGAAATTAATATTTGATAGACCATTTTGTAGCAAATTTTATGTATTTTTCAAAAAAAATTGGTGTGACAACTCTCATCGTGGCAAAAAGTCTGTCATATCGACTTTTAATATCTTAAGTTTATAAAATGTTTCCTTATCGCGGAATTACTTTTTTTTTTAATCTCTTCCTTTTCAGTTCTTCTTTCAAAATATCTTTGTGTGACAGTTCAAAACTTGACCAAAATATATGTTACACAACTTTATATTACAGCTTCAACTCTTCAAAATCATGAAAATGGAGCATATTGAAATTCTTTTCTGTCCTGTTTTTAATTTTCGACACAAAATACAGTCTATATCATTTAAGATTCTTTCTCTTTTTACTTTTAATTTTTAAATTGAGCTACCCTTTCTATGTATAAAATATTATACCTGAGTTACCCTTAAAGGCTTGAAAATGTTTAGCTGATCTTTGTCCCTTCAGTCAGTTGCTTTAACACCCTGTTGAACGTTACATTTCGATCAGTGTGCTTGTTCATTTATTAGTTTAAAAATATCTGTCACACCAGTTAGATTTAGATGACTTTAGATACATAATATTTTTTTTTAACATTTAAAATTTATTTATTAAAGAAATTTATAAACTAATATATATCTATATCATCACATCTGTTTCTTTGAGATTCTATATCTTTCTCCTCATTTTCATGATTTTTTTACGGTTGAAGCTGTAATATAAAGTGGTGTGACAGATATTTTGGTCAAGTTTTGAGCTGTCACACCGAGATATTTTGAAAAAAGAACTGAAAAGGAAGAAAAAAAAAAAAGTAATTCCGCGATAAGGGAAACATTTTATGAACTTTAGATATTAAAAGTCAATATGATAGGCCTTTTTTGCCACGATGAGAGTTGTCACACCAATTTTTTTTTTGAAAATACATAAAATTTGCTACAAAACGGTCTGTAATATATTAATTTCCATAAAAGTGCAAATTACTTATGATTATTAGAAAAATAAAAATTTATAAAAAATATTTCTGCCAGGATAAACCCTGGCACACTAGGCCATTAGGTTGTACAAAATTCCTATGCTAAATTTCAGAATTCATATAAGTACACTTCTAGTGTCACCGGCTTTTCGCTTATAAGCATTCTCTATCATTTTAATATTGGTAACAATACTCTAAACACGTTGGCTCTTTGCAACACTTAAAAGTTGGTGACCATATCTGTCCATGGGACATTTAATATTCTGCGATGAAGCCACATTTAAAATGTTTGTTTCCAGAGAAATAGGACTGGAACAACGAGACCTTAGAATAATAGCCAACCTTTACTGGAACCAAAGTGCTCACATAAGAATCGATAACACCGCATCCGACGAGATCAAAATTCTGATAGGCGTTCGTCAAGGATGCATTTTATCAGCACTGTTATTTAATTTGTATTTTGACAGGATATTTCAAGAGGCGTTGGATGAATGTGACGAGGGGATATCTGTCAATGGGATTAATATCAATAATATGAGGTATGCGGATGACACGGTTCTTGTTGCCGACTCACTGAAAGGACTGCAGGAGCTGGTAAGCCGCGTGACGGCTGCAAGCTCAGAGGCCGGACTTAGCCTGAACGTGAGAAAGACAAAGTGGCTAGCAGTTAGCAAATCAAACAACGTGGACGGACACCTGACAATTAACGGTCAACGAATTGAGCGAGTAGAAACTTTTAAATATCTTGGGTGTCAACTAAATGAGAAGTGGGACAGCATGCAGGAGATTCGTGCCAGAATAGAACAAGCTCGTGCTTCGTTCCTGAAAATGCGTAAAGTACTTTGCAGCAGAAATTTAAGCTTGCCTCTGCGCGTCCGAGTGCTTCGCTGTTACGTGTTCAGTATACTGTTTTATGGAATGGAAGCTTGGACTTTGACAGATGCGATGTGCAAAAAATTGGAGGCCTTTGAAATGTGGACGTACAGAAGGCTATTAAGAATCTCCTGGGTAGAAAGAGTGCGTAACACCGAGGTACTTCAACGCCTCGACAAGCAGCTGGAAGTTTTGTTTACACTAAAAAAGCGCAAACTGGAGTATTTTGGTCACATCTTAAGAAATGACAAGTATCGACTTTTAAAGCTTATTATAGAAGGGAAGATCGAAGGACGAAGAGGCCCGGGTAGAAGAAAGATATCCTGGCTAAAAAACTTAAGACAATGGTATGGAGTGAGCACTACCACATTGTTCCGCCGAGCTGTAGACAAGGTTCAGATAGCGCTGATGATTGCCAACATCCTAAAGAAGAAGAATGTTTCCACTCCATAGAGAAGGATGGACCAAATCTAGCACTAGATCATTCTCTGTTTTAGTTCCAAATTAAGATTATTATTGTAGTAGAATAGTTTTATGTTATTAAATGCAGTTCTCACAAGATCTATTATACAACTTACTTTATTGTCAAGATCTGCTAAGATATTCGAATGCGTGAACTCTTTCTATTGATTATCCATTACTTACAATACTCCATATTTGTTTACGTACCTCAAAGGTAGTTAAAAACGAGAAATTGAAACTAAAATGAGCAGTACAAATGCGTATATCTACCGTATGTCGTATGTAATACGAATCTATGACGATACACTCCTTGTGAAGTAGGCCCAAAGCGAATGTTAGAGGTTTAATTTCATAAAATGTATCAGACATTTTAAAACGCAAAAATTCATTTTAAAAATAAGTTGTCACGTGCCTATTTTTTCCCATCTACCGTTTCATTAATAATTGTGTCTCTGATAGTCTGGTGTTCGTAAATAGTTTTGCATACCGTATTTTGTTCGTTGTAAATAGTGTTGCATACTAGTAGGGATAGGATTTAATTATTAATGGCTGTGACGTGTTTGTTAATTGGAGTGGGAGTCTTTGTATTAGATTTCGCTTTGATTTTTGGCCTCGATGGTCGTGTGTTGTCAGCTATATTATTGTTTGGTTTGCTTCTCTGTGTGGATGGGCTGGCTATCAACACGGACTGGCGGGATTATGAGTTAGGGACATAGATTTGCAAAGGTTGGCTGACGTGGGTCCCGTGTCATTTTTCTGATATCCGGCCTGGGAGTGAGGAGTGGAGAAGAATCGTTTGGTGTCAGTGGTGGAAGTCAGGTGAGAGTTTTTGGGAACGATTTGATATTAACACGTGAGCAGAACTTCTACGGTTTTTTCTTTCATATCTGGCTGTATTTGGGCCATCTTAATTGGATTTTGAAGGAAAACCATTTAATTTTTAACTTGACCATTCTGTCGTGCCTTTGTGGTGGATATTTTGGTTATTGGGGTCGAGTTAAAATGACCGCGTGCGGGATTTGATGGAGGGAAGCCATTGTTAAGTACCAGGTGCAGTTCCATAATTCAAACCGGCCAGGAGTAGGCCACAGGATTCGTAAATTCGTGTATCCAAAGGTTACAAGTAATTTATTTTAGTATATTTAAGCGACGTGACTTATTTTTGACACCGCGATTAAGTTTTGTTTTAATTTATTAATATGGTACACAATTGAAAACTATTTATTGCATTGGATAATATGCCGAGTCTGAACTTTGTTTAAAATAATATTCTCAAGAGTTCTTTGTGTCCAAGTAAAAACGTTTATTCATACTTATTTGTAAATATCCTACAATATTGCTATTTTGAAGCGCAGCCATCGTAAAAAGAATTATTTTTGAAATAAGCTCGAGTGTTTTAACGGTGTAAATCTTTAAAAATACTACTTGGTGTTTCTGTTCTTGGATCGTCGATGTAACAGTGGCATCTTAATGAAGTTTTCAATTGGTTACATCGTATTAAGTTTAATTTTATCAACTTATCAGTTATGATGTGCTTGATCTAAGTGTTTTTAATAGTTTAAAAGTAACAAATTATTTTTCATTAAATTTGTACCTGCTCCAAGTTGAATCTGAATTTATACATTACTGAATATAATTTATGTGGTTATTATGAGGGTTTCAACTTATTATTTTTGTTGCAAGTCCATTTATTTTGTATTTTTTTTGTTAATCTTTTGCTATCAGGAATTCTATATAAAACCAATTATTTTTGAAATTTTAAATATTGTGAACATTTTTTTTTGTTGTTGTTTTTTATTCTCATTTGTACATCATTACGTTTTTATTATTTTCTGAAAGATTGTTATAATTAATTTAAACATTATTTTAAGAAAAGTGTATTAAATTCGTTTAATCCACTTTACAAAAATACAGAATTTGTTGTAAAAAAAAAATCAGAACATCATTTTTACTTAATTAATATATTGCAGGAATTGTAAATATAGTTTTATTTATCTAATTCACCATAATTGTTTGTTGTTTATCGTGTGGCTCTGCTAGTGCCTATAAGACCTAGGGGTTTCCGGCTTGTACCGTCTAAGTCGGTGGCGCTGCTCACTTTTATATTTTTTTCTTCTACCCTCTACGGCTGAGCTCAGGCATAATTTGCCATTAGAGAGATCACTGGCAGAGTACTCTTTAGAGAACATAAAAGACGTGGCAAAGTACGAATGAAAGTCAATCGCTTATGCTAATAAAAAATTAGAAAACAATATTTCCGTTTCGATTTTCCCTCTTCATGAATAAAATGTCTGTGCACTTACCTTATCTAAATTGATTTTGTTAAAGGGAAACCATTTTCCTACGAAAACAACGACGGGTCTGCCGAGTCTGTCGACACCGCTTTGGTAGAGACATCCAATTCCAGATACTTCCGTAAGGTCTTCTGATTTGGCGCGTCTGAGAAGTCTTTCGTATCTGAAACAAAAAAATAGAGATCAAAATCGACGATTTTCTCAGATATGATGGTTATCAAGTTAATGTGGAAATCGACTCATCCTTCTTAAATTTTTAAAACGGAAAATGTACAAAACAAGTGACTAATTTAAAGCATCATATTGGGCGAAAATCGCTTTTAGTGGCCGGGACTGCCATATTTAATTAGGTCCTTTTTACCAATAATCCAACTTTTAAAAATAATATTATATCGGCGGTAAATAATTGATCGACTCTTGTTCGGATTTTTTTAAAATTTTAATAGAGATTGTACGAAAGTCAGAACATTAATACTCCCTTTTAACTGGTTAAATATTTTCTTTTATACTGTGTTGCGTAAGAGTCTTGCATTGTCTTGATGCAAAATAACGCTTTTCGCATTTCAAAGAGCAATAAAGATAACCAGATGAATGGTATACAGTTCTAAATTTAAAGTGTTACGATAAAACGTTATTCATAAATCCAGTTTTTAGAAAAAAATAAATAATTTACATTACTATTGACGTTGGTTCTTTATTAAATTGTTGCAACATTTCTATATATATATATATATATATATATATATATATATAAGTTCTAAAACGTTGTCCGACGCCTAATTTCCACCCCTTCTATCTTCCCAGTCGTCCACTGTTAAATTATTTTCACTTATGGCTTTGTGGATTGCCTTCTGCCATTCTATTTTGGGACTGCCTCTTTTTCGTCGACCCATCAGTTGCCATTCTAGAATTTGTTTAGGTAGTCTTGATGCTGGCATTCGTTGTACATGCCCATACCATGTTAGTTGTTTGGCATTTACGTCTTGAATTATAGATCCTTCCACACCCATCCGTTGTTTTACTATCTCAATCCTAATTCGGTCCCTTCTGGATATAAATAAAGATCTTTTCATCGCTTTCATCTCCACCACCTCCAGTTTTTTCTTCTACCTTTCACTTACTCTCCATGTCTCTGCTGCATATAATGAGGTAATTTCATTAAATAAATAAAAATATGGCGTTTTGAATACCACGGGCTAATGAAAATAATGAAATTGCACAGTGTAGTGAGAATAAAGACAAATATGAGTTTAACAATGAAGATTTAGACATAGGTTTTTTTAAAAGTAATAAATTCGTTAAATGACGTATTTCCACCTATGGCAGATCAAACAATATTATCGGTAAGGGTTCAAAACGAGTTTTTATATTCTGCAATTGATAAAAGAAGAACTATAAGTTGATGGGGCACTGTGAATGTAAGAAAAGAGCTGCGGAATAATTCAGATAAATAAATGTGTTAAATAAATTAGTGAATAGGTTTTAAGCAGTTGTAAATTAAAAATGTTCATTAGTATTTTCATTAAATACCAATACACTTATAAATTTTCGGTTGCCATTAATACCTTAATCGGTGTTAAATTAGATTCCGAAGTTAACACACACGCTATATTTTGTTTTAACAAGTATGTCATTGGATGCGGTTTTCTAATTTCTATTATAAAGCAGCAATAATCTTAACAATACCTCGATAATATGATAGTGCACTAACGTATTAAATTCAAGGATTAAAACAATCAGGTTGAATATATACGTGATATCTGCATCAATTTCTAATCATAGTTTAATTTTAGCCTGCTAATATTGCATGAAACATTATGATTTAGAATTTTTAACTGACGGCTTGCGTTCCGGTAGACCAAAAATAATTTATTTTAACCATTTATGATCTCCTAGATTAAGGTTAACTATAAATATGCTTGGAAATGTTCGAAAAGGCCTCGAATCAGCGACATGGGACCTTTTCAAAATTTATTTACCAGATTTAAACCATTCATCAGTAGCATTATTTGGTCCTTCAACCCCATTAATACAGGAAGTGTCCTTGGTCCATTCCTATGCCTTCTTTACTCAGCCGATGTACCAACGTCGGGAAACGCCACTGGTGCGATTTTCGCTGATGACACAGCCATCCTAACCTCACATATAGGTGAAAATATAGCTTCCCATCAACTGCAATCATACTTACTCCAAATCCAGTCTTGGCTGATTAAATGGCGAATTACAGTTATCGAAAGTAGATCAGTATTTTCCATGTTCTATGATGTTATCTACTAGAGTAGGCCTATTTTTTATGTCCTACATCAACATCTTAAAAAATATATATTATGTTATCCTAAAGCTAGACCTAGTAAAACGGTTTGCCATAGCACTAGACAAAAAGTCCACAGCGTTCAAGTACCTCCAAGTTCCCTTTCCACAGTAACTGGAACTTCGTTGGACCACAGATAAAAAAGATCATAAACTGAAAAGCTGAAAAGGAATAGGAAAGCGGCTCGTTTAAAAAATATATAGGTTTATATTAAAATTTAAAATAAGAACTTTTGTCAGTATTTTGTAATATGATTTCAATTGTAAACGCTCGTCTACAAAAAACCTTCCCAAGATGAGGCCTTTTCGAAATTTACCATGCAATTAAGCTTTTAATAACTAGATTAGAAATAAATTTCTCTTGAAAGCTTCCAGCATATTCATTGTGCTAACCTTCAATGTCCAGCCTTCCATACCATACAACAGTACGGACCATACGTAAAATTTTGTTAATCTTATTCTGAGATTGAGGTCAAAGTTCGTGAAGACGTTTTTGAATCTCAGGACTTAGCTCCTTGCTTTTTTATCCGGCGTTTGATTTATACGTTTGAAGTCCAGTCTTTACATAATCAAGTCACCGAATAGTTAAACATTTTTACTCGTTCTCTGTCTTCACTATCGTATGAGAGTTTCGCATTCTGGAACTCATCCAATTTGCGGGTGATTACTAGGAATTTTGTCTTTTTTATGTTGATATTAATTACCATAAGTCGGCCGTGCATTCCAACTATGTCCAGGAGCCTTTGGGGTCCATTCATATTATCTGCCACCAGGACTGTGTCATCTGCATACCGTATATTGTTGATCCATGTGCCATTTACTTTGATGCCTAATTGTTGTTCTTCGAGAGCTTCTTGGAAGATGTTTTCAGAGACGATACAAACAAACAAAGAAAAACGCGCGAATATTTTTATTGGAAATTTTAATGAAACTACTGTTGGCAATATTACATCAGATCAATTTCAAATTGAAAGCGGCCCTAGACAAGGGGACCACTCTTCCCGTTATTATTTAACTTTGCCTTGCAGTTAGAGAGGCACAACCAAAATTGACGTATGGTCAAAGGTCCTTTTAGCTTTTGCCGACAATGAGGACACAATGACACAATCTGTTAGAGATACAAAAGAGATACTCTTTTCCGGTATTTTTGACTCCATTACTTTTAACCCCAAGCGAGGGTAAGAATTACCCCAAAATTTTTAAACGGCATAATGGTCGAATAAGATGTCTTTCAAAAGCTCTTACAATAGTCTTTAAATTTTAAAATTCCGCGCATTACTTATTGAAAAATTAGATTTTAAATGTGAAACTTATCTTCAAACAATCACGAACGGTAAAAATATCATTCATTTGAGTTAAGTACGCCAATGGTATAAATTTAGTATCTAATACCTAGTTTTTTTTTGCACGGGATTGTGAATCGCCACAATTGCCGTTATTGGTCCGTCAAACCCAAGAGTTTTTCACGAGGTGCATGCACAGCAACCGTAGAGATTTAATGAATGGGCTGGCATTTGCGGTGACCGACTGGTGGGTCCTTTTTTTCTACCAGGCAATTTGACTGGCGAAATGTATTTGCAATTACTGAAAGACGCTATTGTTGACCCTGCCTTTACTGATATGTATTTGAAAATAATCCACACTATGACGAAGATCATTTTCATTTTCTAAAGGACGGTCAGTATTCGTCAGTATTTAGACCAACGTTTTCCACGGCATTGGATCGGGAGAATAGGCAGCATTGAATGGCCTCCACGATCGCCAGATTTATCGCCACTCGATTTCTTTTTGTGGGGACATCTGAAAAATAAAATCTATAAAACACAACCAGCGTCGTTGAAAGATTTGCGTCAAATAAACGTCGACAAGTGCGAATTATTCCGGAACGTGAATGGAATGTGCGTGAACGTTTTGAACAAAATCTTTATGGAAGCAGGCGGCCATCAGTTTAAATATTTAATCAATAAAGTAGTGCTTTTTTTTCAGAGTATTGGGAAGAAATGTAAAATTTAAAGACTATTGTAAAGAGAATTGCCAGAGCTTTTAAAAGACATCTTATTCGACCCCCAACGCCATCTTAAAATTTTGGGGTAATTCTTACCCTCGCTTGGGGTCAAAAGTAGTGGAGTCAAAAACACCGGAAAAGAATGTCCCCCTTTAATAGAAAATCGATGGGTCTGAGAGTTTTTCTAAAATGTTGACGAGGTTCCTGCAAATGGCTCCGTTTCGTTTTCGGTTGGCCACCCTGTATACCTAAATAATTGGGTTTTGAAACACCATTTATTGGGTCAGAACCAATTATAAGGATACCCAAGGCCAGCGTCAAAGCAGCGATCAATGGCTGGATCCACTCTCAGCAGCAGCTGAAGTGGGCACAGACAAGCACAGCAAACTAATGCTAAAAGAACCCTTACCTAAGCAGGCAGGTAAGCTGCTCTCGCTAAGTAGTGAAAAACTTAGAACAGTTGTGGGGCTTTGTACCGGACACTGGTCTTTGAGGAAAAATCTGCACAATATAGAGGTGTTTGACACAGAACCTATATGCAGATTATGTAATGAGGAGGAAGAAACAGCCACTCATATTATCTTCGAATGTGAAACCACCGCCCAATGGAGGTACAACCTGAGTTATATACAAAACCAAGCGAGTGATCCACCTGGGGCAATAGCAGTACACGAGCTTCTACTCCTTAACAGGAAAATTGAAGAAATGTGACTAAACTAAGGAGCTGGAAAGGTACAAAAAGCAGACAACGCTAAAGTGCCTAGGGAAAATTAGATCTCTTCCACAACTTCTATCTACTCATTCATTTATTTATTCATACCTAAATAATTAGAAATAAAAAAATAAATATTTTTTTAAAATTTTGAAATTCTGCTCCAAATAGTTTTCGTTCCGCGATTAAAATAAAAATCAATGTGTGTAAACGTCACCAGTTAAAAATAGTCGAAGAATTGTTTCGAAACGAAATGTGTATTTTTACATCAGTTAGGACGTCATTCGTGAGTTTATTTTAGCGAGCGCATTTTCGATTTGGCCATAAATTAATGAATGCTGAATAATTGTGTGTGTGTGTGTGTGTGTGTGTGTGTGTGTGTGTGTGTGTGTGTGTGTGTGTGTGTGTGTGTGTGTGTGTGTGTGTGTGTGTGTGTGTGTGTGTGTGTGTGTGTGTGTGTGTGTGTGTGTGTGTGTGTGTGTGTGTGTGTGTGTGTGTGTGTGTGTGTGTGTGTGTGTGTGTGTGTGTGTGTGTGTGTGTGTGTGTGTGTGTGTGTGTGTGTGTGTGTGTGTGTGTGTGTGTGTGTGTGTGTGTGTGTGTGTGTGTGTGTGTGTGTGTGTGTGTGTGTGTGTGTGTGTGTGTGTGTGTGTGTGTGTGTGTGTGTGTGTGTGTGTGTGTGTGTGTGTGTGTGTGTGTGTGTGTGTGTGTGTGTGTGTGTGTGTGTGTGTGTGTGTGTGTGTGTGTGTGTGTGTGTGTGTGTGTGTGTGTGTGTGTGTGTGTGTGTGTGTGTGTGTGTGTGTGTGTGTGTGTGTGTGTGTGTGTGTGTGTGTGTGTGTGTGTGTGTGTGTGTGTGTGTGTGTGTGTGTGTGTGTGTGTGTGTGTGTGTGTGTGTGTGTGTGTGTGTGTGTGTGTGTGTGTGTGTGTGTGTGTGTGTGTGTGTGTGTGTGTGTGTGTGTGTGTGTGTGTGTGTGTGTGTGTGTGTGTGTGTGTGTGTGTGTGTGTGTGTGTGTGTGTGTGTGTGTGTGTGTGTGTGTGTGTGTGTGTGTGTGTGTGTGTGTGTGTGTGTGTGTGTGTGTGTGTGTGTGTGTGTGTGTGTGTGTGTGTGTGTGTGTGTGTGTGTGTGTGTGTGTGTGTGTGTGTGTGTGTGTGTGTGTGTGTGTGTGTGTGTGTGTGTGTGTGTGTGTGTGTGTGTGTGTGTGTGTGTGTGTGTGTGTGTGTGTGTGTGTGTGTGTGTGTGTGTGTGTGTGTGTGTGTGTGTGTGTGTGTGTGTGTGTGTGTGTGTGTGTGTGTGTGTGTGTGTGTGTGTGTGTGTGTGTGTGTGTGTGTGTGTGTGTGTGTGTGTGTGTGTGTGTGTGTGTGTGTGTGTGTGTGTGTGTGTGTGTGTGTGTGTGTGTGTGTGTGTGTGTGTGTGTGTGTGTGTGTGTGTGTGTGTGTGTGTGTGTGTGTACGCAAACACAAAATTGCTACGACCAGAGAAAGGACGTGTTGTTCCGTTTTATAGATAAGTATTCGATATCATCTTGTGGTGAAGGAATAAAGATTGGAGGCGAAACCATTTTTAACATTCGATACGCAGATGATACTGTGCTCCTAGCTGAATCATTAAAAGAATTTCAATGTATGTTAGACAAGATAAACAAAGAAAGTAATAGATGGGGACTGAAAATCAATGTCAAAAAAACTAAATTTATGGTTGTTAGCAAAATGAATGTTGGCCCGGAAAGAATAACACTTGATGGCGAGAATATAGAAAGTTTCAGCACTTTAAATATCTTGGAAGCTGGATCAATCAGTCGATGGATCCAGTCGAAGAAATCAAGGCTAGAATAGAAATAGCTAGAAAAGCATTTCTGAATCTCAAGCCGCTACTCTGTGCCGAGCAACTTAACATTCATCTGCGGGAAAGGTTTACCAAGTGTATGGTCCATTCTGTTGTACTCTTGCGAAACATGGACGCTCCACCAAAAAATTATTGACCGCATTGCTGCATTCGAGATGTGGCTGTACAGACGGATGCTTAAAATTCCGTGGACAAGCCGAACTACCAACGAGAATGTACTCATCAGAATAGGGCACGATAGAGAGCTCTTAACTACCATCAAGCGCCGCAAACTGGAAAACTTGGGACATGTGATGCGTGGACCACGTAATAGTCTGCTTCGGCTTATTCTGAATAGCAAGATCGAGGGGAAAAAATGGATTGGCCGCAAAAAGCTATCCTGGCTTCGAAATCTCCGACAATGGACAGGTTTAACTGCTGAGGAACTTCTCCACGCAGCTCAAGATAGAGATAGATACAAAGAAGTAGTCAATATGGGAGTCGTCAACGCTTGAGAAAGCAAGACACTGTAAGAAGAAGAGATCATCTTCTTCTTAGGGTGCCGTATTCTTTAGAAGATTATCTGCCATCATGACTATTTTATATTATATATTTATATATAAAAATACAACAGCATGCGTGAGGTTACACAAAAACAAAACTAAATTTCCACTCGAAAGAGGAGTTAGGCAAGGAGAAACGATGTCACCCAAACTTTTTATTACCGTCCTCGAATAAGCGTTCAAACAGCTGGAATGGGAACAAAGAGGCATAAACATCGACGGTAAGAGATTAAACAACTTGCGTTTTGCCGACGACATCGTGCTAATCGCTGACGATATACAAGAAGCCCAAGAAATACTGACAGAACTATCAAATGCCACTACAAAAGTAGGACTAAAAATAAACACACAAAAGACAAAGATAATGACCAACCTAGTTCTCGGAGGAACTCTCACATTGGGAAGTCACAACATCGACGAAGTAAGAGAATATAGATATCTAGGCAATGACATAAAAATACACAGAGACAACCAAACGCAGGAGCTATAAAGACGAGTGGAGCTTGGATGGGCAGCCTATGGTTTTTTTTTTATGAAAATAGTCGCAAAAAGGGTAGACCTATCGTGTGGGCCGCGGACGGCCCGCACTGCGACTATTAGAAGGGGAAGGGATTATAGAAAGGAAATGATTGTGGACATGCTTTTTGAAAAGTTGCAGGTCATAGTTCTCTGAAAAAACTGATTTTGGAAGCTTATTCCATTCCGTAGCAGCCCTGTAAAAGAAGGATTCTTGATGAAGATTGGTCCTTGTAGTGTCAATCTTGAGAGTAAATGGGTGAGACCAATGGTGGTACAAGAGTTTTTATTACTCTGGAGCATCTGCCATGGAAATATCTGTAGAGCAACTCTTCTTCTATGTTCCAGAGGGTGAAGGGTATCTGTGAGAGTTGAGCTGTTTATCAAGCGAATGGCTCTTTTCTGAATGGAATCTAGAAGACGAAGAGAATGCCTTGGTGCTGAACCCCAAAGGTGTGAGCAATACTCCAGTAGATGTCGGATTTGAGCCTTGTACGTCGTAAACAGTTGATCAGGAGTAAAAAACTTTCTGGCTTTTCACAGAAAACCTAGCCTCTGGCTTGCCGACTTTGCGATGTTAGCAACATGGTCATGCCAAGACATATTATTGGACACCGTGACTCCCAAAATTAAGATGGAGGGACTTGGTTCAAGGGTATTTCTGGACATTGTGATGGGATGATTTGAGGAATTCACTTTCTTGGAAAACGTGGCACTTTGTGTTTTTTGGGCGTTGAACTGAACAAGATTGTTGGTTCCCACTCTACGATTGCTTTAAGATCTCTATTGATGGAATCAACCTGTTCCTGTCTGAGTCTATTTGTATCATTCACCGAAAGTGATCGATAGGATGTGAAAGTTGAGACAAGTGTGCTATCGTCTGCGAAACTGTAAATGGGGTTCATGGTGGTTTTCAAGAGGTCGTTGATGTGTAAAAGAAATAAGGTGGGGGACAGGATGGACCCTGGGGGACCCTGGGGGACCCCGGTATTGGTTTTAAACGCATCAGAAGAAATATCGTCAACTGCCACATGTAAGGAGCGATCTTGCATAAAGCTGAAAGGAGTATTCAAGAGTGATATCCCGATCTGTTTAAAGCGTAAAGTGTTTAACGCTAACAAGAGCGAGTGTAGAAAAACTTAGAATAACTCAACGTAAAATGGAACGCTCTATGCTGGGAATAAAACTATCAGATCGTGTTAGGAACATAGATATCCGCAAAAGAACGAAAGTGGAAAACATAATAACAAGAATTGCGAAACTGAAGTGGCAGGATGCAGGACATGTAGCTAGACGCAATGATGATAGGTGGACGAAGAGATTATTGGAGTGGCGACCGCGAAATGACAAACGAAATGTGGTGTTATAGGAGGATGCTGAGAATAACCATGGGTTGACAAGGTTTCAAATGAGGAAGTACTACGCCGAATGAATAAAGCCTAATTGTCTCAATAATTTTTTTAATACAAACTATTTTCAACTACATTTAAACGTAACAATTGAAAGATAACATTTTTAACCTCATGATTACTTAATCAAGTGTTCAAAATGTACTCAGATAAATGTCCGTTTCCAGACTTTTGGTCCACTCTGTATAAATATATTTGGTATCGCGTAATTATATGTACATATATGGGACATACTGTATGTGTTCCTTCAGTAGCTGGCTATCGTTAAAATATGTGTATTTCCATTCATATTTATCGCAGCAAAAACAACAAAACGACAAGTCAACAAAAACATTGCATCTATCCACTTTCATAAGTAATCCTAGCCCCTTAACTAATCAGAAAAAGTTTAAAAGTACTAATTGCTATTTGTTGTTTTTAATTTAACGTTAAAAACTGTCACAAATATCAAGTAAATATGTCCTCAAAGCTAAACCATCATTTATAGCACACTCCAAAAAAAACTAGTTCAGAATTTTGTACACATTTATTACAAATTTGCGTCCCAAACCAAATTTTTTTTAGTTTCCGTTTCAGGAAAAGGGCGTGGGCTAGCTTTAAACTTAGGTTGTACCACACACTCTGTTTTTTTTAAATATGCTATATATAATGATCGGACGGGTGCCAGAATTTCTTACACATTTATTACAGATCATTAAAGTGTAGAAAATTCCAAAATGTTGATCCCAAGGGGGTAAGTGCCCCCAAATATTGAATAATCCTTAAGAATATACATTAAAACGTGAACAGTAACAAAATTTATCCACAAAAGCTCTTATGAATCTATTGCAAACAATCGTGGAATTTTCGTAATGTTGGTTCGCAAGGGGTTGAACACTTTATAACATTTCAAATTTCGGTTCGTACCAAGTAGTATTAAACATAACTTTTTTAAGGTTAGATTTATTAATCAAAATTTAAAGTAAACTTAAACATCATTTTTTTTCACACCAAAAAAGTACTCTTGGTAAAACTCGATGCTGTGTACCGTTTTAGGAATATTACGACGATAAGTCAACAATAATTAGATTCGTAAAACCTTGTTATTTGTAAAATTAGATAGATATTGTTAATCAAAATGTACTAAAATGTTGAATACACCGACATGTTATTAACCTTAGGCGAGTGTTTAGGAAACTCTAGTGCAGCTGTTACGCGTTATGCAGAAAAGTTTCTCAGAAGAAACTTACCGAGTAAAAATACATTTAGGGCCATTGAACGACGTTGTAATAATAATTAAAACCTTTATCATTACTTTATACCAGCATCGGTTATTACTTCATAATTTTCAAATCAAAACAATCCGAAAACGGTACACAGTATCGAGTTTTACTAAGAGTACCTTTTTAGTATAACATTAAATGATGTTTAAGTTCACTTGAAATTTTAATGAATAATTCTAACCTTAAAAAAGTTATGTTCAATACTACTTGGTACGAACCGTGTAACTAGCGCCCTCTAAGAGAGTCAGATATAAAAACAAATGCATGGGATGTATCAGCTTTTAAAACATATTCGTATAAAATTTCATTACAATATTTCCAGTAGTTTCGGCAAAATCGTAATAAATGTATATACATTTTTTTCTTCAACGCCCTTTATCTTGAATACGAATGGCGTTAAAAAAATTTTTAACTAAACAAACCCCAATTATTTTTCAGTTTTCTACCTATCCTAGAGACGAGTTCACCTTTTTTTAAAACACCCTGTATAGGTATACGTGGGTCGACTGTATATAAAAAAACAACTACTTTCCTAACAAACTGCTTCGACGAACATTGAATTATATCTGATAGATAATCGTGCATAGTCTCTTTTTTAAGAGCACAATGCAGATGCTTGTTAAGTCAAACGAAGAATTATTAAATTTATCTTCTCGAAGTGACCACCTATGGACCGGTTCCTGGGTGATGCTCCTCATCAGCACAGGGTAAGTCTTGCAAACTCGCGTTTGCACTTTGAAGAGGCAAATCAGCAATCCCAAGTTTTACTAGGTACACATGAAGAGCCGAACGCAGAGCGCTAGTCACGACATCTATACCTTTTAACAAGCACCAATACAAAAATATTTTGACATTCACTGAAAAAACTTCTTTTTCTGAAATTTACTGTAACAGTTTGTAACATAACTTTACGGTTATTATCCTCTTTATACGCTGATGATGCTGTAATCGTATCGGAAGACGAGGACAACCTACAGAGACCTACAGAGACAATATGCAAATATCCGTCAAGAAAACCAAATCGCTAACAATATCCAAAGAACCGAGAAGCTGTAAACTCGCAATCTATGAGCAGAGTGTAGAACAAGTGATGTCCTTTAAATATTTAGGAGCTAATATAACTAGCACTAGAAATATTAAGGAGGAAGTAAAAGCTCAAACAACAAAGGCATCTCTAATCTCAGGATTCTTGAGAGTCATAATCTGGAGAAATAAACACATGAGTACCAGAAGTAAGGTCAGAATATATAAGACATGTGTAAGACCGATTATGACATACGCAATAGAGACCAGAGCGGAGAACACGACTACAAAGCGACTTCTTAGATCAACGGAAATGCGAATTCTTAGATCGATAACTGGCTATACCTTACTTGACCATAAAAGAAGCGAAGAGATAAGGGAAATATGTGAAGTCCAAGACATAGTAAGATGGGCAAGAAACCGAAGAAGAGAATGGAGAGACCATGTTAGCAGAATGCCAAACGACCGGCTGGCAAAAATTGTGAGAGAGAAGCGGCCCAACACACCACGCCCAATTGGACGCCCACCAAAAAGATGGTATGATAGCTGGTCTTCATCGTCCCAATTGTTTTTGGGCAACCTTTGAGGCAAACACAGGACGTAGTCCTAACGTAAGAAAAAGAAGAAGAAGATCCTCTTTATACACTTATGATCTATAAGGCACAGATCCGCCTTGTACTGGAGTACTGTTCCCATATTTGGAGTGCAGCACCTAAACATATCCTGAAGCTACTGGATTCTGTCCAAAAAAGGGCAATTCGTCTCGTCGGTGATGCTTCGCTTACAAACTCGCTCACTTGTCTGGAACACCGTAGAAGAGTTGGCGATTTGTCTCTATTTTATAGATATTTTCATGGGCGATGCTCTTCTGAAATATCAACAATCGTTCCTCCTTTGGCAGTCTCTTCGAGATTAACCCGTCAAGTTCAGTCTTCACACCCCTTCGTGGTCACTTTGGAGACCTGCAGAACATCACTTTCCAAAGACTCATTCATCCAACGAATTGCGAGGCTTTGGAACTCATTGCCTAGGGAGGTGTTCCCCAAGGCATACAACCTCCAGAAATTTAAGAAGAACACCAACTCCTACCTTCTTTCCCTTGGTTCCCACGATGTTCTCTGAACATTACAGGATATCCCTTTTCGTGGGAACCAGAACATAAAAAAAAAACACTTATTTGTGAGTTTTTCATTTGTATCTTTTTAATTGAAATCAATAACTGCTTTACTTATGTTTTCATGCTTTGTTACCAATATATTTTTTATTCTTTGACGTTTACGCTGCGACAACATTTCGTGTAGGCACCGCACAATTTTTTCTTGTTCTATGGTATGTAAACGGCTATGAGGCATACTTGATATCCAAAATATGCCAGAACTTGCTTTAGAAACAGTTTTATCCAAACTAATGTGAATCTGGCAATACTGTTGCCACGTGTTTCATAATTTGTTTTTTATTTTTAATATTATGATAATAAAAGCAGCTCTAAAATGTCAACTTTCTGGAGATAATGTATTTAGTACAAAATAATAAGATAAAAGAAAATAATTCACTAAACGTTAAAATACGAGGATAGTGCATGAATTGTTGTCCCTAACATAGAAGCAAACACATGAGAAGAATGAAACTAATTTATTTTTAACATAGTCACCTGCAACGTTCATACACTTGGTATATCGGTGTTAAAGTGTTTTAACCCCTTTTAAAAAAATTCAGAACTTTGAGTCTTCAGCCAATTATCTACCGCCGACATCACTTAGTTATCATCAGCAAAGCGGATTCCACAAAGATGTTCTTTTAATTTTGGAAATAGGTGGAAGTCGCTGGGTGCCAAATCTGGAGAATAAGTGGGTTGTTTAAAAATTTTAAATCCCGCATTGTGTATGGCAGCCATTGCAACACAACTTTTGTGGGCCGGAGCGTTGTCCTTGGTATTCAATTCGCATAATATTCACCTGTTATGATGCGCCCACGTAGTAAATAATCTATGAAAATAACACCTGCAAAATTCCAAAAAACTGTAGCCATGATTTTACCAGCTGATGGGACAACACGAAATTTTCGAGGGTGAGAAAAACCCCTATGCCATTGGCTTTTGGGTCAAAGTGAAGAACCCATGTTTCGTCGATTGAAAAATCTTTCACTTAAATTCATCGGGATTCCTGTTAATAATCTCCAAATGTGTCTGCTATAGCCTTGACTGTAATTCCTTTGTCATTTAATACCAAGTCATGGACTAAATTCACATTTTTTATGGTCACCACAGTTTTTGGAGGTCCTGCACCTGGTGCATGTTGAGAGGAGTTTTAAATCTCGTGACCAGTTCTTGATTACCTGGTACGAAGGGGCAGAGTCATTCAATACTTTTACCATGTCCATATTTAACATACACGAACTGATACACTAATGTCATGCAATGACCAGCATAGGGACGCTACGGGGCAGGTGTGTTTGGAGCATCCTGCAACCACAGGAAATACGCCTCGGTTTTCCAGGCCGATGTATATGCCATACTCAGGTGTGCCATGCACCTGACAGAAAACAGAGTGATCAACAGTGAGATTGATATTGTTACTGACAGTCGCGCGGCCATTGGGGCCATCATGAGTTGTACGACAGCATCATCGGTGGTGTGGGACTGCATGCAGTTAGCCACTGCAAACAAGGTTACTCTTCCATGGGTTCCTGAGCATACAGGGATAAATGGCAATGAGGTAGCCGATGAACTGGCAAGAAATGGGTCGCTGGAGGAACCAAGAAGCCAGTTGGTCGGAATGCCAATTGCCGAAGCGAAACATGAATTGAAACTAATCCTTGAGCAAAAACATATTGCTCAGTGGAATGCAAATACTGGCTGCGGAACATCAAGACAGCTGATGGAAAAACCTCTCCGAAAGAGGGCAGACGCACTCTGGACTATGAACCGGAGTAGGCTAAGCAGCACGCACTAAGGGCGCACCTCTTCAAACTTAAGCTGGCGGCTGAGAAAACAGCCGACTATGCGGCGAAGAGAAACTGAGCAGCATACACATTCTATGTCAATGCTAGTGACAATGCTAGCGGGGTACAGGTATCAAACCTGGGGCCGCATAATAATGGATCCGAGTGATCTAAATGAGACAGGACCAACAGAAATCCTGAGGTTTGCCAAAACCAGCGGACTGGAATTCTGATGCCCTGAAGACACAGCGGTAATCACAGAAAATAAAAGATCTAGATGACATAGGTGCCTATACCAATGGCGCAACCGCAAAAATGTAATGTAATGTAAATGTCATGCAATAAGCTTTTGCCTGTCACTTTATTTGCATTTGTCATTCAACGCCAACTATGTTAGGACAATAATTCGTGAACTATCCTCGTAAATAAAAACATTAAAGAGCTTCTTGTCAATTGTTGACAGAACTGTCACGAATCATATTTAAATCATTTGATTTTAAATTTTACTTTACGCAATGATTTATAATTCAAAATTTTAAATCGTTTTAAAAATGATTTACTAGTATAATTTTTGACTTAAATCTTAAACAAAATCTATTTGAATTGCCAAAACGTCAAATATTGAACGGTTTTCTGCAACATTACGAAAAATTTAATAAGCGGAGATTTTTAACACCCTATAACTCTATATAACAACTACACACTTACAATCCCAAGTTTTATAGTTCCGAAATCTAGAACAAAATGTAGGGTGGAAGATACATTAAAAAAATACAATTTTGGAGTGCCATATACCATTCTACTTTTAACAAAAATACAATGAATATACCTACAATCGAAAAGCTGCGATTTAAATCATTTCCAGATTATTTAAAATAGCCGAAACGATTTATTACAAAAAGATTTATGATCCAAATCTTTTTTATTCGAAAAAAACGTTTTGATTTTAATCTTCTGACGGAAAATAAATGATTTACGACAAATCATTTTTTAAATAATTCGTGACAGATTTAATTGTCGAGCAGTATGGTAAAACAGACCGAAAAAAGATTTTAATGAGATGACAAATATTCAGTTTTTGAAATTATTTTTGGTATACATTTTACAGTCATTACTAGTAATGACACAGATATTTAATCGACCATAACAAATTATAGATTCTCTCAAGTGGGTCATTAATCTTGGACGAAGCAACAAGAAATAAAAAAAATTTAGTGAAGAGTAACAAAATAATTCAACGAGTTAAATTTAAAATATATACCGACATCATTTTTTTATAATAATATAAACGGGTAAAAATAATAAATTATTAATGCTAAAAATGCTTAAATATATTTTACCTTTCGTCAACATCCTGTATTTCTTCAACACTAGTCCAACCTAACAAATTAGCAACAGTTGTAAATAAACCGGGGGAATCTGCAACGGCTTCCACCATTTTTATTAAGATTAATGTTTATTTTAAAAAATGTTCGATTACCCTTAATCGATATTCCGCCAGCATACGTTTATTTTCATACGCAAAAAATGCGATTCATCAAAGAAAGTCTGCGGTTTACGAATATTTTCTCCAAAAAGCGAAACGGTAGATTCCGCGTCCGCCTCCAACTGCTACCGCACAATCACTGGTTGGTTCTGACACATGCAGCATTGGTCACCACCTCACCGTGACTTGATGAGTTTTTAACACGATATTGCTGTTAGCGCACACGCGAGATTTCTTTATTTACCTTTTTTCTATAAATCATAATAAAGAGATTACCGAATTTAATATTTCTCGTCGGAGATTATATCGAGCTTAAAAATATTACCGAGTACAAGGTTTACATATATAATTAAACGCAAGATTTCAACAGAGAGATTAGAATTTTTTGGATTTTCGGGTAAGCACCGTTTTATACAGAGAGGATGTCGCAAAGACAAAGAAAAGAAACTAGCACATAGTCTTCTAGAATCTCTGCAATATATCGTCAAGCCGTTAGCGTGCCTCTGTCAATCACGATGAAATCCGTGTGCGCCTCAGAAGAAATACCTGCCAAAATTTTACTGAGCCACCCCCACAAGCAACCCTTGGTAACCGAGTACAGGCGGCATACCGTTCTTCGGCTCTTCTGTACATCTTATTTTTTCCATCTTTACCAAAAAGGTACATTCTAGACTCATCCGTGAACAATACCTTTTTCCAGTCATCAATTGTCCAATCCATGTGCTCAGGGCAAACTCAAGTCTGCGTCTTCTGTGAGCTACAGTAAGCAAGGGTACTTTAGCTGGACTGCAAGCTGTCAAACCACTTTCTTTTAACCGTCGTCGAATAGTATACATGCTGAATGTTGTTCTATGAGCTTGCTGAAGGCCGTTTTGGAGCATTCTAGTGGTTTGCTTTCGGTCTCGCAGTGCAGCAATCTTAAGAAAGCGAACTGTTGTTTTTCGTTCCGCACCAGTACCGGGCCATCGTTGGTAAGAGCCGGTCTCCAAAAACCGCTGGTGTGTTCTTTGTACTGTTGAACGACTAACATTCAAACGTCTCGCTATATCCCGTTCTTCTTCTTCTTATATCGGAGGTTTGCTATCATCACATCTATCCGGACCTTATTGACTGCAGCTCGGAAGAGTTCAACATTGCTACAATTAAACCAGTCCCTTGGGTTTTTAAGCCAAGACACACGGCGTCTTCCAATATTCCTCCTTCCACCAATCTTTCCCTGAACTATCAGCTGGAGAAGTGCGTATTTGGGTCCTCTCAGTATATGACCTAGATATTGAAGCTTTCTCTTTTTTATGGTGTTAATGACTTCACATTCCTTATTCATCCGAATTAGGACTTCCATATTAGAGATCTTTTCTGTCCAGGGAATAAGCCACATTCTACGGTAGCACCACATCTCGAAGGCTTGTTGTTTGTCTGTGTGATTCTTCTTGAGAGTCCATGCCTCCACTCCGTACAAAAGCGCGGAAAACACGTAACAACGCAGCATCCTCATATCCCGTTGACTTGTTCCAATTGCCAGCAATGTTTCAATCTCAACAGCTCTCTAATAATTTTCATTCATTGTTACGTCTTAAACTTAACTCTGTGACGGCTACTTTATTACAAAGATACGTCTCAAACTTTAAACAAAAATGTTACAAAGAAATTTTTTTAAATCACTATAAACGTACATACAGTTGTCGAAATTTTCAATCAGGCGATCGGTGCTTGACAAGTAATTGACTGTTGTATCGTTTCCAAGTTTCCGAAAGATTTTTCATCATCTGTACAAGGTCGGTATGCGTTCTCAGTATACCTACTAACCCATTTACTTTAAATTAAAAATAAGAAATAAGTAAAAATTGCTAATTTCACAAATTTTTTGGGCGGTCCGTTTTCTTTGAGGCGCAGTGTACATAGCGAATTTTTATTGCGTTTAGTCCTAGACAACTGGAGTAAGGCATCAGGATAGGGGAAAAAAGGTTTTTCAATCTTCGGTTCGCTGACGACACTGTTCTCATAGCGGAAAATAAAGAAGAACTTTTAGCACTGATAAATTTACTTGAAATTATTACTGCAGGTCATGCAGATCATGATAGTTAATCGTCAAAATGAGAATAGCAGGCAACCTATAAGGATTGGCAAATGCGAAGTTGTGGAGCAGTTCACATACTTTTAGGTTCCACCCTGCGCAGCTTTGGCAGCTGTGAAGACGTATTCAGTTGGGAATAGCCGCAATGACTCAACTAACAAAGTTGTGGAAGGATAGAAATCTTACAAAAACTACGAAAGTTCAGCTGGTAAAAGGATTGGTGTTTTCTGTCTTCTCCTACGGCTCAGAGACATGGGTGATACGTGCTGCTGACAGAAGACGCATAGACGCCTTTGAGATGTGGTGAGGGCGTAGGATGCTTCGTATACCTTGGACGGCTAGAAGGACCAATATCTCAATCTTAAATGAAATGGCCGGATCTTAAAATTTTTGGCCACGTCAATAGAAATGATAATATGGAGAAGCTAGTTGCCCAAGGAAGATAAATAGGGTAGCGTACCTGCGGACGTTCGCCAACCAGATGGACCGATATGATTTCCAAACTCACGAAAATGAAGCTGAAAACTGCAACGCGTGAAACGAACAACCTGTAAGGATGGCGACGTATTGTACACAGAGTCATCGATAACATGGACAAAGAGTAAAGTCTCTAATCACTACACATATGTCACGATGTTAGACTAAGAAGGAATTTGGAATTTGTAGTACTAATGGAAAATACCGTATCCGTTTTTATAAATTACTTGCAACCCTCGTATTCATTTTCCACATGCTCAAAATGAAAAATTAACCAAAAAAAATTCCTTCATTAAACAGTGATATTTATTAGGGCGAATAAAAGTTATTTATTATGATTAAGCACACGAAATTTCTTTGCATCTATTATGTCATAAATTATAAACCGTTTTACGTCTTCCACTTATATAACTAGCAACGATATATTTTAATTTAATTTAACAAAATTTTTACAATTTACATTATGTTTATGACGGTTTTACATTAAATAAGTCTAAAAGCAATTTAAAAAATATTTACTTTTTCATATGCAACGACAATATTTATTATTTACCTCCCAAAATACGAAAATAAAATCTATTGACGTTATAAAACTTCTCGTCTAACGCACGAGATGTATTTTAATTCGTCGTATTTTAAATGAACCAACATTTATTATTTTACGATTTATTTTCTTTGCATAGCTTTATAAATAGCCAGAAAGTGTCAAAAAAGGCACGTCTGGCTATGGTGCATAGAGGTGTGTTGGTTCCTACACTTATGTATGGTAGTAAATGTTGGGTTTGGTAGAAGAAGCATGAAAATAGGATAAATGCTGCTTAGATGAGTAGTCTGAGAAGTATAAGTGGTGTAAAAAAAGATGTGGTTACAAAGATAGATAAAGGAATGCTTAGATGGTTTGGACACCTAGAAAGGATGGATGAAGGAAGATTGACGAAACAAATTTATAAGGCGAGTGTGAATGGACAAGTCGGTAGAGGTCGACCTCGGAGAACATATCTCGATCAGATTAACATTGTTTTGAAGAAAGGCCAGGTCAAGAGAACCAAAAACCGACGAGCATGTATGAGAGCACTGATGAAAGTAGAGGAAGCAAAAGATGTGTGTAAGAACCGTAGCAAGTGGAAAGAAGTGGTCTCTGCCTACCCCTATGGGAAAAAGGCGTGACTTTATGTATGTATGTATTTTGTTTGTCGATTTAAAAGTGTATTAAGTGGATAATTAAATTTTGTTCATAATTTCCTGTATGAATAAATATGATTTTTGATGTAAAACATCTAATGGCGCGCTTGGGGGGTAACGACGACTGTTGGTGCCGCGATACAGTGATGTGAAAGCTTCGGGCATGCCCCGTAAGTACTCGGCTTACTCTGTCGCTTAGGCACCGCTTACGTTACAAGTAACTCTTTCGTTGCTTAATTTAGTAATCATCGAGTATTAATATTACAGAAATAACTGATGATGCTGAATTATAAACTTTATTTGGATTATTATTGTTTTTTATGTATATTTTTATGTTAATAACATTGTCCTGATAACGTAAAACTAAAATATTAGTGGTCTGCGAGCGACCCGAGAGGTCCACACGACTAACTTACCAGAGGAAAGAATGAAAAAATACCATTTCTCTTCTCCTATATTAAAGCCAAATTGGACATACGGCATAGAACTGTGGAGTTATTGCAAGCCATCGAACGCCAAAATATTACAAACATTTAATCAAAAAACGCTGCGAGCAATAGCAAACGCCCTATGGTTTGTTAGCAATCACCTTTGGAATACCATTCATCAATGATATGACTCAGATCCTAGCCAAAAAAAACAGAGACCGCAATGAAAATCACTCACACATTAGCTGCTAATCTATACAACAACGCAATTGAGAACAGAAGATTAAAAAGACGCTGGGCCAGAAAACCTACTAGAATAAACCATGAAGACTCACCAAAAAAATTATAGAAAACTGTAATACTATTGCAGTAAACTATAAAGAGTATTTTAAGTTCCGAAAGCGTAAATAGGTGTGAAAATATGTAACTGCTGTATGTACCTATTTTTTACTATAGGTATACATCCTCTCTCAAGCATCATGGGGTAGTATACACGATTATAAATGAGATGTAATTCAATGCCAGACGCAAGGATATAGCCAGAGTAGTTGTTTTTTAAAAAATAGTCGACCCACATATACCTATAGTAAAAAATAGGTACATACAGCAGTAACATATTTTCACACACACATATACATACATACATAAAGTCACGCTTTTTCCCAGGCAGAGACCACTTCCTTCCACTTGCTACGGTTCTAGACATAGGTCTCCCGTCGCTTTTTCCATCTTTGCCGATCCCGTGCTACCTCCATTCAGTTGGTCTTTATCCTTTTGATGTCGTCGGTCTATCTGGTTGGTGGACGGCCTTTACTTCTGTATGCTTCTTGGCGCGGTCTCCACTCAAGTATCCTTTTTGTCCACCGGCCCATGTTCCATTTTAAGGTTGTTATCCGGGTAATCGCGTCCGTCGCTCCTGACCTCTCCCTTAATGTTATATTTGGGAACCTGTCTCTTAGCGATATATCTAACATCGACCTCTCCATTTTCCTCTGCGCGATATATATATATATATATATATATATATATATATATATAATTCTTCTGCCCGTGTGTATGATAGTGAACTCCGCCTAAATGGCTGGACCGATTTTGATGACATTTTAGATTTAGATTTACTCCCAATTTTGTTAGCACCCCTACGAAAGGGGTGAAAAGGGGATGAAATATAAAAACTATTAAAAATGCTAATATTAGTGTCGAATTAATAGTTTTTAGAGTCGCTGAGTTTGATAGTGACATTCCCAAAGCAGACAAGCCAACGTTTGAACAGGACAACGTCTGTCGTGTCCGCTAGTTACTCCATAAACCTTGTTTGAGTAGATTGTATTTATAAAAATTTAACAAAACGAATTTAGGAATTTTTTATTAAATTATTTTTTCCTATGGAATTTATTATGAAAATGTAAAATATAATTATAAATTTAAGTAAATTTTTTTAAATGTTGTTATTAAAAAAATTCGAACAAACATGTCATTTATTTCAAAGAATTTTACCCTATTGTAAAAGTACTCAATCAGGTTTTATAATTATTTTTTCAAACTGAAATTTTTGGTTAATCATAAACTCAACAACATTAATAAACTCTCCTTTACATATTTCACAATGTATACCTTTTTAACAAACCTAAAAAATAAATCTGAAAAAATTTGCTGCCTAGCGAGGATCGATTCGAAAAGTTCACAATAAGCTAAAAATAGAAGCAATTTATAAATGTTTCTAAAACGTTCGAACTTGATAACAATAAAAAAATAAAAATACCATAATACTTTTTAAATAAAACAAAAAGGTTGTACCAATGACGAAAGCGAGCTTCAAATGCATTGTCCCAAAGAGAAAGTTGG
This sequence comes from Agelastica alni, assembly GCA_950111635.1. Lineage (NCBI taxonomy): Eukaryota > Metazoa > Arthropoda > Insecta > Coleoptera > Chrysomelidae > Agelastica > Agelastica alni. The sequence goes on from OX467718.1 coordinate 16,563,935, forward strand.
AATGAAGGAAAAAAGATAACTGGAAATAGCTATGAAAAATATCCCACTGACTGGAATAGTCGAAGGACGCTAACAATAATACAAATTTTAAATCTTATGAGACAATAATATGGATATCGATTATCTCGAGAACAAAAAATAATATCGACGTGGGACCAATTGCACTCGACGCATAATTACGCAACTTAGAACTGATTAGATTTTTTGCAAAATCGGTCGAGCTGTTTTTATGGAGAATCAAAAAACTGAAAAAAATGGTAAACTACCTGAATTTTGCAATTTAAAAATTATATCATTTTTAATACAAAATTTTAAGATCTTTTGAATTTTTTTTGACTGATAATATGATTATTGGTATGAAAACTATGATAACAATATTTTTAATATTAATTATTATAACAACAAAACAAATGGTATTTTTTCATTCTTTTCACTGGGAAGTTAGTCGTGTGGACCTCTCGGGTCGCACCCAGACCACTGATATTTCCGTATATAATTGAGCTTTAATAAGCTCAAAAATATACCCAAAAATTATTCATTGCGCTATTTTAACCAAATTTCTGGATTATAAAAATAATCTAACAGCTAACAATTGTAGAGGTAAGGGCGGCCCACACTTGGGAAATGTGTAAATCCACCACTGGTTTCTTCACTCAAGAGATAAGTAGGTGTTTGCAGGAATGTGATTTTTGAGAAAATGTTTGTATTTATAGAGGATTTTGCTTAAATGTTAACAATTTGATAGATATTTTATTAATCGTGATTTTGAATTTAAGTGAAAATATTTTGAAAGTATAATATATTAAAATAGCAGAAAACGAACATGATCTCCAAAAATATTCTTCAAAACATTTTGAAAGTATAATATATTAAAATAGCAGAAAACTAAGATGATCTCCAAAAACTCCTCCACCAGTTTAACCAAACAGCTAAAACACTCAACATGACTATATCCAGTTCAAAAACACGTTGCATCACAACACCAAAACACCGTCAAGATGCAAACTCGAAGTAGATGGAGAGGTCATACAACAGGAGATGAAGTTTAAATATTTGGGTATAGAACTGTCCAGCCTTGGTGACGTTGAAGCGGAAGTAAGAGGACAAACTGCAAGGGCGGCGAGAGTGGCAGGTTGTTTGAACGACTCTATTTGTAAAAACAAAAACCAATAACACCCAGGTGAAAAGCAAGATCTATAAAACCGTTATTAGGCCCATAATACACTGCGGAATACACATACACATACACTGCGGAAATTAGGTCAGAAACTCAAAAAACAACGAAGATGAGAATACCGAGACAAATTAAAGGCAGAACTTTATGGGACAGAGAGAAGAGCGAAGACATAAGAACCAGATATGGGGTAGAGAACATCAACGAATGGACCCAAAACAGGAAAAAGGAATGGAGCGCGCACATTGACCGTATGGTGGATCAGAGAGTCGTAAAAATCGCAATAGACAAGTCACCTATAGGACACAGGAGTGTGGGTCGCCCGCGAAAGCGGTAGAGCGACAATATATAATGCTGGCGGATGAAAATAAACAGGCTTTAAGCCTAATTAAAATGAAAGAAGAAGAAGAATATATTAAAAAGCGGTATTGTGTAAATCCATCACTGGTTTCTTCACTCAAGAGATAAGTAGGTATTTGTAGGAATGTGATTATTGAGAAAATTGTCACGTGCCTATTTTTTTTTCCATTATTAATTGGGACTCTGATAGTCTGGTGCTCGTAAATAGTTTTGCATACCGTATTTTGTTGTAACTCAAGTATATCATTCGTTGTAAATAGTGTTGCATACCTAGTAGTGATAGGATTTAATTATTAATGGCTGTGACATTTTTGTTAATCGGTGGAGATGGAGTGGGGTCTTTGTTACTAGATTTCGCCTTGATTTTTGGCCTCGATTGTCGTGTGTTGTCAGCTATATTATTGTGGTTTGCTTTTCTGTGTGGAACATAGATTTGCGAAGGTTGGCTGACGCGTGTCCCGTGTCATTTTTCTGATATCCGGCCTGGTAGTAGGTAGTTGAAAGGAGTCGCTTGGTGTCAGTCTTGGGAGTCGGTAGTGAGGGTTTTAGTATCGTCGTGTGATATTAACAAGTGTGCAAAACCTCTACGGTTTTATCTTCATATCTGGCTGTATTTGGGGCCATCTTAATTGGATTTTGAAGTAAAACCACTTAATTTTTAACTTGACCATTCGATCTTACCTTCGTTGTTGATATTTTGGATTTTGGTGTCGAGTTAAAATAGCCGCTAGCGGGATTTATTTGAGGGAAGCCATTGTTGATTAGCGCGTGCCGTTCCATAACCATCATCCATATCGACGATAAATTTCAGTGTTATAAAGACTTGCTTGGTGTTTTTAGCAGAAAGTGTTTTCAATAGTTTAAAAGTAACAAATTATTTTCATTAAATTTGTACCTGCTCCAAGTTGAATCTGAACGTATACATTACTGAATATACATTATGTAATTATTGTGATGGTTTCAAATTATTATTTTTGTTGCAAGTCCATTTATTTTGTATTTTTTTTTAATCTTTTGCTATCAAGAATTCTATATAAAACCAATTATTTTTGAAATTTCAAATATTGTGAACATTTTTTTTTGTTAATTCTCTTTTGTACACCATTAGGTTTTTTTATTATTGTCTAAAAGATTGTTATAATTACTTTAAATATTATTTTAAGAAAAGTGTATTAAATTCGTTTAATTCACTTTACCAAAAATACAGAATTTGTTGTAAAAAAAAATCAGAACATCATTTTTACTTAATTAATATATTGCAGGAATTGTAAATATAGTTTTATTTATTTAGTTCACCAAAATTGTTTGTTTTTTATCGTGTGGCTCTGCTAGTGCCTACAAGACCTAGGGGTTTCCGGCTTATACCGTCTAAGTCGGTGGCGCGGCTCACTTTTATATTTTTTTTTCTTCTACCCTCTACGGCTGAGCTCGGGCATAATTTGCCAGTAGAGAGACCACTGGCAGAGTACTCTTTAGAGAACGAAAAAGACGTGGCAAAATATTTGCATTTATAGAGGATTTTGCTTAAATGTTAACATTTTGATAGATATTTTATTAATCGTGATTTTAAATTTAAGTGAAAATATTTTGAAAGTTTAATATATTGTTACAAATCCGGTCCTGTCGGCAACCGAGGAATCGACCGCGGCTAGGGTCCGTACTAGACCGCTTTGTCGGCTGCCGACGGGGTCTGGCAAGATCGAACAACCTCTCTAAGCCGCGTATAAAAGGGGAAGCGATCATAACAAGCGACGGTATTGGTTTTAAAAGTGTTTATGAATTACGAATTGTAAATAGTTATAAAAAGTTGTATATCCAAGTGATTAATAAAAGTAGAATTTATTGTATTGGAATAAACATTGTTTTGTTACTCTGTATCGAGAGTTTTAATCGCCGAACCCACGGGAGAACTAAAAATCTTAACAATATTAAAAAGCGGTATTGAGTCAAACTGTTTCAAATAACTATAGAATATGGTAAAGGGGATTTTTCGTAATATTTCTTCGTGACACCACATTTGATTCAATCAAGGTAACAATATTAATGGATACGATTCATTTATAATCAATTTTAATGCCAGATTTTATCTTCAATAAAAATCACTGCCCCATTTCCGAACTAACACGATTGTAGCCCGCGTTATCAGTTTAGAGACCACCGGATAAAAGCTTCTAAGTGTAATTATCTTTAACAGTAACTTCGTTATTATCACCATATTAAATACAAAGGCTTGTTTCAGTACAAATTATAGTGCATATTTATCCTAAACTAATTTAGCACATAATGTATGGTTTTCGAAAACTACGAGTATTGACAATAAAGTAGTACGATATAGCTACCTTATTTTCAAAGCACAACTTAACTAAGCTCCCTTTCAATCTACTCTATATTCTCTTAAAAATCGAATGTTAAAGATAACGCTCCATACCACAGCCGGCGCGGCGTTTAGAACACTTACCAACCACCCAATGGAGAAAAATCCACATTGCAGATTGGCTTGCTAGGAAAAATATGAAATTAAATGGACCAATTTTGAAAATCGAATTACTAACATTAGCACGATGTCATAAAGATAAATATATCAAATGTGTACTACCATTGTGAGTTCAACACAATAGAACTTATATGGGCTCAAATAAAACATGAAGTAGCAAGGAACGATGTTACTTTCAAATTAAATGACGTAAAAAATCTGCTTAGTAGTGCCGTTAACAATATAACCTCACAGTCGTGGATAAAATGTATCGAACATGTAGTGAATGGTAATGGGGAAGACCACTAAGTGATAAAATCATTCCAAATCTCTTTCAATTAATAAAATATTGGTGCTGGTTTAGTATAAAAACAATATCACGAGTCGAAATCTAATTAAATGGATTCTTCGACGTTTTAAAATCAGTATATTAATTCAAAATTAAAAACTGCCAGATTCAGGTGTGAGGTGCTTTAGTCTTCTTCTTCTTCTTCTACTTGTTAGAGATCTAGATGATCTGTTGATTCCGGACTTGCCTCTGTAATATTTCCTAAGATGTGGATTGCCAGCTATCTCTCCATCTCTTTGGTGGTCTTCCGTGGTAGTCTATCGTTGGTCATTCTCTTCACGTGGTTATACCATTCTCTTCTCCTCTGCCTTTCCTATCTCACCACATCCTCTACGTCGCATTGTGCTCTAATGTCAGTGTTTCGTACCTACGATGAAAGTGTAGGACACCAATGAGAGCAATCTATACAAAAGGTGTTTATATTTGAAATGGAATTTATATTACAGAACGAACAAAAAATATGAGCATAAAAGTTAGGATTATGCTGTTTCCAAAATTTAGCGGTCTTCCCCATTCAACAGTTGCAAGGGTAAATACAGTTATATACAATGTTTTTTTTTTAATGAAAATAGTCGCAAAAAGGGTAGACCTATCGTGTGGTCCGCGGACAGCCCGCACTGCGACTATTAGATGGGGAAGGGATTATAGAAAGGAAATGATTGTGGACACGCTTTTTGAAAAGTTGCAGGTCATAGTTCTCTGAAAAAACTGATTTTGGAAGCTTATTCCATTCCGTAGCAGCCCTGTAAAAGAAGGATTCTTGATGAAGATTGGTCCTTGTAGTGTCAATCTTGAGAGTAAATGGGTGAGAGACTGATCAGCGTGCCGAGTTCTTCGGCCGAATGTGGCCAATGGTGGTACAAGAGTTTTTATTTCTCTGAAACATCTGCCATGGAAATATCTGTAGAGTAATGACTGGTCTGCAACTCTTCTTCTATGTTCTAGAGGGTGAAGGGTATCTGTGAGAGTTGAGCTGTTTATCAAGCGAATGGCTCTTTTCTGAATGAAATCTAGAAGACGAAGAAATGACTTGGTGCTGAACCCCAAATGTGCGAGCAATATTTCAGTAGAGGTCGGATTTGAGCCTTGTACGTCGTCAACAGTTGATCAGGAGTAAAAAACTTTCTGGCTTTCCACAGAAAACCTAGCCTCTGGCTTGCTTATTTTGCGATGTTAGCAACAGGGTCATGCCAAGACATATTATTAGACACTGTGACTCCCAAAATCGAGATGGAGGGACTTGATTCAAGGGTATTTCCGGACATTGTGATGAAGTGTTTTGAGGAATTTACTTTCTTGAAAAGCGTGGCGCTTTGTGTTTTCTGGGCATTGAACTGAACAAGATTGTTGGTTCTCCACTCGACGATTGCTTTAAGATCCCTATTGATGGAATCAACCTGTTCCTGCCTGAGTCTATTTGTATCATTCACCGAAAGTGATCGATAGGATGTGAAAGTTGAGAGTAAAGACTTATAACACAGTTTTCCTTCACGAGATAAAAACGGAATACTAGGTGAGTCGTAGATCTAAGAACAAGAATTCAGGTATTATACGTAACGGTTATCTACTGCATAATAAAACCGTAACACGTTCCCTAGCCACCTGATTCTATGTTTAATTCCAAGATCTATTTAATCGTTTTTTATTACTGTTTATTTTTTTTATAAATTCTGCGCAACTATATTATTAGATTTTTTTATCCTTCCGGGGCTTGTATTAACTTTATTATCCCATATACTAAGGACGACAAGGCCTATTAAGCCTCCCGCATATAATTGGGCAGTTGTCCTGTACCTTTGAAAAATTCCAGAATGTCGACATTGGAGGTGCTGCTAATATTTTACGTTCCAGCTTTGGTTCCCCGAAATATCTTTTTTGTCTGCGAAACGAGAGTGGAAAGAAGTTGATCTTCCTCTATACACAACCCCATTTGATTTTCTTTATCCTGAGAAACCTAAAGGACCTTGATAATTTTGGGAGTCACGGTGTCCAATAATATGTCTTGGCATGACCATGTTGCTAACATCGCAAAGTCGGCAAGCCAGAGGCTAGGTTTTCTGTGAAAAGCCGGAAAGTTTTTTACTCCTGATCAACTGTTGACGACGTACTAGGCTCAAATCCGACCTCTACTGGAGTATTGCTCGCAAATTTGGGGTTCAGCACCAAGGCATTCTCTTCGTCTTCTAGATTCCATTCAGAAAAGAGCCATTCGCTTGATAAACAGCTCAACTCACACAGATACCTTTCACCCTCTAGAACATAGAAGAAGAGTTGCAGACCAGTCATTGCTCTACAGATATTTCCATGGCAGATGCTCCAGAGAAATAAAAACTCTTGTACCACCATTGGCCACATTCTGCCAAAGAACTCAGCACGCTGATCAGTCTCACACATTTACTCTCAAGCTTGACACTACAAGGACCAATCTTCATCAAGAATCCTTCTTTTACAGGGCTGCTACGGAATGGAATAAGCTTCCAAAATCAGTTTTTTCAGAGAACTATGACCTGCAACTTTTCAAAAAGCGTGTCCACAATCATTTCCTTTCTATAATCCCTTCCGCTTCTAATAGTCGCAGTGCGGGCCGTCCGCGGCCCACACGATAGGTCTACCCTTTTTGCGACTATTTTCATAAAAAAAAAAATTACCCAGTTTTAAGTCTTATTAGAACTATCGGTTTTTCTATTAAAATAGTTTTAAAAGATACGACACAAGCGAGTTTTTAGTTTAAAAACACAATTACATATTACATAATCGTAGCTACAGACCTTGCCGCTCTCATCCACACGTAAAATGCTGTTTGGAAATTGATTCTCTTCGAACTCTTCCGCTTCGGAATAATTTTTTCAGTTTCTTCGGCCTTTGAAGCTCCCTCTTCTTCGTCACACTTTTCTTTCATGATCACCAACGCCCGATAAAACACTTCAAAATTATAATAAAAGAAAGATGACGACAACACGATACCGCAAAAGAACAATTGAAAAATTAAAATGTTCGAGAAAAATGAAAATTTCACACCGACAGATCCAATCGAAGCGACTGACTAATGGTCTAACATCGACTACCCAAATGGACGGAGACTGAGCCACCTCAGCAATTGTGAATAAAATATGCAATGACGACAATTACAGTTGGAAAAATTTATTACGTGGAATCGATAACGGCAGCGTTACTATTGGTAAAATAGTGTGAGAAACTGGGTTATTTACCCGGTAAATGTTATACGTATAGTTCTTCCAAAGTCAGTTCAAAAATATATAAAAAACAACTCTTTAAAAGCCATAAAATCTTCAAAAGAAACGACACGGTCCCTGTAAACCAAACCAATAATTTTTTCGGGAATTTTCCCATTTTATTATATGTATTTTGATTAAGGCTACAAAAGGAAATTATTTTGGAGTCTACAGGGTGGCTCAGAAAAGTGTGACATATCAAAGTTGTGTTTTTTTTAAATGGAACACCCTGTATTTCGTTACACTTTTAAATGGTTTAGGAAAAAATAGTACAATTTCATAAAAGGTACTATGTAGCTAACTATAACCGTTCTCGAGTTATTGATTTTTTTATGAAAATGCCAGGTACAATTGGAAACTAAATAATATCGGAATGTATAGAAATCCTCCCTTTAAATTCTGACCAAGCATAAAAGAGGTTTTGGGCTATTGATTTCGATAAAACCAGTTTCTCAATATTATACAAAATGTTTAAAAATAACTTTTTTATAATTTCGGACAAAGATAACTTTGTTATTTCAAATAGAACACCCTGTATATTCCCGTGTTTCCATACCATTCCTAAATCCGAATTGCGTGCGTCCAATTTGAGCTTCCAGCATTGAGCTTTCAGCTTTAATAGTCTGTATTTGTTTTCTTAATGGGAAGATTTTTATTTTATGACGACAATTTCATAAATCAAGAATCAAGAATCAAGAATCTATAAGACCTGCGTAAGACCGGTAATCACCTACGCTACTGAAACGAGGGCAGAAGCAGCAGCAACAAAGAGAACTTTAAGAGCAGCCGAAATGAGAACCATAAGGACCATAACAGGACATACTTTACTCGACAGGCAGAGGAGCGAAGACATCAGAGCTACCTGCGGCATTCAAGATGTAGTAAGATGGTGCAGAGTCCGAAAGAGAGCTTGGAGGGATCATGTGGACAGAATGCCTGGAAACCGCCTCGTAAGAGCTGCTAATCACAACAAGCCTGAAGGTAACAGACCGCCAGGTCTGAGTGCTATGAGTGCTAATATATGAGGAAAAACAAGACAAATGTCTTAAGAAAAAGAAGAAGAAGAAGAAGAATTTCATAAATTATAAATGACATTTACAATAAAGTACGTGTTTAGATTCTTCTGTTTTTTATATTTCTTATTTCTTTCGTTATCTCTTTTTCGAAAGATTCTTTTATGTGAAATGGGTCTGCTTTGTTCCTTAAAAAATTCGTTATTTTTTACAGTTCACACATTTTAGAAAGTTTTTAGATTTATTATCGGCAGAATCGAAGAAGCATAAGATATTCATTCATTCAAGTCGGTACGTCGTCATTTGTAATACTTTTATACACTTATAATCCAACAATTATACAAATATTACAAAAAATTATTCATTCAATAATTACAATTTATGCAGTAGGATATAGTAAAATACTGTTACGATTTTACGATACGCCCCTGGGATATGCTACGATGACGTCACAGCCAATCAAGTACATTTTAGGCACGTCACATCGACTCATGATGGAAGCAGAGTTGTATTGTTAAGCACAGGTACCCATGTTCTATTGATTTTAAGTGTTTCCTCAGATCTATTAAAATTAATAGAACATGGGTACCTGTACTTAAAAATACAACTCTGCTTCATTAAAAATATAACAAGAATGTATCTCCGGAACGTGACCAATTCCTAAACAGCCCTCAAATATGCCCCCTCCCCACGAAAACGTATATAACCTGCGATCGTGACATACAAATGTCACAAACTGTCAGCCTTAAAAAGCAGACATTACATCTCCAGAAGATGCCATCCACTAGAGAAGACGAAACGTCAAGTAGAAACTCCGACCATGTCACGTGCCTATTTTTTCCTTCTATGGTTCTCAGATGGTTTCGTATTCGTTAGTTACTCGTAAGTAGGGTTGCATACCATACTCTGTGGTAACTCAAATATATCATTCGTTGTAGATAATGTTGCATACCTTGTAGGGGTAGGATTCGATAGTTTGGTTTGCAATTTCTGTGTGGATGGGACTGGATATCCACACGGACGAGGCGATGGTGGAGCACGGATTTGAGAAGATTTTGGGTTGACGTTTATTCCACGCCATTCCGCGGCAGTCGTGTGTTGAGAGTCTTGGAAGTCAGGTGTCGGTGAAGGTTGTTGGGACGGTGTGTTATTAGCACGTGTGCAGAACCTCTATGGGATTTCTTTCATATCTGGCTGTATTTGGGCCATCTTAATTGGATTTTGAAGAAAAACCACTTAATTTTTAACTTAACCATTCTATCTTACCTACTTTGTTGATATTTTGGATTTCTGGTGTCAAGTTAAATATCCGCAAGCGGGATCTATTTAAGGGAAGCCATTGTTAATTAGCCGGTGCCGCCCCATAATCTAACCAGCCCCAGGAGTAGGCCCAGGAGTAGGCCACAGGAGTACATGTGAATTCGTATACCCAAAGGTTATCAGTGATTTATTTTTGAATATATAACGCCGTGTCTCATTTCGACACCACGATTACGTTCTGTTTTAGTTTATTAATATAGTACATTGTTGGAAACTATTTATTGCATTAGATAATATGCCAAAACTAAACTTGGATTAAAATAACCTTCTCAATAATTCTTTATGTCCAAGTAAAAATATATTTTCTTCCTACTTATTTGTAAATATCCTACAATCTTGATATTTTAAAGGACAACCATTGTAAAAATATTTTTAAATAAACTCGATTGTTTTGGCAGTAAAAATCTTTATGTAAACGGTTAACTAGTGGATTATCAGCCTTTATGTAAATGTTTGAATTAGTGTTATTAATGAGTTAATTTATATATGTTTTACCTTTTTTTCTTTGCCTTTATGTAAGCGTTTGAATTAGTGTTATTAATGAGTAAATTAATATATGTTTTACTTTTTTTGTAACTTGGTAAAGTCTGTTACTCTTACTTCTGTTCTGGTTATTTTATAAAGTTGTAAATTTTAAATTTTTGGTTTGTTTTAGCAAGAAAATTTACCATAGCTGTTAATTTTGACTATATTTGTTATAATGTTGCTATTGAGCTGTGTACTTTGATTTATTGTGTGAGTAAAGTATCCAATATATTTTTGCTATAATTTTATTTATTTGGTTCACCATAATCATAGTTGTTTATCTTGTGGCTCTGCTAGTGCCTATAAGATCTAGGGGTTTTCGGCTTATACCGTCTAAGTCGGTGGCGCAGCTCACTTTTATATTTTTTTTCTTCTACCCTCTACGGCTGAGCTCGGGCATAATTTGCCAGTAGAGAAACCGCTAGCAGAGTACTCTTTAGGGAACGAAAAAGACGTGGCAACCTACGACAGCCTATAAACCCGAAAAACCATTCACCAATAAACGAAGGCCGGGAAAGCCTTTCATACATGATGATACATTGGTTTATTGTATACATGATTTTCAAAAGCTTCAAAATCGGGATGTAGCCGTTATACAGCAATTAAATTGATGTTAGTGTGTCTAAACTGGTTTTCAGTTGAAGAACGTATATTTTTTATGACTATGATCTTTATATTTAGGCTACATAAAGGATTACCACCCAATTACTTTTAGAAGTTCTTATTAAGATTTAATCAAGTTTATGATCTTATTAATAGAAGCGGACAAAATAGCTAAGCGGGGCTCTGAAACACCATTAATTGGGCAAGAACCAATAATACGGATACCCAAGGCCAGCGTTAAAGCAGCGATCAATGGCTAGATCCACTCTCAGCATCAGCTGAAGTGGGCACAGACAGAGGGAGCTAGACATAGCAAACTAATGCTGAAAGAACCCTCACGTAAGCAGGCAGGAAAGCTGCTCTCGCTAAGTAGGAAAAAACTTGGAACAGTTTGTACTGGACACTGGTCATCTGCACAATATAGACATGTCTGACACAGAATCTATATGCAGATTATGTAATGAGGGGGAAGAAACAGGGTTGGTACTACAGGGAGGTACTACCTGGGTTGTGTACAAAACCAAGGGAGTGATCCACCTGGGGAAATAGCAGTAGAAAGGTACAAAAAGCAAACAATTCTGAAGTGCCTAGGGAAATATTAAACCTCTTCCACAACCCCTATTTACTCATTCATTCATTCATAATCTAATTCAGTAAAATAATTTGTCATTATTAAATAAGTACATTATAGTAATAGCTCATAGCGACGTGTTCTTTCTTTTGTTTGATTAATGTGATCCAACCTATAAATTTAGTGTTGTGTATTTATACTTTGTTACTTTAAATGCACTTTCAAATGTTCGTCGTATTTACATGAATTAATAAGGTTGTAAGATATTTATACATTTGTAATAACTTTTGTTTATTAGACTTTTCCCACTTATAAATAAATAGAAAAATTTTCTCAGATTACGAAATATCGTTCTGGTTTCTGCAAAAGCAAACTTTATCTAATGAAACCATTTTTTCTTTCATTAGTTGCGTGCAAAAAATCAAAATTTGACATCGACAACCCAGACCTAAAACTCGAACTGACCGATGCTATCAACACACCGTTGCATGAGTTTCTCCCATAGTTCATAACAGTAGACAAGGTCTTTAGATATTAGGCTGTTTAGTAATCCAGTCGTTTTTTCTTCAACTTCAAAAGGACTAAAAATTAGCCCTTTGCCAGCTTTCATTGCCTCTCGATTTTTAAATCATACTGTCATCGCAAACGATCACATAAACCCCAATGAGTTTTTATAAAACCCAGTTTTATATTTATTACTTTTAAATTACTAAAAAAACACAAGCAAAGCCCACCTCTGCCCAACAGTAATTATTTCACTGTAGAGCAACCTCTTTGATACATAGATAGTCACGCCTTTTTTCCGTACGGGTAGGCAGAGACCACTTCCTTTCACTTGCTACGCTTCTAACACACATCTTTCGCTTTTTCTACTTTCATCAGTGCTTTCATACATGCTCGTCGGTTGTTAGTACTCTTGACCTGGATTTTCTTCAAAATAATGTTGATCTGAGATATGTTCGCCTAGGTCGACCTCTACCGACTTGCCCATTCACACTTGCCTTATACATATGTTTCGTCAATCCTCCTTAATCCATACTCTCTTTAAATACGTTTAGAAAATTGTTAAATTATCATAGTCTACGTACCCCTACGTTTCCAAACCATGTAAGCTATCTATCTTTGTAACCACATCTTCTTTTGCACCACACTATTCTTCACTTTATCTAAAGCCGCCAAGTTGACTGTCAAGTGAAAAATAGCAAATTTTCAAGAAAATTATTAAAATATATTATAATTTTGGTTAATAGCTGTTAGTTGTTGCGTTATTATATTATTAAATTGTGGTAAATACATTAAGAATTTGTTTTTTAAATAAGAAGAGTCAGATTTTGACATTTTGTTAATTTTGAATATTTTGTAGGTATTGGAATTTATTTTTTTTGATAAAATGTAAGGTAGGAGTATTTTCATCGAGATATTAAGTACATTTAATATTTTTCTACAAAGCTATGAATAATGTGTTAACTATAGCCAAAACGACAACGATAAGGCTCGCCACGCATCACGCCTTGCTCCTCATAAGCGCGAAACGTGTACTGCGGATTGTCACTTTGCTACTTTTAATGTGAGGAGAGGTTTAAACGGTAAAATTATTGAAATTTACACGATGACAAAAGAAAGACAGATTGATGTTCTTTGTGTGAGTGAGACAAAGAGGAAAGGATGCGAAACCAATAAATATGGTCCTTATACAGCTCTCAGGTCAGTAGTTCCTTTTTGATAAGGCATATCTATTAAAGTTAGTTGAGAATAGATGAGGGGGCTGTTCACATTTAAGATAAGCTTTTCAATAAGAAAACAATTTTAATGATTTTTTTTTATATATTTTTAATTGGAAGACCCTATATTTTTAATTATAATGACGAAAAAAAACATAAGAGTGTGTAAAAACATTTACAAGGACTCTCTTTTGTTTATTTAACAGGCCATTAAAATCGTATGACTTAATTAGGCGTGCGTTATGATAACACATTAAACATGATCAGCTGTTTTAATAATTTACGTCAGTTAAGGTTACACTAATAATGAGAGAGAGAGGGAGAAATTTGCACCATAAAAAATCCGCAAGTTGACAGAGTAACGTTATTTACGAGTTTAATATTTTTATTTCAAAAACTTTGTACCACTTGGAGAAGTAAATTCTACCATTACAAACGAAATGGTGTGATAAGTAATAGTAATAATAACGACAGATGTTTTGGTCACTTTTCCCATATAATAGTAACAATGAAATTTGAACAATAGCGGTTACAGTAGAGTACTAATATTTATAGAAAAAATGAATAAATAATTCATCTTGACCTACTATGAAATATATTTTAAATTAAAATAGTATTCACTATAAATGATTTTATGTTATTAACTAAACAAATATATAATTTATTTAATAGAAATATTACAAAAAGGGTGAAAGTTGTAACCTCTACGCCACTGGAGCATTAATGCGGTTGAAACTTTTTGCGCCATCGGCCACGAAGATAACTGGTGATTTATTTATTTTTTAGACATTAAGACGAGCGAGTTTTAAAAGAGTTTTTATTAATATATTTTTGAGAATTCAAGTAATTATTTATTAGAAACATTTTAAAAATGGTAAAACGCCTCTGGTCACGGGAATGTCCCTTGACTTATTTATTTTTTCAGACATTAAAGAGAAACGATTTTTTTTTTTAGTTCTGTGTTTAATTCCAAAGTTTTTTATGCAACTGTTTATTGAAATAAAAGTACACCTTTATTGATCGTTGTTAATTAAGGTTAATTATAAATTTTTATAGCTATAGTGAGTCACTTAGAATCGAAGCAAAAAATCTGGTGCTTCTTGTAAACTTTTTTAATCGACTTTAAAAAGTAGTAGATTACATATTTACTTCAGTAGATACCTATTTAAAATATCTTTTATACGGGATGGAGAAGAATTAAATAAATACTTACGTATGCCTTGTGAATTAATAAGATTAGGGATAAGAACAATATCCATTATTTTTTCTTCTGCGTTTGTAATACGAGCACTTCCGTGTTTATCCACTAGTTTTTTTAGATACCACAGAACCCGTAGCCAATAATCTTTGCGACACATTCACAAAACTGCGGGCATTAGGACATTGTCGGTGAGGATAAAGTTCTGCATACAGCCGAACAGCTGCATTAGAATTACTGTGAGCCTTTTCGTATGTAAATAACATGGATATTATTCGCAAATCGAAAATGCAGGCATAGATAATAACTAATTTAATTTATAGGTGGTACTTTTTGTGTGAACTTTTCGTTTACTAGAGTAGGTACAATTCATGGTTGCCAAACCTACATTTAAATCAAAATTTTTGTTTTTAATTTTTGCGAAAACGGAATACTTAAGAAAAAAAGTTTATAAGAATTTTTTGTTCCTAATTATTCATTCTAGACCTCCTTTCAAGGAACGCACTATTTTCAGGGACAACCTGTATATTTAGATACTTTTTAACAATCCACTAATATTTACTTTCGTTTAGCAAAAAAGCGAGTGGATAAATTGTTTATTAGAAGTATTACAAAAAGCGTAAAACTTTATAATCTCTGTAAAGCAGTTGACGACGATAACTCATGGGGATTTTTAAAAAACCCCTTTTAATAATTTTTAAAAATTGAAAAAACTAAAACTTTCTACCAAATAAAATGCCGACAATTTAAGTTGAAAAAATTTTTTTGGAGCCACAAATATTGACTTTAGTTTAGTAAAAAAGAGAATAAATAAATGATTTGTTTGCAACATTACAAAAAGGGTCAAACTTTGTTATCTTTATGCTACTGCTGCGTGAAAGCAGTCGAAACTTTTGTGTCATGACAATGACTCATGACATATTTATTTATCGGACTTTTAAAACGATCCAGTACAGAGAAAAATCACGTAACGCAAGATGGCGCTGTCAATGACAAAATATCGGATAGAGGTGTGAACAACAAATATTCTGTCATTTGATCACTTGTAAAGTTTTTATTAAAGGAAATTTTAGTTATATCTCAGAGATTTGAGTTGATTCTTTGTGTTAAACTATTGGATTGAAGCTGGATTTAAGGTTTGTTTTTGACGTTTCAGTTTTATTGTCGCTGGATTCTCGTTCTTTTTCTGTCAGTCGTACTTTCAAAGCTAAGTGGTCGTGATTTCATGATTTTCAATTTGTGTTGCTGATGATCTGCTTCCAAAGTGTTCTATCTTCTGTGTCTCTAATGGTTGTTTGTAAGGGTCTTCCCGTAATTTTCTTCACCTGGTCTACCCATCTGGTGGGAGAGCGACCACTTGTCCTCTGGCCTTCTATTTTTGCTTGTATCATCAATTTTTTTATGTTTTCTCCTTGTCTTCTGTTTATATGCCCATAGTATTGGAGAATTCGTCGTCGGCATATTGTTGACAGTCGATCTTTTATACCTATTTCTTGAATAACTGATACATTTGTCCTCCGTGCTGTCCAAGAGATGCACAGTAGTCTTCTCCAGCACCAGAGCTCAAAGGAGTCAATTCTTTTCCTGTCTGCTTATTTGATCGTCCAGCTTTCTACACCATACATGAATATTGCGAATATTAGTGTTTGTACAAGTTTTATCTTTGTGTTTCGCGATATTTGTCTGTCTTCCCATATTATTTTTTAGTCATCACTGTTCGTCCCATTTGTATGCGTCGTCTAATTTCAGGTTATAGTTTCCATAGTTATTTATCAAGGCTCTTAAATATGTTAGGCTGTCGGTTCTTTCGATGTTCTCGTTGTCCCTGGAAATCTTGTTGCAGTCCCGATGAAAATCTAAATAACAATTTCGGACATATTGTATTGTGTGGGTGAACGTGTTTGACCAATTAAGGAAGGCAAAGAGGTTTTTAAGGCCGGCCACATCATTTTATCTGGAACTGACGGTCTCAATAAAAAAATCATAAAAACCATCTTTTAAACGCTTTCTCTGTGCAGGTTAGCTTGTTGTTCACACCTCAAGAAGTTCATACGATCAATAATAGATGTCGCCCACTCCGTGATTTTTCCCTATTGTATTTGTATTTTTGACGAATTAGGGTTACGACAGTGATGAAACAAATGCCACAGGTGTAATAACAAAATGCAGCCAAAATTAAAAAAGAAAAACTCACTTTTCCTGGTGTTGTATCTCTTTAACCATAATGTCAGCCAAGGGATCGTTAAAGGGTTTTTCGCCTAACAGTCTTTGTTGGTCCAAATCTCCTTGCATTTGACTGAAGACATGTTCTCCGACATTTATAGATGTCTCTAGCTGCGATGTGTTTTCTAAAGATTCGTCTTCACCTGAAACAAATACAAAACGTGATATATTTTTTTTCATCATTTTAAAAAAATAATCGTAATTTTTCTTAAAACGGATACGGAGGTATTTGTTCTCAATTTTATTATCTCTTAAAGTAAACAAATTTTATTATAAAACTTACTTACGATAATCTAAATAATCAAATTCGAATGCTTCATTAAACATATTTTTACCCGACGCGTCTAAATACTGTAACACTAAAAAATATGCTTATCGCAGTTATAGCGAATTGTTTACAGTCATTACCTAAATTTTTTTTTATTGAAATTCTACTTGACGGGCATAATCTTTTTACGAGCACAGTGATATTCAGCATGTTTCTACAAAATTTTTCACTTTAAATATCTAGGAAGTACGTTGTTATTGAACACTTTACACGAAGAATATCGAATTAAATTACTGATAAAAATGAAAACTATTTTTAGTACATATTCGATAATGTTTACCTTCAACAAAATTGGGTAGTTTTATGATTGTAATATTTATTGATTCATCGTAAATAAAACCACAAAAATACACCTGATACTAGAAAGATGGAGACAGAGTATGTTTCGGAACTATTTGACGACAACAGAAATAAAGAGTTTGGAATAGATGAAGTGGTCACTGGTCCACCTATCAGCAAAAAAGAAGTAGAAAAAGCACTAAAAATGGCAAAGCACCGGGCCCTGATGGACTGCGAAGTGAGATAGTAAAATTGCTAGGCGATATGGAAATAACAACGATAACTAAACTCTTCAACACAATATACAATACGGGCATTATTCCAACCGACTGGATGAGTTCAACTTTTGTTACAATCCCTAAGAAAAACAGAGCTACAAAATGTAGTGACTACCGTACCATCAGCTTGATGAGCCACCTTCTCAAAATATTCTTGCGTATTATTCATTCGAGAATATATCAAAAATTAGAAGCGAGCATCGGCAGAACTCACTTTGGCTTTCGATCTGGGTTGGTAACGCGTGAAGCGCTCTTTGGAGTTCAAGTACTGATACAGCTCTGCCGAGACGTTGACTCTGACGTGTTCGTGTGCCTGGTGGATTTTGAAAAAGCCTTTGACAAAGTGCGACATGACAAACTTATGGAGATACTCAAAACAACTGGTATTGATGACAAAGATATCCGCTTGATAGGTAATTTATATTGGCACCGGTCTGCCAAAGTCAGAATTAACGGTCACCTGACGAAAGATGTTGAAGTGAAGAAAGGTGTGAGACAGGGATGTATATTGTCTCCACTCCTTTTTACTTTGGACTCTGAAGAGTTATTTGGGCAGGCACTAGGAGACACGGATTTAGGAGTTGTGATAAATGGACAAATTCTCAACAACATAAGATACTCGCGCAGTCCATCGATGACCTACAGAGACTTATTAATAGGGTAAGTGAAGCTTGCGAAGTATTTGGTTTGAAAATAAACAAGGCAAAAACCAAATACATGCTAATAAGCAAAGAAATTCATAATCAAGTGGCTAGTGTCTACGTCAACGGAACACAATTATACAGAGTCTCAAGTGCGAGCTACCTTGGCTGCAGGACTAACGAGGACTGGGATCCATTAGTTGAAATCAAAATACGTATTGAGTGTGCCCGGGCAACATTTATTCGCATCAAAAAACTTTTTACCAGTCACGATCTATCGATTGCCCTGCGAATGAGGATGATTAGAGCATATGTCTTTCGACTTCTTTTGTACGGAGTCGAGAGCTGGACACTAACAGAAGCCACGCTCAAACGTCTACAAGCTTTCGAGATGTGGTTGTACAGGAGAATGCTAAGAATAAGTTGGGTGGAAAAAATCACAAACAAGGAGGTGCTTAGAAGAATGCATAAAGATACAGAAGTGGTCAATATTGTAAAAAAACGAAAACTTGAATATTTCGGACGTATCATGAGACACCCAGAAAAGTATGATATTCTACATCTTATAATACAGGGTAAGATGAATAGTAAGAGACGGCAGACGAAGAACTTCCTGGCTCAAAAATCTTAGACAGTGGTTTGGTCTTACCACTATACAACTTTTCCGAGCGGCTACCAACAAAATAATTATTGCAAACATGATAGCCAGAATGATCGCCTACGATCGTTAAACGGTCATGGCACCTAGAAGAAAAAGAAGAAATACTTGGGTATGCGGACGACATTACAATAATTGCACGTGACCTCGCCTTACTGAATCAAATCGCCATAGAGCTTGAGCCACATGTAAACAAAGGAGGCCTGCAAGTGAACAAAGACAAGACGAAATATATGTACTGCTGAATGAATTCCCCAATACAACTACCAAATATTAATGTAAACGGCGGTCTGATCGAAAACGTCAAGACGTCCAGGATAAAATAAGAGCAAGAATCCTAAAAGGAAATAAATGCTATTATGCCTATCTTAAACTAATAAGGAGCAGTATACTCAACAGAAAATCTAAGATCACAATTTATAAAACACTTATACGACCAGTAGTATAACATGGATGTGAAACATGGACACTAACAAAGAACGATGAAAATCAATTGAGAATATTTAAAAGCAAGTTCCTTGGAAGAATATACGGGCCAATACATGAAAACGGTATGTGGATAATAAGAATGAATCACGAAAATAATGCACTTATAAAAGGAGAGGATATAGTAAGATACATAAAAAGTCAAAGGATAAGACGGTTATGACATGTATACAGGATGGGGGAAGAGAGAATTGTGAAAAAAATCCTCGAATGGAAACCTCAAAACACCAGACCGAAAGGGCGACCCAAGAAAAGGTGGATAGACGATTTGGAGGAAGACCTAAAAACTCTGAGAATAGGAAACTGGAGGAGATTAGTGGTAGATAGAACCAGATGGGGGAACATAGTTGAGCAAGCCAAAATCCACCAAGGGTTATGAGCCAAAAGAAGAAGAAGAAGAAGAAGAATATTTAATAATTAGAATATGTATGAGAGCAACGATGAAAGTAGAGGAAGCAAAAGATGTGTGTAAGAACCGTAGCGGAAGTGGAATGAAGTGGTCTCTGCCTACCCCTACGGGAAAGAGGCGTGATTATATGTATTTAATGTGTAATAATGTAATTGTTATTGTTATTTTAATTAATTATTGTTGGATATTAGTATTTTCGAAAGAAATGAGTAAGTGGAGAATTTCATTAAAGATATAATAAATATGTTGGTGTTTCTTTAAGGGCTGACGAATTTGTGAACAAAGAAAAGAGTTTTTTAGGTTTAAGTTTTTAAGTAGTTAGTTGGCATTATATTTTTGCGAGCAGCGGACGCGCATATAGTCTAAGATCCGAAGTAAAGTCGACCTTCACCCATTTGTTTAATGGATAAAAAATAATTTTTAAGTAATTTAGTATGTTAATAATTATAAAAAAATGGGTTGCCTGAAAAAATCCTGGCCAGGCTATAATTAATTCACAAATCACGTTTTTTTAATTTCTACCTATGAGTTAAACGAACAAATTTTACTCCAACCGTAAGTACAAAGCCTATAGAATATGCAAGCGTAGGGTTGCCTATATTTTTCCCGGTCTAACTATTGGGTTGCCAGGTATAAACAGGTATTTTGGTCCTAGTTATTTTCACCTACTTTTTTAATCTATAAATTAAACATAAAAATAAGCGCTGTTTTATTGCGAACACAATGATATAGGGTTGTCTGCAAAAAGTCTGTCCTGAATGGTGGTTGTTAAATTTTAAAAAATAAAATTTTAATGCGACTGTAAACGTGCGACAAAGAGGTCCGAGACAAATATCTCGTGCGATAGAGGAAGACACAGAGTTGTTTAACAGTTTACAGCGAACATTTATGGCGTGAATAACTGCAACAGAGTAAACTGAATGGAACACCTTGTATAATTCTGGGTCGTATATTTACAAAGCGAATTTTTTTAAAAAAATTAACCCCAATGATTTTTTAAAAGTTTTAAATTTTTAAATTGCCATTTCAGATTATTTAACATTAATTTATTTTTATTGCTGGATAAAACATGGCGATTTTACCATGCGTTCGCCATCTACCGTTTAACTATTAATATTCAACAAAACTTAATAAAATAAATTAGATATCTGTTTACGGAGTTTTCTTTATCGTCGTCTAGATGACACTAATTTAATTTGAATGTGGTACACATCAACATTTCAGATGTTCTAACTAAATTATTATTAAAAATTATTTTATTTGACGAGATGCAGGATAAGCAATGACCTAAAATAAAAAAATTAAACGAAGAAATTTGTTAAATTATCTTACAAATAAAACTGAATTATGTATTTACGTTTACTAAGGTACCTTTTTTAGTGTACAAACTTAAAACAATTTATTATTTAAAAAATAAAAACTATAATTATTTATTTAAATTTTGTTTAAAATTTATTCTGTATTTCTTTTTCCTCGACCAATTTTACTTCATCTATATCTGCCAAGTTCAGATTTAACCCTGATTGCCTACTAGCGCCACTTTTATTTACCACATTTTGGTAGACACTTTTTCAAAAAATATTATTTAAAATGACTGTCCTTATCTTTACCCTTCTTAGTAAAAATATATGCTGTTTTACTCAAACAAATATGGCGATTATACCGAAAATAATTACAGCGCCATCTATGGTTTAAAGTTTAAACTGTGATTTAAAGTAGTGACGTGAATAGGAAGCTGTAAAAACCACAGAAATTTAATAAATATACTAGAACGCCAATCAGTGATGTACGATTTGGACCTCATAGGGCGATTAACCTACCTGAGTTTGCGCAATAAATAGTATATTGAGCGGGTATATTGTCACCAGGGCAGGACTTCTCATTTGCAAATGTGATATCAACATTTGCAATAACAATACGAGTTTTCTTTTAATCATGTGGTACTTACGGTATTATAAAGCATCAGATTTATAGTCATCATAATCGAAATCACTATCGTCGCTATCCTCATTCAGATTGTAAATGATAACAGGATTAACTGTTTCTATGCGGTTTTTCTGTCTACTAAATTTTCACATTCTTTTCCAAATTTTAGGAGTGGCAGTATTAAGTGCTCGTTGCCAGGTTTCCAAAAACAGCCTTATTACTGTAATCATTAGATCCAATGTTATTGTCGTAATAAGTTAACCATTGTTTTATTTTCTGTACCGTCCAGGAATTTGTTACTTATTTAAAATTTCCGAATGGTACGAAGCATTCTCTAATACAATAACAGATGGTTCAGTAACAACGGTAATAGTTTCTCTTTTAACCATTTCACAAATATCTCTATATCAATATTGTCATAATAATCGGCTAATTTTGATTTTGTCGAAAATAAAAGATCCGCCCCAAAACCATGCTTTCCACCTGCATGCACAATAATGTGTCTTTTTTCTTCACCAATTCCATTCTTTTGTGCACGACTCTAGCTTTTTTACACAAAACTTTCGGTTGTCCTCATTTTTAAACTTAAACCCCATTTACCCTTAATTTTTAAACAAGAAGTCCCTTATAAAATTAAATTCGTTACTTACGAAATTTGTTTAAAAATATTAGGGGACTTTACTTTCGTACTTCTTAAATGTTCAGTTGAATACTGGTTATCGAGTTTCCAACGATAATCCGAAACCACCGTAGGTATATTCGTGAAATATGCTATAAATACAGTTAAAAATTTATTTTCACTACTAAAATACTTTAGATACGAGGAATAAAGTTAAAGTGGAGTCATGTACATTTTTAATAAATACGTAATGAAATTTATTCATCGGGATTTTTCTTGCAGGATTATTTTTAACTTAACCAAGAAGAACTATTACTAAAATAAGTAAATATGCTATATATATATATATATATATATATATATATATATATATATATATATATATATATATATATATATATATATATATATGCCGGGGTCCCCCAGGGTTCCGTCCTGTCCACCACCTTATTTCTTTTACACATCAACGACCTCTTGAAAACCACCACGAACCCCATTTTACAGTTTCGCAGACGATAGCACACTTGTCTCAACTTTCACATCCTATCGATCACTTTCGGTGAATGATACAAATAGACTCAGGCAGGAACAGGTTGATTCCATCAATAGAGATCTTAAAGCAATCGTCGAGTGGGGACCCCAACAATCTTGTTCAGTTTAACGCCCAAAAAACACAAAGTGCCACGTTTTCCAAGAAAGTGAATTCCTCAAATCATCCCATCACAATGTCCGGAAATACCCTTGAACCAAGTCCCTCCATCTCGATTTTGGGAGTCACGGTGTCCAATAATATGTCTTGGCATGACCATGTTGCTAACATCGCAAAGTCGGCAAGCCAGAGGCTAGGTTTTCTGTGGAAAGCCAGAAAGTTTTTTACTCCTGATCAACTGTTGACGACGTACAAGGCTCAAATCCGAACTCTACTGGAGTATTGCTCGCACATTTGGGGTTCAGCACCAAGGCATTCTCTTCGTCTTCTAGATTCCATTCAGAAAAGAGCCATTCGCTTGATAAACAGCTCAACTCTCACAGATACCCTTCACCCTCTAGAACATAGAAGAAGAGTTGCAGACCAGTCATTGCTCTACAGATATTTCCATAACAGATGCTCCAGAGAAATAAACACTCTTGTACTACCATTGGCCACATTCGGCCGAAGAACTCGGCACGCTGATCAGTCTCACCCATTTACTCTCAAGATTGACACTACTAGGACCAATCTTCATCAAGAATCCTTTTTTTACAGAGCTGCTACGGAATGGAATAAGCTTTCAAAATCAGTTTTTCCAGAGAACTATGACCGACAACTTTTTAAAAAGCGTGTCCACAATCATTTCCTTTCTATAATCCCTTCCCCTTCTAATAGTCGCAGAGCGGGCCGTCCGCGGCCCACACGATAGGTCTATCCTTTTTGCGACTATTTTCATAAAAAAAAAAAACAATAAATTAATGAAAAAAAGGGATTTGTAACAAAAATTTAATACAAATGCAAAATCAGGATTTTTTTGCATTAGATGAAAATTTATTGATATTGAATTATTTAAAAGATGGTATTGTTTTTGTTAAATTTTGGTTGAAATTGGTGACATAAGTTATATTGCCATGTTTAAACGTTTTTAAAAATATGACGGTACATAAAAATTATGTGCAATAAATAAATAATTTACTGTGAAGTATACGTACGGTGCAAAGTATGTTGTGGATTGTCAATGATTCTAATTTGCCTATCTGGCATGATTGGTTCTCCGTCAGGACCGCCAACATCGGTCGGCAATTGATACCTGCAACAAAAAATAATTTTGTTTATAGATTTAAAGCTTATATAATTCTTACAATTATCAATCAATTATTTCATAACTAATACTTCGTTTTCACTCCAAAATTGGACTAGTTAGACATCTGGCATGTACTGGTTATCTGATATGTTTTAAATAATTATAAACTTTTAATTATCAGCAATGCAGTTGCACGCGAATAATGTATTTATTATTAGCAATACTAATTCATTTTATTTATTACATGATAAGGTTGAATATTAATTTTTGGTTCAATAATTTTAACTGACAATAATCAGTATTCATTTAATTATGAATGTCTAGGCTATATACGTATCAACAAACAATTTCTTTAACACAAAAATCACACAATTCATAAACCAATCAATGAAAAATGAAAACAAATGTTTAATTTGCTTCGAAAATTAAATAAAGGATAAATAAATATTATGGTTACTACAAACATTTAAATAAAGTTATAATTTCGTTAATGACAGCTTTAAAGAGTTATATAGAAAGAAATCATCGTTGGCACAACTTGAAAAGGGGCTACTAAGGACAATTTAGATGGGCTGGCTCATAAAGACTCTGGATGAAAAGTTTAAAGAGTTATGGTAGCAGGAAATCCTGATTGGCACAATTTAAAAAAGGGTTACAGAAAGAGAGTTCAAAGTTAACTCCAAGATGGGCTCATGGAGCAGTTGATTTAGGGGAATTACCCTCTTATGGTTTGAAACGAGCAAGGTTCCGTCTTCTATCGAAGGTTGGAAACCATCATAGCTATGCGGATTTTGCTAACCGCCGCTTTAAATAGCTCTGAGCTGCTGCATCCGAACCATTCTCTCAAGTTCTTGAGCCAGGATATTCTGCGTCCACCTACATTTCTCTTTCCTAGAATATTGCCCTGCATAATGAATTGTAGTAATTTCTATCTTTGCCCTCTCATCACATGTCCCAAGTATTCCAATTCTTCTGGTTACTTCCACGTTTGACACTCTTTCCATCCATGATATTCGTAGAATTCTTCTATAACACCGGAATTCAAAGGCATCCAATTTATTTAAATGTGTTTGTTTTAAGGTCCACGCCTCCGTGCCATACAGAAGCGTAGAGAAAACATAACACCGAAGCATCCTTAAACGTAGTGTCAACGTTATATCTCGAAAACACAAGAACTTCTTAAGTTGAATATCTCTTTAATCCATTCTTAAATTTAAAAACCTCATTATTATAGCCGATAGACGCATGCTATAGGCAACCAATTATACATCGCGTCGACAGTTTGGTCTATATCTGATGTAATCCACGTTCCCAAATATGCCCAGGTGGATGTTTGCGAAGGTCGATTTAGTAATGACCATACATTTAGTTTTCTTTAAATTGATTTAAGGCCATAGTCATTGCAACATGCATTGAGACGTTCCATTACGTTCTGTCATTATCACTGTGTCGTCTGCAAAACGCAAGTTGTTCTGAATTACTCCATTGATAGATATGTCCTTCACTGAGTCGAATAAAGCTTCTTTAAATATTGTAGATGTTAAAAAGTAACAGGGACAGCACGCAACCCTGTTGGACTCCTCTCTGAATTTCAACTTCTCGGGTGTTCTGGTTTTCAACTTTCACTTTGGCAGTTTGATTTCAATGTAAGTGAGAAATAATTTTTATATTCCGAACATTGCTGAGTTATAAAAGCAGAGAATCCTCATTGGCACAACTTGAAAAGGGCCATATAAAAAGATAGTTCAGAGTTAAGTTCACGATGGGTTTAAGAAGTAGTAGAATTAGAAGTTATAGAAGAGTTAAAGAGTTATAAAAGCAGAAAATCCTGATTGGCACGACTTATAAAGGGGCTATAAAAATTTAACTCCAAGATAGGCCCATGAAGTAGTTTATTTAGAGAAATCACCCTCTTATGGATTAAAACCATCAAGGTTGGAAAATGATAATGCAAATATTTAAATAAAGTATTTATTGATAAGAACTAAAGAGTTATAGAAGTAGTAAATCCTTATTGAAACAACTGTAAAAGTTACTACAGGGGACAGTTCAGAGTTAGGTCCATTTTAAGCTCATGAAGAAAAATTATTTGTAAGATTGGAGTAGTTGATTTAGGAAAATCACCCATTTATGAATTAAAAGTAGCGAGATTGGGAGATAAAGGTTTCTATCCTACTTTAAAAAAAATGTAAAACCAACACCAACCAAACTAAAAGATTCGCTGTTGGAACGGACCTTATCTATCACACTGACCTATAGGGCATCCTCAGTACAGTCTTATAGTTAAAAGTAAATGCATAAATGACAGTAAATATTTACATTTAGAAAATCTATTGTAGATTTTTTTGCGTATATTTAGTGAAGTTATAAACAAGCAAATGAACATTAAATTGACAAAAAAATTACCTGGCCGATTCTTCCTCCAGTTTGGATCGGGGAAAGTATAAAGGTAGGAGAACTTCGTAAATTCCTAAATCTACTTTATCGATAACAAGTATCACAGTGTTTAACGAACCGGCGTGATTTTCGAGAAAACGTCGTACAGTACCTGTAACAAACAAAAATTAATTATCAATGCTGTCAAGATACAGATAGAAAGATACATCAAGTGCAATTAACGGACGCTAGATACATCTGCAAACAACCAGTGCTGAACTTAATCTTTTTTTGTGCACTATTTCTTTGTATTGTTACGGATTGTGGTCAGCGAGTACGTCCCTGGAGCCATTATATGACCTGACAGCGAATCGTATGTCGTATGATTAATGGTTCTTTTGGTAGCATCAAACGCCCGACACATTAGTGGATAATTTATGGCCACAGGCGGCAATTAAAGACCTGCGATGTTACTAGAATAATTCCAGAAAGAAAATGTTCTTTCGGTAACTATTGCTCATACCTTTTAAGGACAGGTGTGTCGTTTTCTATTGAGTATGGTAAATTAACGAACCCTCTAGACCAAATATCGTATTACCAACTGTGTTACGACACAAAACGTGCCTAGAAAAAAGTTTCTTTTTTAATTAACAGCAAGGCAAATGTACTAGACAGGTACTCGGCATTAACAAATTTGGTAATATGGCTAAGACAATTGCATTTTTTTTTAAATTGGAAAATCCCCATCTACATACAGGTCACTGCTCCAGACGTTCTTCGGAACTAACCACGGGAAAAGGAGTGACTATACGTATGTATGTATGTTTAAAGAGAAAAACACTGTAAAAGGGTTGTTGGAATATCTAGAGCGTTACATTACATTACATTACAATCTTGCGGTTGCGCCTTTGGTATCGGCACCTATGTCACCTAGATCTTTTGATCCTCTGTGACTCCCGCTGTGTCTTGAGGGCATCAGAATTCTAGTCCGCTGATTTTGGCAAACCTTGGGATTTCTGATGGCCCTGTCTCTTTTAGATCGCTTGGATCCATAATCATACGGCCCCAGGTTTGATACCTGTACCCCACTAGCATCGGGCAGTCACACAAAATGTGTATACTGCTCTCCTCCTCCTCTCCGTATAGTCGGCAGTTTTTCTCGGCCACCAGCTTAAGTTTGAAGAGGTCTTTTCATCAGCTGTTTTGATGTTCTGCAGCCAGTAATTGCATTCCACTGAGCAATATGTTCTTGTTCATGGATTAATTTCAATAAATGTTTTGCTTCGGCAATTGGCAAACTGACCAACTGGCTTCTTGGTTCCACCAGGGTCCCGTTTCTTGCCAGTTCACCGGCGCTACCTCGTTGCCGTTTATCCCTGTATGCCCAGGAACTCAGGCGCGTAGCGCACCTGAGTATAGCATAGAACTCAGTCTGAAAGACCGAGGCGTATTTCCCCAGGTGTATGCTTCCCCTGTGGTTGCAGGATTCCAAACACACCTGCCCCGTAGCGTCTCTGGTACCCTGATCCATCAGTGTACCATCGTTTCACTCCTGAGCTGGTCAATGGTGTTTTCATCAACCAGTCTTCTCTGGTTGGTATTTTTGTTTTATAGTTTTTCCCTATTAAGGTATTTTTTGAAAATTTGTCCGATTTTATTGTGAGGGGATGTTTGTGGAGCGCCTCGATCTTGGTATGACCAATCCCGTTGCTCCTCCATCTTCCCTGGCACTTTAGTCTGTATGCAGTGTTTCTGGCCCGATCTTTTATCAGGAGGTCCAAAGGTAGTATGTTGAGAGCGTTAGTTGGTTAAAAAATATATTGGGTTCTTAAATATATGCAATTTTTCACTACCTTTATAAATATCTGTTAATTCTATTCAGAGATGAATTTTATTAATAGATCTGGCACCGTGGGTACTGTGCGGAACTCTGAATTGTTATTTCTATTTTAAGGTTATGATACATCCTATAAGATTAGAACAAGAGACACTTACAAAAAGTGCACGCATGGCCTAATAAGAGATAAGCATAAAGCTAAAAATATTATCGTCTCAGTACTACTGAGACAGCATCTCGGCCTCTACATAGTCCAAGTATCAACGACGTGGACAAAGGTAAGTGGCTTAAAAGGATTTAGGTACTTTAGTAGACTACAGTGTTTGATAGAGAGGTAGTTTCGTAAAGAAATGTCGATTTAATAAATGTAAGTATTCGTAAGCAAAGAAAAATTAAAAATAAATTTTGTTAAATGTAGCTAAAATAAAAGTACTTACTATAAAAGAAATATACACCAACAAATACTTTTCTAGTACCACGTATTTTCTATCGACGTATCAAATATCAACCGATAAATGACGTAAAACTTCGATATGCACTCCAAACAAAAGTACAGAAAATATTTACATTATCAGATAATTTAGATAACCTAACATTTATGCGTTTAATTCCACCAATAGACTATCAAGTGAATCACTAATTTGAAAAAGAAGGAGAATCGGTATCTAATGTAGTATTAATAATGCTATTAGCATGGTTTAAGAGGCGATAATCGCATTCAACACAAACAATATTCGAGATTTTTTATAGCACGAAATATTTACAGTTGAATATGTGAGACAAGCGATTTAAATATATAAATTTTTAACGAAGGTTTCTTGAATGCATAACCAACTGAATTTTTGCTGACGTTATGTCATAGATAAACGCAAATTCTCGAATTTTGATCGCAATGTTTATTCATATTTGAAACATAAAAGTATGATTCCGATTCTATATTTAGGAAACAACATTTTTTTATTAATACCAAACTATTGTATCACTATCTACTTAAATCATTAAAACTGAAGGTTTCGATATTGATAAACAAATTATGCTGCCACGCAAAATCACTTGCATATTTTTTCAATAACAGACATTTGAGTGTTTCGTTTAGCAGCTACAGGTTGTCCCAATAGTCCAGTCCCCTTAGCATAAGACCTATTCAAGAGGCGCACCCTCTGGCCAATTTTTTTATAGGTTGTTTGGACCTACAAGTATATAGTCCTGAGTTTTCGGCCATTGCCGGGGCATATTTTAGCAATAAAAAATTATTGAAAACCGAAAAATGGATATTTTTGAGATAATTTTTGCTGACGTTATGTCATAGACAAACGCAAATTCTCGAATTTTGATCGCAATGTTTATTCATATTTGAAACATACAAGTATGATTTCGATTCTATATTTAGCAAAAAACATTTTTTTTAATACCACACAATTGTATCACTATCTACTAAAATCGTTAAAACTGAAGGTTTCGATATTGATAAACAAATTATGCAGCCCCGCAAAATCACTTGCATATTTTTTCAATAACAGACATTTGAGTGTTTCGTTTAGCAGCTACAGGTTGTCCCAATAGTCCAGTCCCCTTAGCATAAGACCTATTCAAGAGGCGCACCCTCTGGCCAATTTTTTTATAGTTTGTTTGGACCTACAAGTATATAGTCCTGAGTTTTCGGCCATTGCCGGGGCATATTTTAGCAATAAAAAATTATTGAAAACTGAAAAATGGATATTTTTAAGATAATTTTTTTGGAACGCGCCCTATCGAAAAAAGTTTTTAATAAAATTTGTGTTCATTTTAACGTCCTATGTAAAAAAGATCCCGAAAAAAAAGTGCTAATATTGTTAATTAAGCGGTTAATGGAAAATGAAAATGAAAATTCTACATTTCGCTTTTGCTACCGCAATCGGGTGTTTATCAACATATCGGTTTAAAACTCGTACATTATGTACAGAAGCCAAACTCCAAGAGAATCGTGCAAGATTTATCGATCTTCGAGATATAGTTTAGTAACAATCTGCGATCATCGAAAAATTTTTGCCCTCCAATAGAATTACCCGACGAAGGCACACAGGGTGAAAAAAAATCGAGGAGCTTCGTATCATCATGCACAAGCGATTTGGAATGAAATTTGTTGAAAATAAATACTGTTTTTCGGCGATTTCAGATTTTTGCTTATAAACAATTAACAATTCCGACCAAAGTTGTAAAGATATCTGAAAAATTCTTGGACTATCTAAATTGGGTTAAATCTTATTATTTTCAAACTAAGATTCTTCAGTTTAATTATTTCCAATTATTAATTGTAGGAGGGGTCGTGAAGGACCTCGACCTATCAGATCTTTTGTGCATTCCCATTATTAATGATACACCGTGTATAGAGATAAAAGTAAACAAACTAGCGCTGCAACGTTGCCACGTTATTCATTCTGCTCGTCGGGATAAATGAAACAGTATTAAATTTTTCATTAAAATTGAATATTTCTCCCAAATATGTGCAATGAAGTATATTTAAGAAAAGTGCAAATCAATCTACAAATTTTGAGCTTTCATGAGATATTTTATATTTTTAATCGGTTAATTATAGCTAACTATCGGTTTGAAACACGAAAAATTTAAAAAAAATTGCAATATTTTGATTACCGCCCGAGATATGGTTGTGTTTGTTCAATTCTCTATTGTTGTAATAAAGATTTTTGCAAAACGCTAAAACGCGTTATACCGTTCCAAAATAACGTTCCACAAGTAACTACCCATCCTACTTTTATCGCACGCGCACGATATTATTACCAACAAATTGGAAGGAATAGGATCCTTCCAACACGTCGATCGAAATTGTAATGGCATAATTGCTCGTAAAAGGAATAATTTTAATGAATCCCATGGCAGGAAGCGTAGGGATTGCTGAGGAACTCGAGTTTTGCAAAAATCTTTATTACAACAATAGAGAATTGAACAAACACAACCATATCTCGGGCGGTAATCAAAATAGTGCAATTTTTTTTAAATTTTTCGTGTTTCAAACCGATAGTTAGCTATAATTAACCGATTAAAAATATAAAATATCTCATGAAAGCTCAAAATTTGTAGATTGATTTGCACTTTTCTTAAATATACTTCATTGCACATATTTGGGAGAAATATTCAATTTTAATGAAAAATTTAATACTGTTTCATTTATCCCGACGAGCAGAATGAATAACGTGGCAACGTTGCAGCGCTAGTTTGTTTACTTTTATCTCTATACACGGTGTATCATTAATAATGGGAATGCACAAAAGATCTGATAGGTCGAGGTCCTTCACGACCCCTCCTACAATTAATAATTGGAAATAATTAAACTGAAGAATCTTGGGTTGAAAATAATAAGATTTAACCCAATTCACTTGGAAAAAATGTATATTCTGTCTGAGTTACAAGGTGTTTTATTTAATAATTTAAATGATTTTCTTCCCCATTACTTTTAAACTGTTATCTTCATTATATTTGACAGAAAGCGTTGACACTGCAGACCTTACTAAATTATGGTAAATAAACGTTTCTGGCTACTATACAGGGGCAAGTAAGAGCTTGACCCTTCCTAAATTCTGAATTCTGAATGATCACTTAAGCACATTTTTTTTATTCTTCAATACTTTTTGTGTAAGTAACATACCCTACCTTTGTAACGATTAAGTCATCATTTGATATTTAAAGTTAAAGATACTGTTGCATAATTTTAATGTGTGTATATTATTTTTTTTAGGTCATAGGTTTGCATTTATTACGCAAATAATACTTTAAAGTTAATTTTTAGGATTTATAAAAAAGTCTTTTTCACATTTTTACTACGATAAATAATAGGAAAAAATTTAAAAAGGTTATGATCTCATCTTCTAGCCACAAGAAGGTAATGATCTTGTTGCTTGTTCTTTGCAAGTAAATTATAACAATATAGTTCTCTGGTAGTTTCAAAAATTAAATAGTTGTGCAATAAATTAAATGTTGTAATCAAGAAGCATACACTAATAAGAACAGAGTTACGTCATCAAAATTGGTTTGTGGAAAGGTATCAGGTATCATGTGAGTGGGGCGTAGGTCGTCACTTCACTGCGACCTTAAGTAGGTTTATTTTGTGGCTCTGGTTTGTGGATAATTGGAAAAAAGTTTTATTCACACATGAAACTAGGGTTAGCCTAAAACATCCGAATGGTCGTGAACGAGTTTGGGAAAAATCATAAGAGAGATTTGCTACTTGCAATATATTTGCAAAGATTCCATTCAGCGGTGATTCGCACATAATTAATTACAGCCCGTACGAGATCCATGATTCCCAATTACTATCTCGAGAATATTATGATAGAACATAAGATGCCTTTCGGTCCTTTTTTGAAACCCAATTTCCTGTTTATGCAAGACAACGCTCGACCTCACATAGCTGAGGTTGTACTTGATTATCTTAATCAAGTTGGTATACCAGTTATGTAGTGGCCACCAAAAAGCCCGGATCTGAATCCAATTAGGCATTTATAGATTTCATTCAAAATTTAATTAGAAGTATGCCTAGTCGCATACCTAAATGTTGTGTTTCGAAGCAGACACACGCTTCTAGTGTCGCCCTTACACTATTAATTTCGCTACACCAACTCATCCGTCTATCTGTACATAATATACTTACGCAGTGCAATATGAGCTCCTTCATCAGGTGGATAATTTCGTTTAACGGAGTTTATCACCGGTATGGCTATTGAACGCAAACCCATTTCGACGGCCTTCTGAAGGACATTCCTAAAATATTAAAAATCACTGATTATTGTAAATTGATCTCACTGACGCCTTTTGCGCACTGGTTACATTCTCGTTTGACGATTGAATAATTCCGATAAAATATTTTTTTATTCGACGCATTCAACGACCAAAACAATTTCTACACAACTTAGTTTTTTATTGATTGTTTCATATTCTCGTAACTAAATGGTTTCAATGCGTAAGGGGCAACGAAACAAAGCAATGATTTGGCGCTGGTTATTTTAAATATATCGAATTAATTCAAATAACTAGCATTACATACATACATATACATATATAGTCACGCTTTTTTCCGTAGGGGTAGGCAGAGACCACTTCCTTCCACTTCCTACGGTTCTTACACACTGTTGAGATGACAACCACGATGACATTATTGTTATTATTATATTTATTATCAGTCAGAATAAACATTGCTTTCCTTCTGGTTCAGACTAGCTTATATCAGGTTATGGGCCTTTTGCTGATTTAAATCGCTGATTTCGAGGCGAAATTTTCATCAGGGAATCGGTACAGATTAAGTGTGAGTCGTAGGACAATTTGAATATGGCTACTTTCAATACAGAAGGTGTATCTATCGAGAAACTTCTTGGTCACGAAAATTACAACACATGGCTGGAGACGATTCAAGCTGTTTTGGAGCTGGAGGATCTATGGACTGGCGATGTGGATGTACAAGTTGATAGTGGTGGAAAAGTAACATCTCGAGTTGATGAAGCGAAATACAAAAAAGCAAAAATGCGAAATTTCCCGTATCAGGAACTTGTGGGATGCATGATGTATCTGGCGAATTGCACAAGACTAGATATTTGTTATGGTGTCAATCTTCTTGGTCGCTACAGTTCTAACCCTGGATGGAATCATTGGATCGCCGCCAAGCACATACTACGTTACTTGAAAGGGACGTCCCCAATGAAATTGACATATCGTTAGGATGAGAATATTTACATCAACGGATTCTCCGACGTCGATCATGCTACAAATCATGATGACCGGAAATCAGTCACTGGTTTTGTCTTTGTAGCTTCAGGAGGAGCCATATCTTGGTGTCTCAATTTCTTCGTGTGAAGCAGAGTACATTTCTCTGTCATCGGCTTTGCAAGAAGCTATTTGGTGGCGAGGTTTTACTAAAGAATTGGGACTTGACTCTCAATTGATGATGCACTGTGATAACCAGAGTGCAATTTCTATCGCAAGTACCGAGAACCAAACAGCCGAGATTCTCACAAATTCTCTCCAAATTTGAGAAATTTCGAGTCCAGCTAGGTCTGAAGTCACATGGTTGAGAAGGAGTGTTGAGATGACAACCACGATGACATTATTGTTATTATTATATTTATTATCAGTCAGAATAGACTGCTTTCCTTCTGGTTCAGACTAGCTTATATCACACACATCTTTTGATTCCTCTTCTTTCATCAGTGCTCTCATACATGCTCGTCGGTTGTTGATACTCTTGACCTGGCCTTTCTTCAAAACAATGTTGATCTGATCGAGATATGTTCGGCGACATCGACCTCTACCGACTTCCGTCCATTCAAACTCGCCTTATAAATTTGTTTCGTCAATCTTCCTTCATCCATTCTTTCTACGTTTCCAAACCATCTAAGCATTCCTTTATCTATCTTTGTAACCACATCTTCTTTTACACCACATCGTCCTCTTAGCTCACTATTTTTTCTTTATTTTATCCAACCGAGTCACTCCGGCCATACTTCTCAGACTACTCATCGCCACAGCATTAATCCTATTTTCATGCTTCTTTTGCCGAACCCAACATAATTGTAGGAACCAACACTTATCCATGCACAGCCAGACGTGCCTTTTTTGACACTTTCTGGGTGTTCATAAAGCTATGCAATGCTCCATTCATTTGTCTTTCTGCCAACTCCCTTTGCTTAATGACACTGTCATACTTTCCATCTCTCGTAAACTTTGATCCCAGGTATACAAACTCATTTACTTGTTCCACTCTCCCTCAATCAGAACTTCACAGTTTGTTATGCTTTCTTCTCTTTTAAAAACCATTACTTTTGTTTTGCTTACATTTATTTTCATCCCTTTAATTTGCAGGGTATCATGCATAACATTAACCATCGCCTGCAACTCCTCTTCAGTTGACGCTAATATGACTTGATCATCGGCGTAAAGAAGGCATTAAATCATTCATTTTTAATCCATACGCACTGTCTTTCAAATATTTTAAACAATCGTCTATGTATAAGTTAAACAGCCATGGCGAAGCCACACATCCCTGTCTAACACATTTTTCAATGTTAAACCAGTCCGTGTAAGCTCCGTTTATCCTTACACAAGCAGTGGAATCCTCGTAAAGTGATTCCAGTGCTCGTATTAAACTACCGCTCACCTCATACTTAGATAATGTCGACCACAATTTACTGTCACACCACTTTGTCATAGGCCTTTTCCAAGTCTATAAAAGCGCAATAGACCTTCTGACTTTTAGACATGAATTTTTCGACTACACTTAGCATTAGGTGTTCATATTGATGACGCGCGGGTAAATAATAGTGGAATAATGCCCGCTCACCTGTAACAAGTGTGCAACGTGTTTTCGGATGCGGTTTTGTATTTAATATTATATTTGGGACCTACGGTGTGGATAATATATCGAACTGGCAGTGCATGACCTTGAGTAACGCGAACTTCTCCTGTCCGACATTCTAAAAAAGAAAACACAATATTATTTTTATTTTACGAAAATAAAATTATCACAATCATAATCTAAAATGTCATTGGACAAATGACCCTGACCACAACAATTTTCCTTTATCAATTATATACATGACAGATCATCGATGTATGATGGCGTTTGATGGACATACACTGCTCGACAATAAAGGGGGGATATTACAAAAAATATTACAATAACAAAAGTCAATATATTCCGAATTGAAGTAATCAGTTACAATAAATAAATTTGTACTAATGTACTTTCATGTTTCTTCTGCCAAACACAACATTCACTAAGTACTGTAGGTACATAAGTGTAGTGACCAGCACAACTCCATGCACAGCCAGTCTTTCTATTTTAACACGTTCTGGCTGCTCATAAAGTTATCCAGTGCCCAATTTAGTTGTTTCCATGACAAAATTCTTCGCTTAATATTTTCGTCTCTCTT
Organism: Agelastica alni; assembly: GCA_950111635.1. Lineage (NCBI taxonomy): Eukaryota > Metazoa > Arthropoda > Insecta > Coleoptera > Chrysomelidae > Agelastica > Agelastica alni. The sequence continues at coordinate 16,600,226 of OX467718.1, forward strand.
AAACTTTGAACCCAAGTACAACACAAACTTATTCACTTGTTCCACTCTTTTTACTTCTATCAGCATAATCATGCATCTCTATCTGTCAGTCGTACTCTCAAAGCTGAGAGGTCGTGATTCCATGATTTTTAATTTGTGTTGTTGATGATCTGCTTCTAAAGTGTTCTATCTTTTGTGCCTCTAATGGTTGTTTGTAAGGGTCTTCCAGTAATTTTCTTTATCTGCTGGGAGAGCGACCACTTGTCCTCTGGCCTTCTATTTTTCCTTGTATCATCAATTTTTCCAAGTTGTCTCCTTGTCTTTTGTTTATATGCCCATAGTCGGCATGTTGTTGACAGTCGATCTTTTATGCCTATTTCTTGAATAACTGATACATTTGTCCTCCGTGCTGTCCAAGGAATGCACAGTAGTCTTCTTCAGCACCAGAGCTTAAAGGAGTCAATTCTTTTCCTGTCTGCTTCTTTGATCGTCCAGCTTTCTACACCATACATGAATATTGCGGATATTAGTGTTTGTACAAACAAGTTTTACACTTGTGTTTCGCGATATTTGTCTGTCTTCCCATATTATTTTTGATTGGTCATCGCTGTTCTTCCCGTTTGTATGCGTCGTCTACTTTCAGGTTCGCAGTTTCCCTGGTTATTTATCAAGGCTTCTAAATATGCTAGGCTGTCGGCTCTTTCGATGTCTGCGAAGTTGTTTTTATCTTGTAACTGTTGCAGCTTGTTTCCTCTGTCTACTGTCATGCATAATATTACCCATATTGTATGGTACGTTGACGTAGACACTCAAGATCGGTACAATGAACTGATTAGAGGCATTTGATATGTGGTTGCACAGGAATATGCTGCGCATACCTTGGGCGAACCATGTAACAAATGAGGAAGTCCTCAGAGTGGCTAAAACTGACAGGCAATTAATGACCACCATAAAATTCCGCAAAATTGCATACCTTGGTCACATACTAAGAGGAGATAAATATCAACTACTCCAAATAATAATGAAGGGGAAAATAGAGAGGCGCCGTGGACCTGGAAAAAGGCAACAGTCATGGTTAAAGAATATTCGTAAATGGACAAATATACGTTCAGTAGGAGAACTCATACACTTAGCAGAAGATAGAAATGCTCTAGCCAGAGTGATAGCCAACGGATAGGGTACATGAAAGAAGAAGAAGAATATTACCCATTGCCTGCAACTCCTTTTCAGATGATGATAATATGACCTGATTAATGGTGTAATAAAGAGCTAATAAGGCAAATCATCAAGGAAAAAAACACCATTACAATAAAAATGATAAATGGATGAAAAGTAGCAAAGCAAAAATTTCTTTTATTGTCGCTTTATCCAGTTTAATTGCTGAGCAGTGTAATTCGTGGATATCGGATTGTGTTGAAAATAAATTATAGTACTGTGGAACTAATTAAAAAAAAATTAAAATCGCTAATGGTATTAATACGTAACAATAATGATTTTTTATCAAAAGTTTACAGTTGGATGCATGACTGAGTTGATAAAAATAACTGGTTTGTTGCAGACCTTCCGAGAAAACCATCGCTTGATTCACCTTAAAAAGTATACTAGTAATGCCTAACCTAACCTCACCAAGTCTCACCAAGCTGGGTCTAACATTTTTATCGTTCATTACTATAACTTCCTACTGGGAAGTTTAAAATTCATTTTGCGTTCGTGTGATATTTTGATGTAAAATAAATTTTACCTTTGATGCTTAAAGTAATTTCTTCCTTTAAACCGGAACCAGCTCTTTGGTAAATTTTGTCGCTAACCGGATTACTATCTGTCATGGATTCATTCGTTGAATTAACTATGGCATCTATTTGTAATGAAGTAATATCACCGGACCTAAAACACAATAATAATCATCGAACATGCCAATTTTGTTCTAAAGCAATAAAAAACTTTTCGGTGCTCTTTTATTCCATTTCGCGACTTTGTGAATTATTATGACATTGTATAAAACCTAGCGATTAGGTCTAGGTGTATTAAAGTCTCTCTTTTATTTCTCTACAATACACAATGGGTAAGATTGCCTCCAACACAATGGGAAAGATTGCCTCCACCACGAGACAGGAACCCACAAAACCACATTCAAGGGTTTTTAGTGGGCAACATCGCGAGTCCCAAACTACCCTTTGTCTAAACTTCATTTCTTTTCAGAGCAGAACACATTGCAAGCTTGAAGGACGGAAGATGGACAAAGAAGATTCTGGAATGGAGACCTAGAGCCGACAAAAGAAGCAGAGGAAGACCACCGACACGCTGGACAGATGATTTAAAAAATATATCATCCAACTGGATTGCTGCAGCTCAGGATCGGAAGACGTGGAAACGCTTAGAGGAGGCCTATGTTTAACAATGGTCAAATGTGGCAGGATGATGATATTTTCTCTCACACTTGTTTTTGCACACAGACACATACACTACACACAGACAAAATTTGAAACAATCGTCACGCTGAAAATAGTGCCATTCGACTCGTGGGGCCATGTGCAGGGCACATGGTTTTGGCGATTTTGATTTTTGGGGGTAAACCAATACTTTTCCTTTTTTACCCTTCGGTTCGGAAAAGTAAAAAGAACAACTACACAGAGCTAGAGGTAAAGCGTGAGTAAGAGGGAATGCAGCTAGAACTCTTCTTGGCACTTAAAAGGACAGAAGTAGGAAAGTAGTTCACTTTTGCCTTAACATGACACGCGTTGGACATTCCATCAGGAGGTGTATTAAAGTCTCTTCGGGCCACTCGCACCACTAAATACAAATATACATACCCTCAAACGGGTAGCGGGTAGATACTTATCTGTGAACCCGACAGATAACAGATCTACTTCAGGGATGCGCCCCTGCCAGACGCTAGCCTTGGTTTATCTCCCAATACCATACGGGGGAAACCATTGTTCTACCCTCAGCTCCTTACCAAACCTATACCATTTGCTCTAAATATTCCTTACCCCCTATCAACCCGCCTGGCCAGCGTGATAGGAAAAGGCTAAAAACCTCGTATAAATGATGTCACAAACTTTACCACGGCCCTCAGTCTCCGGCAGCATGAAGATCCCCGGTTACGGTAGCAATCGGACAAGACAGAATGCAGAGGGTGCGAAGAATCCCCGGAGTAGATCAGGCTACCACAGTAGACGAAAATTGCTAATAGCCACTTACAACACTAGAACACTTGGATAGGATCAGAAAATACTAGAACTAGAAAATGAACTTTCTCATATAAAGTGGGATATTCTAGGCCTGTGCGAGACAAGAAGAAAAGGTGAAGCAGAGATGACACTGCAGTCTGGAAATGTGCTGTACTACAAAGGCGATGAAAATATGTCGGAAGGAGGCGTAGGCTTTTTAGTTCACAAGAGACATAAAGATAGCATAGTGCAGTTTGAATATGTTAGCCTGAGAGTCGCATTTATGGTACTAAAACTGAACGATCGATACAGTCTTAAAATAATACAAGTCTACGCTCCAACATCCACGCATAGTGAAGATGAAATAGAGAACTTTTATGAAGACATCACCAAAGCAATAGAAAAGGTTCGCACGCACTTTACTTTTATTATCGGAGATTTCAATGCCAAATTAGGACATAAGGCAGACGACAACGAAACAGCGATGGGGTCGTTTGGATTCGGTAACAGAAACGATAGAGGAACTATGCTTTTAGACTACTTATTGCAGCACAATCTATTTGCAATGAACTCCTTTTTCAAAAAAAAGCCAAATAGAAAATGGACTTGGGCAAGCCCAGACGGTACTACCAAGAATGAGATAGATTACATCGTCTCGGATAATAAGCATATTGTGCATGACGTCCAGGTTCTTAATAGTATCTCAATTGGTAGTGATCACAGAATGGTAAGAGCAATAATAGAAATCAATATAAAGAGAGAAAGATCTAAGCTGATATCGAAAGTACGAAACCTAAGATGGAATCCCATAAATAATTCCGATGAATACAGAGAGGCTCTAAAAAATGACTTAGACGGTATTGAAAATCTGGGAACCGACGTTGAGAACTTAAATGAAAAAATATGTACAGCCTTGCAAGAGACACGTAAAAGATATGAACCAAAGAGAAGAGAAAAAGAAGAAAAACTGTCTAGAGGCACAAAACAGCTACTAACGAAAAGAAGAGAGCTAAAGAACAAATACACCACAAACAACGAGGAACTAAGACAACTAAATAAAGAAATATCAAAGGCTATAAGAAAAGATACCAGAAAATTTAATACAGAGAAAATAAATACAGTGATTGAAAACAACAAGAGTCTTAAAGTTTTACGTAGAAATTTAAAAGTGGGAAAACACAACATCTGCAAACTAGAAAATAAGGCAGGGCAAGTGACTACCAACAAGGATGAAATTGTAAAAATTGTCGAAGACTTCTATGAAGAACTTTATAGAATACCAGATGAAGAAGAGGTACCTATCCCAAGAATACTGAACCAGGGCTCTGAAGATGTACCAGACCTAACCTACTGTGAAGTAAGAAAGGCGGTGTCTGAGATGAAGAATAATAAGTCACCAGGAGAAGACGAAATTGTTATAGAGGCAGTAAAGGAAGGTGGACACATAGTTATTAAAGCCCTATGTAAATTATTTAATGAATGTCTACATCAAGGAGTAACACCTTCAAAGTGGAACAACGCCACTATAGTAATAATGCACAAGAAGGGGAACATTGGTAATCTAGCAAATTACAGACCCATTAGTCTCCTATCCCACTTGTATAAACTATTTATGAAGATCATTGCTAAACGCCTAACTCCAAAATTAGATTTTTACCAGCCGAAAGAACAGGCAGGATTTCGAGCAGGGTACGGTACAAATGACCATTTACATACAATCAAGACCCTTATAGAAAAATCAACAGAATATAATAAACCTCTCATCCTTGTTTTCGTAGACTATGAAAAAGCTTTTGACTCAATCAGCCAACAACATATGCTCAAATCATTAACAGAATGCAGAATTGATTACAGGTACATTGCACTGATTAAGGGTATATACGAGAAAGCAACAGCGTGTGTAAGATTACATAAAAACACAAGAACATTCCGAATAGAACAAGGTGTACGTCAAGGAGATACCCTCTCTCCAAAGCTGTTCACCACACTGCTCGAATATGTCTGTAAGAAAATCGACTGGGGGGAAATGGGCCTAAATATAGACGGTGAAAGATTAAATAACGTAAGATTTGCAGACGATATCGTCCTTATCACCGACCGTATAGATCAAGCGTCCATGATGTTGGAAAAATTATACAATGCTTCAAGGTAAGTTGGCCTAAAAATTAACTTTGCAAAGACGCAAGTCATGACAAACCTAGTCCCCAGTAAAAACATAACTATTGGAAGCAAATCTATTAAACAGGTCACCGCCTACAAATATTTGGGTCATGAGATCCGAATAGGACGGGACAACCAGACGTGCGAACTTCTCCGGAGAGTAGGCTTGGGGTGGGCATCCTTTGGAAGATTAAAGTATGTTTTCAAGTCGGATATTCCCATCAGTCTAAAACGAAAAGTATACAATCAGTGCATATTACCAGTGATGACATACGGAGCCGAAACATTGACGCTTACAAAAAAGTCAGCAAAGAAACTGCATGTCACCCAACGGGCGATGGAGAGGGCTATTCTGGGTATCTCCCTCAGAGACCAAATACCAAATGAGATTATTCGCCAAAGAACAGGTGTTATAGATGTAATCGAAAAAATAACAACTTTAAAGTGGAACTGGGCTGGCCACGTAGCTAGAAGAACTGACGGAAGATTGTCTAAAAAACTATTGGAGTGGCGTCCGAGGCACGAAGCTTATCGTAGTAGAGGGCGCCCCCCCACACGATGGACCGATGACATCAAAAGAATCTGTGGTAATTGGATACAAATGGCTCAAGATAGAGCAGAGTGGCAAAATAAACGAGAGGCTTATGTTCAGCAGTGGACTACTATAGCTGAGTGATGATGATGATGATGATGATACCCTCAAACCTGTTAGCAGTGACAATTGTTAGTTAACCTCGAATCCATAAGTTTGGAAAAAAACATACTGATCTGATTGCCATTAAACGGTTTAAAAATAGTTTTTTAATAAAATTCAATTTTAAGTCAGAGTTCGGTTTGGTTTTTGCGAAAACGCTTTCTTTCCACTGCCCCGTACGTTTATAGAAACAAATCTATAATGTCAGGAGACTTACTTACCATAGCAAAATCCTATTGTTGATTCCTGAATCGCAGGGAAATGGATAAGGTGAGTTTCTGGTTTCGCAAACGGTACTGTAGTCAGTCAGGTGTTGAGAAGGTAAAGTCTCACCCCATCTGGTGAGAGATTGTGGCAGTACAATATCAGGAGCCACCCCTAAGGGTTCTTGGTTCATTTTAAACCGCATCAAGAATCTGTAACAAAAATAAATACTGAAAATATAATTTGTTTATGTCTGTCGCTCCATGCGTCAGAATTTCAGATATACACTCAGTCCAGAAAGTCTCCATACACTACATGCTTTTTATAAAATTGTTTTATAATTTTTAACTGGCTAACTGGAACTATAAAAAATAAAATTAATATTATTATTTTAGGCCTTCTTAACCAATAAAAAATTGAATAACAAATAGCTGTGAAATATTTTTTTAAAATGTTACATCATAATTAAGAAATATTTAACAAATACTACATACATACATACATACATAAAGTCACGCCATTTTCCCATAGGGGTAGACAGAGACCACTTCCTTCCACTTGCTACGGTTCGTACACACATCTTTTGCTTCCTCTACTTTCATCAGTGCTCTCATACATGCTCTTCGGTTGTTGGTACTCTTGACCTGGCCTTTCTTCAAAACAATGTTGATCTGATCGAGATATGTTCTCCGAGGTCGACCTCTACCGATTTGCCCATTCACACTCGCCTTATAAATTTGTTTCGTCAATCTTCCTTTATCCATCCTTTCTACGTATCCAAACCATCTAAGCATTCCTTTATCTATCTTTGTGACCACATCTTCTTTTACACCACAGCGTTTTCTTATCTCACTATTCTTAACTTTATCCAACCGAGTCACTCCGGCTATACTATGTCAAAAAAGTCTCTTATATATATATATATATATATATATATATATATATATATATATATATATATATATATATATATATATATATATCGCGTTAAAACGTGTGTCGGCGTCTTGCGATTCCTAATCTCCATTCCTCTCTATTCGTCCACATGTCCTCTCTCAGATCTCTCTCTTCCATCTCTTTTTGTATGCCTTCTCCCCAGCTCTTTCGTGGTCTTCCTCTTCTTCTTCTTCCTCTGGGGTTCCACTGTAATATTTTCTTTGGGATTCTGTCTGGTGGCATTCTTTGAACATGCCCGTACCATATCAACTGTTTAGTTCTTATTTCGTCTGTGATGTCGTTGCTGTACTCCCATTATTTGTTTTATCCTCTCATTTGTAACTCTTTCTAGTCTTGATTTCCCCGCTGCTCGTCTCCAGTAATCCATTTCTGTGGCTCTAATTTTTCTTTCGATCTTTTCTTTCAAAGGCCATACTTCGCAACCGTACATTATTATGCTCTTCACTATCGTGTCGTAAATTCTTTTTTTGTTGTTGTTGCTTATTGTTCTATCCCACAGTACTCCGTTTAACATTGATATTGCTCTTCTTCCTTTCATATTTCTGTCCAATATTGCTTCTTCGAGTGTCCCATCCTTTGATATTCTCATTCCTAAGTAATTGTAAGCTGACGTGTGTTTGATTTTTTGTCCATTTGATAATTGTAAGTCCTGTTGCACTCCCCCAATACACATATATTCCGTTTTTTCTACATTAACCTCTAGTCCCCAAATTTTATATTCTTCTATAAGTTTTCGTGTCATATACTCTGTGTCGTCTATGTCTTGCCGACTATAATTTGATCGTCTGCGAATGAGAGTGTGTATAATGTTGTGTCCTCATCTAAAGGTATGCCCATGTTTTGGCATTTCCGTTTCCAATTCGCTAGTGCCCGTTCCAAATATATTTTAAATAATGTTGGTGACAAGCAACACCCTTGTTTCAGCCCTTTTGTGATATTAAACCCTGTTGTTAGGTTTTGTCCAACTTTAATTCTTGATTTGGTTTTATTGTATAATGACTTTACTCCTTTTATCAGTTCAATATTAATGTTGGAAGTTTCCAGAGTTTCCCAAAGTTTAATTAAGGGTACGCTGTCGTATGCTTTCTTTAGGTCAACGTACAGTATATGGATCTCTTGATTGAATGCTAGTTTTTTTTCTATAATTTGTGTTAGTGAGAACAGATGGTCAATCGTTGATCTTCCCGCTCTAAATCCGGCTTGCTCTTCTGCTTCCATTTCCGTGTATTCCCTTTCGATTCTGTTTTTTAAGATCTTGCCATATATTCTACTGATTGTGTTTGTTACGGCAATTCCTCGATAATTGTCGCATTTGCTTTTGTCCCCCTTTTTGTGTATTGTTGACATATGTGATATTTTCCATTCTTCTGGGACTTCGGACTGATTAATACACTTTTGAAATAGATCTTGCAGCATTTTATATAATTTATCTGTTCCGTATTTAAATAATTCTCCTACAATATTTCCTGGACCCGGGGCTTTGTTATTTTTTAAAGATTTACATACTTCCTTCACTTCTTTTGTATTAATTCTAATAGGGGATCCTTGCGTATTAATTCTATCATTCATATATTCTGTGTTCTTAAATTCTTCTCTGTCTTCAGTTAACATTTTTTCGAAGTATTGTTGCCAATTTTGTGCTGTTATTGGTGAGATTATGTCCTTGGTATTATCTTTCCTCATGTTTTTTAGTATTCTCCAGCTTTCTGTACTTCTTCTACCTCCCAGATACGTATTTATTCTAGAACATGTTCTTTCCCATTTCTCATTCTTTTTTCTGCAAACTAATTTTCTAACTCTCGCTTGTGCTTCTTTAAATTTTATTTTGTCTTCTATAGTTTTTGAGCTTAGGTATTTTTGGTATTTCTTTCTTTTTTCGTTTATTTCTATTTCTATTTCTTGGTCCCACCAATACGGTTTTCTTTTGTCTTTTATATTTGCCTTTTGACCTAGTGCTTCTTCTGCTGCCGAATGCATACATTTTTTAATATGTTTATATTGTTCTTCTATACTGCTAAATTTTGTTGTCTCTATTTTCATGTCCAATCTGTCAAAAGTCTCTTTATGCAAAGAAATCTACCTACATTATATTCAGTTGCACCTTATCGAGTAATCATTGCCAAATAAATTTAAAAAAAAATCATTTTCAGCCATACTTTTTAATCTGTCGCTCGTTGTAATTGAGTAAGTAAAAGAAATTGTAAAATTCCCAACGCAGTTCAAAAGATTGTAATCGATTTATGCAATGATAAAAAATCATTTAGAAATATAGGAAAAATTATGGGAAAAAACACACGCTACGTTTCACTACATAGTAAACCAATATAAATCAACTAGTTCGTAAAAGATTAGACCCAACTCCGGTCGGCCTAAAAAATGTTACAATTATTACATGGTTACATGATAGTTGGTTGCCAAACAGTAAAATGTAAATCTGTCAAATCAAGCATGTGATTAAGTTAGATTATACACTATAAGTTGCATCCCACAATTGTTAAGAGTGACTCATATTGTAGAGCGAGTTTATATGCCAATCAAATTAGACGATTACCCTGTACCAAAATGTTGTTGTTAATAGTTGTTGAGTTTTTAAATAAATACCGACAAAAAGAGAAAGATTCAGTATTAGTTAATAAAAAATTAAGTGGATTCTAACAAAAACTGTTTAATCTTTTACAAAACAAAACCTCCTTTTTTTACTTACTCTTCAAAGACTATACGTTCAGGTAGTTTCATTAAAATTGAGAAAATCGCTATCTTTATATATATTTTGAATAACCAATTTATTTAGTTATTATTTATTTCCCGAACAGGTCTCAATTGTTGAAATATTTTTGTTAATTTGACTGGTTTATTTTTAAACTGTTTAAATTTCTTCAAAGAAACTAAGAGTTCGATGCATAATGTAACGTTGTCAGCGTAAATGATTCAACTGAAAGGTATCTGTATGGTTGTAGTTATATCTTTCTCTAATAGTAGATAATGGATGAGATCAACAATGACGTCGCAAATTAAAGCTACGTTATTGGCTTCATTTAACAGGTAGTTTTCGTCTTGGATTTTATCGCTAAGGAAGTTTCATAGACGTGCTGCAAGGGTTTCGTAAAGCAGAGACCGGAATTTTTTTGTATTATTAGGGGAAGACGTTTTTACGTTTGGTTTTGATTGTATATTTTTACGTGCAGTACTTATCGTCGAGACTCATAGTTTTAAAGTTTGTAATAAACATTCTTTCTATTTCTTCGTTGATCTTCGATATAATTAGAAGCGTGAAATGCAGTAATTTAGCTTCAATTAAATTTGGTGACAAAAAATAAATATGACAGTAAACCGGATATCAAAAGGAAACGTCACAATTTAACACCCGAAGAAAAAACCATGATCAGCAATGTGTTTCTTCACGATCATCACAGAATTAGCTAATTCTGAAATGAAATTTGATTACAGAATGCTGGAATTCTCTCTCTTGAGATTGAAGAAAAATTCTGCAATACCTTCCCACGTCTTTTAGTTCTCTAAAGAGTACTCTGCCAGCGGTCTCTCTACTGGCAAATTATGCCCGAGCTCAGCCGTAGAGGGTAGAAGAAAAAAAATATAAAAGTGAGTCGCGCCACCGACTTAGACGGTCCAAGCCGGAAACCCCTAGGTCCTGTAGGCACTAGCAGAACCACACGATAAACAACAAACAATTTTGGTGAACTAAATAAATAAAACTATATTTACAATTCCTGCAATATATTAATTAAGTAAAAATGATGTTCTGATTTTTTTTTTACAACAAATTCTGTATTTTTGTAAAGTGGATTAAACGAATTTAATACACTTTTCTTAAAATAATATTTAAATTAATTATAACAATCTTTTAGACAACAATAAAAACCTAATGATGTACAAAAGAGAATTAAAAAAAAATGTTCACAATATTTAAAATTTTCATAAATAATTGGTTTTATATAGAATTCTTGATAGCAAAAGATTAAAAAAAAAAATACAAAATAAATGGACTAGCAACAAAAAATAATAATTTTAAACCATCACAATAATTACATAATGTATATTCAGTAATGTATACGTTCAGATTCAACTTGGAGCAGGTAAAAATTTAATGAAAATAATTTGTTACTTTTAAACTATTGAAAACACTTAGATCGAGCACATAATAACTGATAAGTTGATAAAATTAAACTCAATACTATGTAACCAATTGAAAACTTCATAGAGACGTCACTGTTACATCGATGATCCAAGAAACAGAAACACCAAGTAGTATTATCATAATAAATTCTGCTAAAAACACCAATCAAGTCTTTATAACACTGAAATTTATCGTCGATATGGATGATGGTTATGGAACGGCACGTGCTAATTAACAATGGCTTCCCTCCATCAAATCCCGCACGCGGTTATTTTAACTCGACACCAAAATCCAAAATATCAACAACAAAGGTAAGATAGAATGGTCAAGTTAAAAATTAAATGGTTTTTCTTTAAAATCCAATTAAGATGGCCCGAATACAGCCAGATATGAAAGAAAAAACCGTAGAGGTTTTGCACACTTGTTAATATCACACGACGACACTAAAATCCTCACTACCGACTCCCAAGACTGACACCAAGCGACTGTCTCCAACTACTCACTCCCAGGCCGGATATCAGAAATGACACGGGACACGCGTCAGCCAACCATCTTCGCAAATCTATGTTCCAAACTCATAATCGCGCTCTTCCGTGTTGATAGCCGGCCCATCCACACAGAAAAGCAAACCAAACAATAATATAGCTGACAACACACGACAATCGAGGCCAAAAATCAAGGCAAAATCTAATAACAAAAACCCCCACTCCATTTCCAATGATTAGCAAAAATGTCACAGCCATTAATAATTAAATACTATCACTACTAGGTATGCAACACTATTTATAACGAATGAAATACTTAAGTTAAAACAAAATACGGTATGCAAAACTATTTACGAGCACCAGACTATCAGAGACCCAATTACTAATGGAACGGTAGAAGAGAAAAGAAAATAGGCACATGACAACCTCTGCCCCAAAAAACTCAACTACCAAAAAACTACCAAAAAAATCAAAGAATGGGTATGAAAAATATTAAAAAACCAAAAGAATTCACAGTAACAGGAGAATTCTACAACATTGTGAAAAAATATTGCCTTTGAGACCACGAGACATCCTTTTTAAAATTTTTTTTGGCAATTTCCAAAGAGGAAAGTGCACGAAACAGGTAATTGGTATCAATAAAATTGGTAACATGCCCAAACAAATTGCCGCTTTTTTAAATCTCGAGAAAACTCAAGAATACACTGGTCATTGTTATCGGAGGACGTCGGCTACTGTGTTAGTGGACGCGGGAGCAGATCTGGAAACAATAAAAAGGCAAAGTCTTCTCAAGTAGCAGAAGGAAACATAGAAAATTCGGTGCAAAATCTAATAAATATAGCAAATAAGTTAGTTTCGTCAATTACTGGATCTAATACTCCGCTAATCATGCCTTTTACTTCAAATTATGTGACTGTTAGTTCATCTTCTACGAACCACGCAATTTTCAAAAATTCCTCCAATAATGTACCAGTTTTTAATTTCGAGAACTGTACAAATATAACAATTAATACAAAGTAGAATGTTTCTTAAATTATTGAATGTTTACCTAATGTAATTGTTATTGAATTCTGTAATAAAAATTATCTTTTGTTCGTTTCCATTTAAAATTTTTTTAAAATTTTTGATCGTGGAGAAAGTATAGTCTGCTACTCGGTTAGAATGAAAATTCGTGATGTTCGTGGTTCCTCCCGCTCGCCTTCGACTCGCGCTCGGAATTTTCCACTCGCATCGAATTTTCATTCTAACCTTGTTACAGATTATACTATTAAAGGACTTCAGGCCAGAGAACAAAATATGAGTGTTAGTAAGGTAGTTTGTAGTATTTTGAAAAAAAATTTCGGAAGCAGATTGGCTTGCTAAGAAAAATATTAAATTCAATAAAACAATTTTAAAAATCGAATCACTAAACTTAGCTCGATGTCATAACAATAAATATATCAAATATGTAGTATGTAGTATGAAAAGGCGCGAGAACGAGGCGTAGTTGTACTTCGATTACCACACTACCACTGCGAGTTAAATCCAATTGAACTTGTATGGGCTCAAATAAAACCGGATATCCGCATTGCCCTCAGGTCACCCAATATTACTTGGTCCATCCATCTGAGCCGTGGTCTTCCTCTTTTCCTGGTAGCATAGATTTTAATGTTTAGAATTTTCTTTGGCGTCCTGGCGTCTTCCATTCTTTGAACCAACGGAGTCTCTAGGATTTTTTAAATTTCACAATGTCTTCACCGTTCAGGATCTCCGTTATTTCCCGGTTGTTGCGAATGTGCCATTCTGCTTCGTTGATTCTGACTGCTCTATATATTCTTCTGATTATTTTACGTTCGAACCTTCTTATCTTTTCCTGATCTTGTACCGTGAGTGTCGAATTTTCAATCCCATAGGTTATTAACGGTCGAACTAATGTCTTGTAAATTTTAAGCTTTGTCTCTCTTGTAATCAGTTTGCTTTTTAAGAGTTTCAAGTGGGTAAAGTAGGCTCGGTTGCCTCTCTGGAGTCTTTCTTTAATGGCAGTGCTGGTTTTTCCCTCGTTGCTGACTAACTAACTAATTTTAAAATTAATCGCTTTAAAAAAATTATCGTATACAATCACTGATATGTACGATAAACACCCTTTTTTGTAATATCGATTTACTTTGTAGTTTTTCCGGAAAAAATCCTCAATAAGCCTATTTTTTCGGCCTCTAGAGTGGCCTAACCCCTTAATCCTTAATGGATTAAGTAGTTCATCAAACTTACATGGTAATGATTTAAAATTAAAAAATAAATTTATCGTAATGGTTAATAAATCAAACAATAATAACAATTTATAATTTTTATATTGTACGGCTCTTGTTACTATAAATATTGTATTATATTATAAATACCATCAATCAGCAACTGATAAATTAAACGTATCCGCACGGATGATATTATTTAGACTTATCCTACAAAAGGGTCAATCTCATGATTACAGTTTTAAAAACAATCATTTACAGTGCGTTAAGAGACATGTATTATTTATGAACGCTGCATACCAACATAAAACAAGAATGATTTAATCACAGAATTATTTAAAATTTGTTTTAAGATGAGGAAATACGTGCTAGAGGACAAGAGATTTTTAACATGAATGGTAAACGTCGCAATACATACGAAGGCCACTTTCTATATTTTTACAATTAGACATTAGATGACGCTGTTTGGAATAAACACCAATCCCACGTTACTAGCTTGCAAATGGATTGTTTTTGCAATAAAAACAAAATCCCAGTCACCGTATCTCTTTTATAACATTACAAATAAACACATGAAAATAATCTTGGAATATTAAAACATATTGGAATATAAAGTTGGGTTATTAAATATATTATAAACTCACGTTGTATGTCCATCCAAGTTATTGCGTTTTTAGAAATTATTCCCCATACTTCAGGCGCCATTTTGAACAGGTTCCGCCACTCGGATTTTTGGGGACTTTTTAGAAAATGATTATTTTGATACCTTCTAAAACATAGGTGAAATTTAGCTTTCCACTAATTTTTTCTACCTCAAAGTGGAATTTTAATGGGGTATTCCCGAAACAAAAAATTGTTTTGATCTACTAAACACAACCGAGTGTAACTATCGCCCTCTATTAGCAATGCTTAAGTCCAAACGTCCAAACGTAAAATTACCAGTTGTCAAATAAAAATTATTGCGAAAATCGAAATCCATATTTAAACTTTAAACACCCATGATCTCGGAAACTAGCAATATTTGTATAAGGCATGTCGGGCAAAATCATCAAATTTTAAGGTCTAAAACCTACAATTCAGAGATTGGAAATTCTTAATATATCACCCTGTATACAGCCGAAGCAATTTTTGTCTATATTTTTACTTTTTTTATTTATATTATAAAAATATATTAAAATTAATCGATAGTGATTGATTTTTAATATTTTTTGGTTCGCAATAAAATAAAGTGTTTTATTAATTAAATATTGATTGTTATAATTTATGCCTTTAAAAAATGTTTACAATGTTGATATTTAGAAAAATTATTAAAAAAAATAACAAGTAATAGGTCAAATGAGTAAAGCCAAGACTAAATACGCAAGACCAAGACAAAAAGTATTTAAGCAAGACCAAGACCAATACCAAGATTGTCCTAATCCTGGTCTTATTCTTGCTTTGCACATCACTACCACCAACAGCGGCTGGCTTTCTTGATCATAATAATATCGAAGTATTGTTGTAGCCTACGAAATTACAGGACTTAGATACAATTAAGCATGTATGAGATAACAAAGATGCGCGCCGACGCCGACGGCGAGAAGTAGAACTGGGCGTGGTAAGCTGTAGAATGCTCTGAGGTGTGGGCAGCGTCACCACCGGAACCTCTGTTGCCTAAACTCACTTGCTCTTCGACGACTTCATTTACTGCGTAGCTGTTGGATCCTTCGATAACTCAGTAAGGCTGGCTCCATCTGTTTTTCACTTCTATAGGCTGAAGGGTCGCCATGAACTTTGTTCTCACAGTAAATGAAACAACACACTTGTCATTGACAATATATTGTATAACTTTAATACATGGAGCTTATAGTTTAAAGCCTTCTGTATCTTTGGAATAATTTCACTGGTTGTTAGCTTGAATTTAATGTATTTTATTTGATTCTGTGTGTATTCTTATACGGTCGGAATGGAAAAGAGGGCGAGAAGCCGAAAACTGTTTCGAATGTGGCTTCTTCTCGCGTTAAATTCAGCGTTTTTGATTAGTCACTCTTTGGTCACGTGACCGTACAGCCGGTTGCTAAAAATTGCGCACGACGATTTCGGAATGTTCTCGAATAATAACTGCACGTGTTTGTCACGTGTCTATTTTTTTCCTTCTATAGTTCTATTATTAATTGGGTCTCTTCTGATAGTTTCGTATTCCTTAGTTACTCGTAAGTAGGGTTGCATACCGTATTTTGTTGTAACTTTAATATATCATCCGTTGTAAATAGTGTTGCATACCTAGTAGTGATAGGATTATTGTTTGGTTTGCATTTCTGTGTGGATGGGGCTGGCTAACAGCACGGACGAGGCGATTGTGGAGCCCCGACTGGAGAAGATTGTGGGTTGACGTTTATTCCGTGTGATTTCTTGATTTCCGGCATAGGAGTGTGAATCGTTGGGTGAGATTCTTCGAAGTCGGGTGTTGGTGAGAGTTGTTGGGATGGTGTGATATTAGCACGTGAGCAGAACCTCTACGGTTTTTTCTTTCATATCTGGCTGTATTTGGGCCATCTTAATTGGATTTTGAAAAAAAACCACTTAATTTTTAACTTGACCATTCTTTCTTACCTTCGTTGTTGATATTTTGGATTTTGGTGTCGAGTTAAAATAGCCGCTAGCGGGATTTATTTGAGGGAAGCCATTGTTGATTAGCACGTGCCGTTCCATAACCATCATCCATATCGACGATAAATTTTAGTGTTATAAAGACTTGCTTGGTGTTTTTAGCAGAAATTATTATGATAATACTACTTGGTTTTTCTGTTTCTTGGATCATCGATGTAACAGTAACGTCTCTATGAAGTTTTCAATTGGTTACATAGTATTGAGTTTAATTTTATCAACTTATCAGTTATTATGTGCTTGATCTAAGTGTTTTCAATAGCTTAAAAGTAACAAATTATTTTCATTAAATTTGTACCTGCTCCAAGTTGAATCTGAACGTATACATTACTGAATATACATTATGTAATTATTGTGATGGTTTCAAATTATTATTTTTGTTGCAAGTCCATTTATTTTGTATTTTTTTTTTTAATCTTTTGCTATCAAGAATTCTATATAGAACCAATTATTTTTGAAATTTTAAATATTGTGAACATTTTTTTTTGATTATTCTCTTTTGTACATCATTAGGTTTTTATTATTGTCTAAAAGATTGTTATAATTAATTTAAATATTATTTTAAGAAAAGTGTATTAAATTCGTTTAATCCAGTTTACCAAAAAAACAGAATTTGTTGTAAAAAAAAAAAAAATCAGAACATCATTTTTACTTAATTAATATATTGCAGGAATTGTAAATATAGTTTTATTTATTTAGTTCACCAAAATTGTTTGTTGTTTATCGTATGGCTCTGCTAGTGCCTACAAGACCTAGGGGTTTCCGGCTTGTACCGTCTAAGTCGGTGGCGCGGCTCACTTTTATATATATATATATATTTTTTTTTTCTTCTACCCTCTACGGCTGAGCTCGGGCATAATTTGCCAGTAGAGAGACCGCTGGCAGAGTACTCTTTAGAGAACAAAAAAGACGTGGCATGTTCTTAAGCTGATTTCTAAATTGCACCAGACTCCTTGCTTATATCCGAATCCTAATTTCCACGTAATGAATGCGTGACTTTTAGTTGTTTTTTGTCGGCGTCAGGGCCGTACTGAGTAGTTTTAAAAATCAAGGAATTTCTCAAAGAGAAATTGTACAGTTGGATTTCCAACAAAAGAGTTTTGAAAGGTAGCAGGAATTTTCAAATCTGACAAAATTGACTTTAAAATCGAGTTCTTTATTTGAATATTTTGGGTTACTTTCAAGTTTTTCTATATTCCTGTTAAAAATATATCTTCTTTTTAAACTAAATTTTGGTTTAATAAAACTTTTTATGTGTGTGTATTGTTTATTTTAATAGCAGTGTACTGACATCTATTCCGTGATCCGTTCTTATGTTTGATTTTGTATGTTTTCAAAATGAAACACATATTCTTTAGTTATCTTCTTTTTCCACCAACCATGTTTTTTAAGCAGAGAATTATATTGTATAAATAATTGACTAACATATTTAGCACAGTAAAAAGGGCGTTTTAACCATGCAAAACTTGACTCGCTCTTAACTGGAGAAATATAACAGATTTTAATTGCCAAAACGACTGTAACAGTAATGTTTTTGCAACATAATAATTAGAAGGCACTGAATGCATAGATCCGATGTAAACCGGCGTGGGTTTTTGAATTTTATCGATTGAATATTTCACTGTCGAATGGTTTTAATTTCAACATGATTACCTATTTACATTTTCACTACCTGGAAATTTAAATACATTTTTTCTACAACCGCTTGACAAAGTAGCCTTTGACGCTTTCAAATCCCAACACAAAGTTAGCGTTTTCCGAAAATAGTTATTTTTGTATCTAGAATGCGAAATGATTCTTTTGCCTTTAAGAATGCAATTAACCATTCGATAACGCAAACGCATTTTGCATTCGAGATGCAAACAATATTTTTTAAAAAACTGCATTAAAACTAATACGAGAATAAAAAAATAAATACAGAGTGGACCAAAAGTCTGGAAACGGACAATTATCTGAGCACATTTGATACACTTGATTAGGTAATCATTACGGTAAAAATGTTATATTTTAATTGTTACGTTTAAATGTAGTTGAAAATAGTTTGTATTAAAAAAATTGTTAAGAGAATTAGGCGTTGCCACACTTCTGTTTTGTTTATTTCAGTCCTTCTAGAATCATAAGTTTTATATATGGCTGAACTCGTATTGAAGAGAA
The DNA here is from genome assembly GCA_950111635.1 of Agelastica alni. Taxonomy (NCBI): domain Eukaryota; kingdom Metazoa; phylum Arthropoda; class Insecta; order Coleoptera; family Chrysomelidae; genus Agelastica; species Agelastica alni. Next base: position 16,619,035 of record OX467718.1, read on the forward strand.
GATTCCAATTATGACTGAATATACAGGGTGTGTATTTAAAAACCAAAGTGACTAATAATATCAGAGAAACAGCAAATCTGATAACATTTCAAATGTCAAATATGGAATTTCTGTATCTCAAAATATGCTTATCCCAAATTTTATACACTAGCAATTTACGAGATAAATGTCCGTTTCCAGACTTTTGGTCTACTCTGTATTTAAGTATTTGTCATTGTAAACTGACATTGTTGTAACATGTAAAGTCATTGTTCTAAAGTGTTCAATTAGAAATGACCTCTGAAAGTGATGATGACTATTTACCAAAAACAGTACTGGAAGCGGCACAAAGTGCGGTTTCACAATTAATCCGCAAAAATCATTAAGACAGTACGAAGTTGCCTATACCCAATTCAAAGAGTGGTGCAGTTTCAAAAGCATTCAAAAAGTGTCCGAATTTGTGTTATTGGCATACTTCGAGCATAAAATTAAAAATTAAAGCCTTCAACTTAATGGTCAGTATATTCTATGCTAAAAAGTACGTTGAATGTCAAAGAAAATGTAAATATCACAATATTTCCAAAACTGATACCACATTTGAAAAACAAATCAGTTGAATATTGTTCAAAGAAATCAAAAATTTTAACGAAAGAAGAAATTGAAAGATTCATGCAAGAAGCACCAGATAATAGATTGATGCTAGAATTTAATATAAATGGATCAATTGAAATAATTTTGGTCAATTTTTCAGGTCATTTTAATAATAGGCGTTTGTGGAGCATGTCAAAGAGATGAGTTGGTAAAAATAATGATCGATGATATAGAACACAAGTATTAGATTATTATTGTAAGAATTCCCGATTTCATTACTCATACTCAGAGAACTTTCGTAATCTCAAGTCCAAACTATACTGTGCGTTACGACCGGGCAGTTACCACTAGTCGAAGATTTTTTGTGAAGTACGTCAAAGAAAGATGTGTTAATCAAGTGGTTGGCGTCAACAACATAAGGAATGTACCAAAAGAAATAGCAAGATGTACTTTAAGTTCTGATCCCTGGACAAGTCTCGATTTGCTTTTCTGCCCCAACCACCAAAAAACTTATTTGACCTTCGTCACTGACGTCAAAAAGACAGGATACCATAAATCATTCTATTTCAAGCATACCTCGAAGGGTTATCGAATGCGTAAGAAACCTCGGCGGTTCCATTCAGTATTGAATAAGTTTTATTTTCATATTGTGGTTTGATTTGTAAGTTTAATCAGAAACACATTAAAATTGATTAACTCTTTCTAGGCGTTCGGGTTTGTCACTGTATATATTCTATACTTTCGTGGAAAATATAGAAATGGCACGTAAAATCCAATTGTAACAATCAGCCTAATTTAGAAAACTCATACAACTTCCTAAATCGATAGAAATACGAACTATTTTACTTTCAAAGAAAGTACGTGCTTTAAAAACAGTACTAGGTTTTCCCAATCAAAATTATTAAAAATTAAGAAAATGTGTAAGCTACCATTTAAAAACATGTATTTTATGGATAAATAAAATAATTTTTTTTAATAAAACCAAAGTTTGTCATAAATCGCTTCTACAGGGTGTCCCGAGAAGATTGGTCATAAATTATATCACATATTCTAGAGTCAAAAATACGTTGATTGAACCTCACTTACTACTTCCTTCTTTAATGTAAGCAAATTGATTGCGGGGTCTTCCAACGCTTCGGCGCCCTAAGGGCGACTTGTCTCTAGTTATTTTGACCATTCTGTCGTCATTTATCCGATCTATGTGTTCGTTCCACTCTCTTTTTCTTTCCAGTATCCATTCATTTACTTTGTCCATTTTACATGTTCTTCTAATGTCATTGCTTTTCTCCCTGTCAAAAAGTGTTTTTTTCAGCGGTCCTGCGCACTAGTTTCATTTCGGTGGTTTCTTATATTCTCTTTGTGTTCGATGTATCTGGTCTAGTTATCGCTGTATATGTTAATATAGGTCGGATGACCGCTTTGTAGGTATTTAGGTATTTAAATTTCATCTCCTGTTGTATAATTTTATCATCCACAACCAGTTTGCATCTGATGGGTGGTTTTAAAGTGGTCATGCATTTCGTTTTTGCTGCAAATATCTTCATTTTTAGACATTTTGCCGTTGTGCTGAATTTGAATAGTAATCTCTGCTTCTTCTTTCTGTAATCTTCGTTTCTGCAATCAGAACAGCATCATCGGCATAGCATAGGATTTTGATGTCTTTGTTCCCCATTTTATACAAAAGTGCACACAAAAAATGTTACAGGGTGATTTCGTTAAGAATTTAAATAATTTTTTTTACATTGCTCTAAAACACTTTAACGTTCTTCTTCTTCTTCTACTTGGTTGAGATCATATGATCTGTTGATTCCGGGCTTGCCATTGTATTAATTCTTGAGATGTGGACTGCCAGCTGTCTCTCCATCTTTTCGGTGGTCTACCGGGCGGTCGGCTTCCTACTGGTATTCCCTCGAGAGCTATGCGGGGTAATCTATCTTCGTCCATTCTCTTGACGTGGTTATACCATTGCCTTCTTCTCTGCCTTCCCCATCTTACGATATCCTGTACGCCGCATTGTTCTCTTATATCAGTGTTTCTTACGTGGTCTCTTCTGGTTTTGCCAGCTATTGTTCTCAGCACCCTCATCTCGGCTACGCGCAGCATGCTCTTTGTTTTGTTCGTGTCTTCTCTTGTTTCTATCGCGTACGTCATTATGGGTCTTACGCATGTTTTGTATATTTTAATCTTACTGTCCTTCCGCATGTACCCGTTGGCCCAGACAATCTCTCTTAGGCAGCCTGATGTTGCTAATGCTTTATTGACTTTGTCCCTTAGATCTTTTGTTGGGTCGTGGCCGCTAGACATATTCATACCGAGGTACTTAAATTGCATTACCTGTTCTATGGGCTTATCTTCAATTACGAGCTTGCATCTGAGTGGTTCCCTGGTGATTGTCATGCTTTTTGTTTTCTCGACCGATATGGTCATATTAAGCTGTCGGCACACTTGGTGGAACTTGAATAGCTGTATTTGTAGGTCGTTCTCGTTTTCTGCGAAAATTGCTGCGTCGTCGGCATAGCATACCATGCTGATACGTTTGTTACTCATTCTGTATCCCATATTTAAGTTCGCTACTTCTTCTATAATTTTGTCCATAAGAAGATTAAATAAGAGTGGGCTGAGGCTGTCTCCCTGTCTGATTCCTCCTGGTGTTAGAATGCTTTTCGTGATATGTTGCCCTGATTTAACTTGAGTGGAGTTGGCGGTGTTGAGGTTGCAGATTACCTTTACTATGTTGGCTGGTGTTTCTTTTTCGATTAGGATATTGATGACATCGCCTACTTTAACGTTAATTTATGAAAATTTATACGAATTACTAGTAATATACGATAACCAAAAAATGAAAATAGTCTATGAGACCCAACTTATCGTGAGCAGACGAATTATTTTCACGTCTAAAGATTCTTCTTGCAATAGTCACGAAAGGATTTCTGAGTAATTTATTATTTGTTAATTTGTCACTGTACACCTCCTCACAAGTGGGCGCGTTTCACTGGTTGGGAACCAATGGTCTAGAGCAGGGGTCTCCAAACTAAGGCCCGAGGGCCACATCCGGCCCGCGGACAGATTTTGTCCGGCCCGCGGAGAGCTAGCATACTTGAAAACTCCTTTTAGAAAACATATTTTTTATAGCAAATTAAATTTAGTTTACTGAAGTATTCTAATTTTATGTTAAATAATTATTAATATGACATCTACATTGATATGGTCATGGGCTAACTACTCACAACATTGTTGTAGGCTTATTGTTATTGTTTTTGTGATAAGTTGGATAAAGAAACACAGAATTGTAATGAGTAAAGACATGTATAATATGCAGAAAATTTAACTTCAGTATATAATAACTAACAAATTATTGAAATGAATCCAACTAACATTTTATACATTTTAAATAAAAACATAACTTATAACAAGCATAATGACATATGAAATATTATTGAGATTTATGTAATTGAGATTTTCCACTGACAATAGTTTGTAGTTGTGGACTAATTTTACTTGTACCAATTATTAAAAGAGATTTAAGATGCTCATCAGTTAATTTAGATCTGTAAACATTTTTTGTGTACTTCATTTTGGAGAAGGTCTTCTCACACAAATTAGTAGTATCAAAAACAGAAAATAGCCGACGAGCAATTTTATGCAAATTATCAAATTGTGTCAGTGGAAGACTCTTATAAAATTCCAACAAAGATGAGTTTTGATATTTGTTCTTAATTATATCACTGCACTGTAGATCAATCATTTCCATTTGAAGTTCCGGGGCTAGAGTTTCAATGTCAGTATCAAAAGGATTCTGAAAAATCTTAATTTGATTCGCAATGGCATCAAAGTCCGAGAAACGAGTATCAAAAATTATTTTCAAAGCACTCCAAAGTTTCGATTGCAAAATCGATAGGAAACTCAGTCTCAGTGGTGTGGCTGAATATTTCACATGTTTTAAAATGTGAAAAACATTTACTTCGTAGTTGTGATTGAAACAGTATCAATTAGAAATTACAGATAATGACAGGAAAATTAATAATATGCAGTGTTGCCGTTTTGCGGACTTTAGTCCGATTTGCAGCCTTTTTTAAACGTTGCGTACTTTTTCGGACTTTTTTTATATCAGTGGACTATTTTACTTTTTACCACCGCAACAATGATAATATGGTTTTGGCCCTCGGAACTTACTGGAGTAATCAGTATGGCCCTAAGGCTGGAAAGTTTGGAGACCCCTGGTCTAGAGTATAGCTGAAATGCTATCGGGTTAACATTCAATAGGATAACACTAATATTGTAACAAGATTTGCCGGTAACATTGTTTTACCATAAAATTTAGAAAAGTTTATTTTACCTCCCAAATAAAGTAATAGATTTTATCAGAAATTTTTGCTTAAACTTGCAGGATTTATAACAGACAGAAGAAGCACTAGAAACTCGTATGTGAAAGTATTTCCTCCTTACTCAAAAAAGTGAAGTTTATAGTTAAGAATCGAGAAGTTTTCCGAGATCATAGAGATTATTTATAGATTTCTCCTATTTTTTCTTTTATCTTTCTTACAGTTTTCCTCGGTGCTGCCGCGTCGGGGATTTTTGTAGGTCAAGGGTGACAATCAAAAGATAAATCTTTATTGGAAAATTGCAGCGGAATTTTAAAATACTTTGAAGGGCAAAATAATTTGGAAAATAAAAAAATGACCTTTCCATAAAAGGAGTTAATTTAAAAACTTGTCAATATCTCTCAAACAAAATAAATTTACAAAAACTACAAAATTGTTCAAAATAAAACTGAGTATTTGTTTGTGGTTTTCTTTTATTTTTTACCACACCTGATTCGCTTCGCTCGGGTGACAATCTTACACGCGGGTTGGAATGACATATTTTCTTCCCTAGGTGCGCAATATACTATTATTTCAAGTAATTCATTTTTGAAGTGACCCGAGGCAAACAACTGATAAAAAAAAGATAACGATAAGTCTGGTGACCAAGGTGACTACTTAATAGAATCTTTCTAATCACCAAAATTTTTGTCTGGGTATTGAATATCCCACCAGTATTATTAATATTTAACAGTAGCGTCAAGCCTGATAAAAGGCCTTGGTCACCTCGATCTTAAGATCTTGTGGGTCATCCCTTGGATTATTTATTGTTGCTTTACCGAAAGATCTCACCCTTTTTTGTGATAGCATTTCAGAGTCTATCAAAAGACGGTGTACAGATTTTTTTTCCTTGCCGCAAAAAATGCAGGAATCAATCTCCAACGTGACCATCCTTTTAAAATGTTTATTGACTGGGTGGTGACCTGTACTGATTTTAACTAGCAGATCTTATTTAAAAGTAAATTGTTATCCCAAAAAGTTCAGCAGGCATTTGGCCTGCTCTAGGTTACACGAGTATGTTGACTTTACTCCTTGCTCCCATATTTTAATTTCCACTTTAATATGCTATTTTGTATGACCACAGAATGGTTCTGGACCTACTGATAAATTCTTGGAACCTTTTTTTTGCCAATGCGTTGGCTTTTTCATTACCCGGAATGCTTGAATGCTCTGGTGACAGAATGAGGTGAGGTGAGAATGAGGTGAGGTGACAGATTTTGTTGCCTTTTGCTCCAGGCAACCGTGAAACTCCTCGACCTGCTTAGATTTTTTTGTGACGTTGGCCACATCCTTATTCAACCAGTTACTTAAACTGAACAGTAAGAAGGTGCTTTATTTTATAAAAAAAGCTAAATTGGTAGCTAATCAATCGAATCTCTTTCTCCAATTGTTTTATTCAAACTATTAGTATTCAATTAGTATCTAAAACTGTTCATTAAGGAGGTATTTCATCTTTTAAAAAATACAGTAAATTATTATCCAAAAGAGCTAGATTGGTAGCCCTCCCTCCAATTGTTTTGTTCGGGAAATTAGTATCCAACATCTTTGCACCAAAATCTTTATTTTGTTCAAATCGTCGTACAAAATATATCTGTACTCCTGTTAATGTTGCCCTTATCATTGTGATACTCAACGACTGTAATTTTCTTCATACTGTAGTCGTCATTTTTAAAGATAAGGGACGTTTCTCAAGTTCACCGTCTTCCATCGATGATTCTGCCTACAAAAATCTCTTGTATCACCAAAAATTGCCTAACAGGACATGCAATTTTCTTCGTAGATGCAGCTGTGTCAACCTTTGTTAGCATTAGAGCAGTTTCACTGTAAATTTTAAATAGATGCGATGCCCGATTTTTTAACTCGGAAATTTTTTGACGCGATGCTTGTTCAGAGTCTCTTAGCAAACAAAGTAAGTCTTGTTCGAAAGCAGACTTTTTAAAAAATAATATGACATTTTAATTGTCGATCTTTATTGTCAAACCTCGTAGGTACCCACGAAATTATTTGTTGGCCATTTTATTAATTAAATCATAATAAAAAAGTTCAAAGTAAAAAAAGTTATGAATAAAATGAATAAATCTTTTAATCACATAATGTACATAGATCGTAAAATATTAATATTGATTTACTCTTTTATATTATGGTATGTTTACTTTGTAAATTACTAAGAGACAGTTTATTTGTAAAGCTTATAAAATTAATTAATTTTTGAATCAGTTGGGAGCAGACGTTATTTACAAGATTGATTTTGGAATATATTGTGTATAACATCAGGTTTACCAATACAAGAAGGTACTACAAGCTGGTAGCTTTTATTTAACGAATTTTTGCAATTATTTTTAGAATAGTTCCTTTACTTTAAATATGAAACTTGAAAAATAACAAAAAAGTTAATCAACTAATGCAGATTTGGATTAACTCTTAATCCGGATCATTATAAATAAAAAGATAATATTATTGACTATTTTTAGTGTCCTTATTACAAATTTCATTTGCAGGAAAAGCGTCAAGAATCATCGTGCTAATTGATAAGTCCAGCATTTTTGTTAATAATAATATTACAATATTTAAATAGCTAGAATTTTTGGAATCATTACAAATAACAGTATTTTAGTGTTCTGTACAGAATTGGTTAATAAATTTTTTAAGATGGCATTTTTACTTAATATTAAATAGCTTTCATTTGATCACCAGAATAAAAAAAAAGAATGGAACAAGGGATAAAATCCTCACACTCACTGGCATAACTGTAGGAACAACATTTTACTCCTAAATAGGAAAGACCTAGACCTATTGAAATCACTAGAGATCACCACAATGAGTGTTTATAAAAGATGAACACTGTAAAGACTAAGTCCTTTAAAATCTGCGGTAAAGACAAACAAAATTTTCCCCCCTTTTTTAATAAAGTGTGAAACGCTATCACAAAAAACAGATAGCCGTCACAGGTCCCCTGGCAGATGTGAAACATGAAAATTATATGAAAAATAATTATTTGAGTTTTATAAGAAAAGAATGCAAAAAAGGGGGAATATACAAATATTGAACAAAGTTGAAATTATAGAAAACATTTTTTAAGTTTTGTGCTCTTATTTACATAAAAATATACATAAAAAACGATAATAATCCAAATGAAGTTTACAATTCAGTTACTCTGTATTTACTGGTAACGTTCTAAAGGTGTTTTGTAATACCGCATCTATTATTGTGCCATATCTTGTTGTAGATTCGCTGCACATACAAGCAGCTGCTCGGACGGAGCGAGCCGAGTAATTACGGGGCTGCCCGAAGCTTTCGCATCACGGTACCAACAGTCGTTGTTACCCCCCAAGCGCGCCATTAGATATTTTACATCAGTCTCATTCACAACGTAGGAAAACAGTAAAGCACGGCAAAAGAAGATTTCATTTCAATAAGGAGTAAGATCACTAGGTAAAGTAATTCCTACCGAAAAAGATCTTGGAAATTGTGATGGAAGATCACCAATTTCGTACTTTAAAGGGTTCGTAATGAACCCACCCTAAAGGAGGTTACCAAGTGCTTTATGACATCGTGCTAAGTTTAGTAATTCGATTTTCAACATTGGTTCATTGTGTTTAATATTTTTCTTAGCAAGCCAATCTGCTTCGGAATTTTTTTTCAAAATACTACATAATGTAACTACCGCACTATCATTCATATTTTGTTCTCTGGCTCCAACACATTTCTGATCATGGTTTTTTCTTATTTCTGATCATGGTTTTTTCTTATTTCTGATCATGGGTTTTTTCTTTGTGTGTTAAATTGTGACGTTTCCTTTTGATATCCGGTCTCTGCTTTACGAAACCCTCGCAGCACGTCTATCAAACTTCCTTAGCGATAAAATCCAAGACAAAAACTACCTGTTAAATGGCGCTGTTGCCAATAACGTAGCTTTAATCTGCGACATTATTGTTGATCTCGTCTATTATCTACTGTTAGAGAAAGATATAACTACAACTATACAGATACCTTTACGTTGAATTATACACGCTGACAACGTTTCATTTTGCATCGAACCATTAATTACTTGAAAGAAATGTAAACAGTTTAAAAATAAACCAGCCAAATTAACGAAAATATTTTAACAAAATGAGACCTGTTTGGAAAGTAAATAATGGACAAATAAATTAGTTATTCAAAAAATATATAAAGATAGCGATTTTCTCAATTCTTATGAAACTACCTGAACGTATAGTCTTTGGAGGGTGAGTAAAAGAAGATAGTCCATTGAAAAGTTACATTTGGGGTTGCGTTTTTTAGAGGATGCAATTTTATTTTTTTGATGTGTAGGGGGGGTCAGTGACCAAGTTTGTGGGGTCGCCACCCTTGTCCCACGGCAGCCATCTTGAAAATAGGGGTTGAAATGGTTTTTACGATATATCTCTTAAACTATTTATTTGATAAAAAAAATTTATAAACATTTTTTGTTGCAAACTAAATTCTCTAGTCCAGTAATTTTTTGTCGTAGAACTATAAATAAAAAAGTTATAAGCGAAAATCTTCGGAGATTCGAGAAAAAAATTTATATTTTTCGATATAACTTTTTTTTTTATCATTTTACGAAAAAATGATATCCGACCATTTTTGTTGATCGTTTTTGGAGGAACAACTTTTATTTGCATCATTTTTTCATTAAGTCAATAGCTAAGGTTTTACAGCGCTCCGAAGTGAGTACTATTTTTGTACAAATTTTTGGTACAGGGTAAACGTCTAATTTGATTGGCTATAAAATCGCTGTCAAATATGAGTCACTCTTTACAATTGTAGGATTCAACTATAATTCCCATTGGCTAAACCAAAAAATACGTATTGGTCACATTGGTTTTTGAGCCAGTGGCGTCACCAATTAATTTCGCTTACGGACAGAACTAGTTTTTTACAAAAACATGCGTCACTCTAGACCCCAAAAACGACAAAACTTATGATACCTGTTTGTAGGACCTTTTAATCTTGAAATTAAATGACGAATCAACCATAACAATATTTCAGATTACTTTGAAAACAACCTCACAAGTAGCAAATTAAATTCTATAAGGTTTGTATAAACAGTTACAAGATATATCTTATAGGATACTTAAATTCTTATAACGGTCTACAAAACAATTAAATGATCCTTATGCAACCAAAAAGGGCCCGGACATCGGTAGTAAAAATTATAAAATTATTTGGAAGGTTTGTATAGCACAAATTTTGATGCGCCGCAAATTTTACTTATAGATTGTAGGTATATGTTTGGCAAAAAAAATAAAGCGCGTAATAATTATATTAAGATTCGAGAAAAGTAGAGGTTGCCAGATCTTATAATATGGTAATAAAAATTTTTTCAACGACCACGAATGAAAACGCCATAAAGCACACTGTTTTGTTACTTGGAAAGAAGCTCATCTCACCATGGCATTGTTATTTGAATAAAATATTTTAATACAAAAATCACTTCAATCTTATAACGCAGATTTTGGAACGAATTTATTCTGTCATACACTGTTTTATAATGCAACGCAATTTAATGCCATAAAATATGTATTATACAACATCATACAGCTTTAATAAGACAAGCTAAGTAACTATTTTATAATGTTGTAGCTACTAGTTATGTAGTATATTATAGAACTCTTATACAGTAGGTATAAAAGTATAAAAGAATAGTGAGATAAGAGAACGCTGTGGTGTAAAAGAAGATGTGGTTACTAAGATAGATAAAGGAATGCTTGGATGGTTTGGACACGTAGAAAGGATGGATGAAGAAAGATTGACGAAACGGATTTTTAAGGCGAGTGTAAATGGACAAGTCGGTAGAGGTCGACCTCGGAGAACATATCTTGATCAGATCAACATTGTTTTGAAGAAAGGCCAGGTCAAGAGTACCAACAACCGACGAGCATGTATGAGAGCACTGATGAAAGAAAAGGAAGCAAAATATGTGTGTAAGAACCGTAGCAAGTGAAAGGAAGTGGTCTCTGCTTACCCCTATGGGATAGGAGGCGTGACTTTATGTATGTATGTATAAAAGTCTTATAAAATGATATTTTTAATATTGTATAAACTTGGTTATAAAGTATTATACCATTTGAGTATTTGATATGTGGCTGCACAGAAGGATACCGCGCATACCTTGGACAGACCATGTAACAAATGAGGAAGTCCTTAGAAGGGCTAAAACTGACAGCAATTAATGCCGCAAAATTGCATACCTTGGTCACATACTAAGAGGAGATAAATATCAACTACTTGTCACGTGCCTATTTTTTTTCCTTCCACAGTTCCATTATTAATTGGGTCTCTGACTATTTCGTATTCCTTAGGTACTCGTAAGTAGGGTTGCATACCGTATTTTGTTGTAACTTAAATTTATCACTCGTTGTAAATAGTGTTGCATACCTTGTAGTGTTAGGATTCAATTATTAATGGCTGTGACATTTTTGTTAATCGATGGAGATGGAGTGGGGGGTTTTTGTTGTTAGATTTTGCCTTGATTTTTAGCCTCGATTGTCGTGTGTTGTCAGCTATATTATTGTTTGGTTTGCATTTCTGTGTGGATGGGCTGGCTATCAACACGGACGAATGCGATTATGAGTTTGGAACATGGATTTGTGAAGATTGTTGGTTGACGCGTGTTCCGTGTCATTTTTGATATCCGGCCTGGGAGTGAGTAGTTGAGCTAGTCGTTTGGTGTCAGTCTTGGAAGCCGGGTGGTGGTGAGAGTTTTTGGAACGATTTGATATTAACACGTGAGCAGAACCTCTACGGTTTTTTCTTTCATATCTGGCTGTATTTGGGCCATCTTAATTGGATTTTGAAGAAAAACCATTTAATTTTTAACTCGACCATTTTATCTTACCTTTGTTGTTGATATTTTGGATTTTGGTGTCGAGTTAAAATAACCGCGTGCGGGATTTGATGGAGGGAAGCCATTGTTAATTAGCACGTGCCGTTCCATAATCAATCCGGCCACAGGAGTAGGCCACAGGATTAGTGAATTCGTATACCCAAAGGTTACAAGTGATTTATTTTAGAATATTTAAACGACGTGATTTGTTTTTGACACCACGATTAAGTTTTGTTTTAATTATTAATATGGTACAATGTTGAAAACTATTTATTGCATTGGATAATATGCCAAGGCTGAACTTTGATTAAAGTAATATTCTCAATAGTTCTTTGTGTCCAAGTAAAAACGTTTTCTTCATACTTATTTGTAAATATCCTACAATATTGCTATTTTGAAGGACAGCCATCGTAAAAGGAAATATTTTTTTAAATAAGCTCGATTGTTTTAACAGTGTAAATCTTTATGTGAATGGGAAAAAAAAACGTGAGTAAATTAGCACCCGTACGTGAACGTTGATGAAGTATTGTTAAAAAGTTGACTTGTATACGTTTTTTTTTTTGGTAACCTGATAAGGTTTGTTATTCTTACCTTTGTTTTAATTATTTTATGGAATCGTAAACTTTGGATTTTTGATTTATTGTTGTCTTATAAAGTTGTAAATTTTAAAGTTTCGTTTTATTGTTGGCTGTTAATTTTGATGATATTTGTTATAATTTTGTTATTGAGCTGTGTATTTTAATTTATTGTGTGAGTAAAGTATCCAATATATTTTTGCTATAATTTTATTTATTTGGTTCACCATAATCTTAGTTGTTTATCGTGTGGCTCTGCTAGTGCCTATAAGACCTAGGGGTTTCCGGCTTGAACCGTCCAAGTCGGTGGCGCGGCTCACTTTTATATATATTTTTTTTTCTTCTACCCTCTACGGCTGAGCTCGGGCATAATTTGCCAGTAGAGAGACCACTGGCAGAGTACTCTTTAGAGAACGAAAAATACGTGGCATACTCCAAATTATAATGAAGGGTAAAATAGAGAACATTACCAGTAATTATTATAAAAGCAGCACTAGCACCAATAGCAATAGTCTCTTCCATTTTTAATTCAACACTGACTTTGGTGTGGACGTGCAACAGTGTTAGCAACATCAATCTACAAATATGTTGACAACACCCTGCAACATATTGCCAACATTTTGTTGCCCGGTCTGTACTTACCTTTAGAATTATATTTTGCTAGTTGGGATGTATACAAGGTGTTTTTGGTCACTGTACGAAATGCATTTCGTATATAAATTTGCCGTATTGATAATATCGATATCAGAGAAATTCTATTCAGAACGACTAAGCCAAAATCTAAAAATGTGTAACTGGAAATAGTCTACGCGGGGGAATAGTTGTTTAGATGGCCCGCATAACCTGTGAACTTTTAATATCATTTATCTCGTAACGATACCTCGGAGACTCAATTGCATAACTCGGTAACCACATACGAATAATAAAAGTTACTCTTATTACGGCTTTGTCCTTAGTGAAAAGAGCAATTCCAATCTAATTTATTTATAATGGTGTTGCTGTTGGCGGGAAGTTGGCGTGTACACTACGTAAACGAACACACTAAAATAAACATCAAAAACGATTATATTATTTATTGAAACACACATCATAAAATATTAAAATGAATTGGAGAATTGTATTTTGTCGGCCGAAACGAATTTATGATAAATTAGATCTGTAAATTTTATTCGGCGGAAATGGAAATAATCTAAGAATCTAATGATTTTTAGTGAAAAATATTTTTTATTTTTTCGTTCCACAATGTAACTACTAAAAGAGTTTTTAAAAATACAAAAAAAAATGGAAATAATCTAAGAATCTAATAATTTTTAGTGAAAAATATTTTTTATTTTTTTCGTTCCACAATGTAGGGCAGCGGTTCTCAAACTTTTGTTATTCACGCCCCCCTGTTTTAATTTAAAAAACGTTGCGCCCCCCAATCCGTAGACCTAGGAATTTGGACTAAAATAGGCAACATTGTCTCGTCGAGAGCGCCAAAGATGCTGTCGGAAAGTTCGCGGCGTTCGTGCCACGTATTCAAGCTTCCTGATCTTTCTCGAACTGTCTGAACACGACTATAAATACAGAAGCGCACATACGGTATTCTCAGTCTCTCAGTGAAGGTGTTTTAACACTAAGCAAGCATTATTGTGAAGTGTGAGTGTATAAGTAGATGTAGTATGGATAAATTTTTAAAACGAAAACTTGAGGATGACGGGGCTTGTACATCGACAGGTTCAGGTGGAAATCGTCCGAAATCTAAAACAAGAAAATATGACCCATCATACCTAAATTTGGGCTTTACTAGCCTTGAAGTAGGTGGCGAAGAAAAACCACAATGCGTTATCTGTTTAAAAGTATTGGCTGCAGATAGCATGAAACCAAATAAATTACAGAGGCATCTAGAAACGCTGCACAGAGAATATGTCAATAAACCGCGAGATTTTTTTGTGGAGAAACTCAGATTGTTTAAAAAACAAAAATCCAGCTTCCATAGAGTACTGGCAGTAAATGAGAAGGCTCTCTTGGCATCATATAAAGTGGCATACAAAGTAGCTAAATGCAAAAAACCGCACACTATTGCAGAGCAACTTATTTTACCCGCTTGCAAAGACATTGTAGAAATAATGTTTGGTGAAAATTTTACTTCACAACTTAACAATATTCCTCTGTCAAATGATACAATCTGTCGAGGAATTAACGATATATCAGTTGATATGCAGCAGCAGCTTGAATCTGAGCTTACTGGAAACTTGTTTGCTATACAACTTGACGAAGCAACTGACTCTAGTAATGATTCCCATTTGATTTGCTACATTAGATTCTGTCAATGTTCTAAAATATGTGAAGATTTATTGTTTTGTAAACAGATTAAAGGAAGAACTACAGCCACCGAGTTGTTCAAGATTACAAATGATTCTATTACTAAAATGAATTTGCAATGGAAAAATTGTGTTGCGATTTGCACCGATGGAGCTCAAGCCATGTCTGGTAAATACAACAGTTTACAAGCGCTAGTAAAAAAGGAATCCTCAGAAATTATCTGGACGCACTGCATGATACATCAGGAAGCGTTAGCATCAAAATCTAAGCTAAGCCCTGGACTAAACATGATTTTGACAGTAGTTATTGAAGTTGTTAACTTTATAAAAACCAGACCACTAAAAACAAGGATGTTCTCTGTTCTGTGTGAAGATATGGGAGCTGAGCATCAATCTTTGTTGTTTTATTCCTCATCCAGATGGTTGTCACGCGGTAAGACGGTTAAGCGTGTCTTTGAATTAAGAAGGGAAATAGCGATATTTTTAAGCGAGGAAGGTCACAAGTATTCAACAGATTTTTTCGACAAATTATTTTTACTGAAGCTTTCTTATTTAGTAGATATTTTTGAAAAACTTAATATACTTAATCTTCAGCTGCAAGGAAAAGACGTAAATATATTTGATTTAAGTCAAAAGATTGATGCTTTTTGTAAGAAATTGCAGTGATGGCATAACAAATTGAAAGAAAACAGTTTGGAAATGTTTCCCACATTTTGCGATTTTGTGCAAGATTCCCCATTGGAAGATATTCATAAAGCTGTGATGCTAAAAACCATAGGAAGCCATTTAGAAAACTTAACTGAGAATTTCAAGCGATACTTCTTTGCAGAGAAAGATATCAAGTTGTCAGACTGGAGCTGGGTTTTAAATCCATTCGAAAATAGACCTGTCGGACTATTACTACAAGAAGAAGAACAACTGATAGATATTTCAACAAATCCCTTACAAAAATCAAACTTTGTTAACAAATCTTTTACAAACTTCTGGACTGAACTTCCGAACGACTACTCCGTTATAAAAGCCAAAGCGCTTAGAATTCTGTTGCCTTTTCCAACGTCCTACCTTTGTGAAACTGGATTTTCTGCACTTGCTGTCGTGAAATCTAAATACAGAAATAAACTTCAAGTAGAAAATGAACTCAGAGTGGCCATCTCTAACATAGAACCAAATTTAGAGAAGTTGTGCGCCTTAAAACAAGCTTATGTTAGCCATTAGTCCTTAGAATGTTTCTTTGTCATCATTAAGTAAGTAAAATTTCAATAAGGATTTTTTAAAAATCTATCTGTAGCATTTTATCATTACCATTTTATTTTTAATCTGTACTGCGCCCCCCCCCAATCATGTAAACGGGCGAGGGGGCGCACCCCACAGTTTGAGAAACGCTAATGTAGGGTATAAAATTGAATTATGTGTTTTCTAGGTAAATCTATGTTCGCTAAGAATGGTTTTAATTACTTCTCTAATTTGACGCTCGACGCGCCAGTAGACAAATCCACTCTAGTTAGCGCATGTAGGGAGAAGCTTGGGCTCCTGGTCAGACGCAGACTTTGGATACCTGGACTCGCCCGATTTGAAGGGAATAAAAAGGCAGATGAACTGGCACGAGGGGGGTCGTCACATACACTCTCCGCAGTTGGAGTAGCAGAATGCTACGTTAAAGCGAAAATCCGCTCATATCAGGACAGGGAACACAGGAAGCTGTGGAGAGACGAACCCAAGGCACGTCGGGCCCACAGCTTCTTGGGAAGACCTGACAAGAAAATAGCCCAACAACTGATGGGACTAAACAGGGGACAACTAGAGATGGTAGTTGGTCTGATTACAGGGCACTGCCGGCTTAGGGGTCACCCGAAAACATTGGGCCACGTAGAAGACGACAGCTGTCGCAGAAACGTTAGAACATGTACTGTGCTATTGCAAGGAACTAGCCTGGATGAGATAAAAATTCTTCGGAGTGCACTTTTGTGAACCGGAGAAGGGACGGCAAAATGGACTCAAAGTGTAATTAGATATGCGGGGAAATTTTCCACGACCGCACCCTCAACCATATAAAATAAATAAATAATTACTTCTCTAATAATTACTGTCAATGAGCCACAGCTAAACGTGGCTGGTATTTTATAAAAATAGTTAGGGAATGGTTCCTGTAAATAGTTTTTAATTAGTTTCTTGTAGTTTATCTTCGAGAAAATAACGTATCCACTTTCAGAGGGTTCGTTTCAATTAAATGAAACTTTCGGAACTTTAAAATCATTTTTTAATGAGTTCATTTACTCGGGTTCTTTAAAAACCAACACGGGAGGATGCGAGACAGAGATAAGAAGGCGTGTAGTACTATCGCCGGCAACTGTGGCAAACTTGGGGAAGATATGGACTGACAGAGAGATAACCAGAAACACAAAAATGGCTCTTGTGCGTTCTTTGGTGTTCTCCATATTTGCGTACGGATCCGAGTCATGGACCATCAAAGCTGCTGATAGACACCGCATAGAGGCATTAGAAATGTGGTGCTGGAGAAGAATATTGCGCATTCTATGGACGGCGAGAGCCACATTGATTTGGTGGCCAAAAATGCAACTAATTTCGGCACAAATTAAGCCGCAGAAAGTGCAGCGGGAATCACAGTGGCAACATTCACGTGCCCTACTGCAGCCGTAGAGGTTATGCTGAACCTTTCACCATTGCACTTATGTGTAATGACAGAAGCAGCAATTAGTGCCCTCAGACTGAGCCAGACAATAAATCTTAAAGCAGGAAATCGGATTGGGTATTTGAAGAATTTGGAAAATATTTCCCTAGAATCCAACAGATATTATGCCAGTTAGGTACGACTTCGAGATGCGGTTTGAAGTGGTCATAACAAACCACCAAGTTTGCACAGAGAACGGACCTCAACTAGGAAGGGATGCTTAAGTGTGGTACACTGATGGATCCAAGATTAATGAAAGGGTTGGAGTGGGCGTTACATGGCCAAATTTTAGGCTCTCAAAACCACTAACACCCCAACCATCTTTTAAGCAGAATTACATGCCATAGAGATATGTGCCCGTAAGTGCATCGAAAGGAACACCCGAAGGGCATATAACTATATTTTATCAGAAAGCCAAGCAGCACTAAAAGCTCTGAAGTCATACGCTAGTGAGTCTAAGCTGACTTGGGACTGTAAACAATCCCTGAGACAACTGGCAGCAAACAATCAGGTTTCTCTACTCGGATGTGCGTTTCAGGTCACAAGGGAGTTAAAGGCAACGAGGAAGCAGACTGCCTTGCCAAAGAAGGGGCAAATACACAATTTTCCGGCCAGAACCCTTCTGGGGATTCTCCAAATCCCACTTGAAAGAAGAGGTTCAACGCTGGGAAACAGATGAAATGAAATCTCACTGGCATAAAGTGCCAGGACAAAGACAAGCGACATGGCTAGTAAGCCTTTCGCCCAGCGCTTTTCTGCAAGAGGCTCAAGTTTCTGGAAGAGGCCTTCACAAAGCCATTAGATGTCAGGAAATTAGCTTCCAAGAAACTGATAAACTTTGTGCGAAGTCTCGGAATCCCATGCCTCGAATAGATTAAGGGGTATGCACAAAAGATCTGATAGGTCGAAGTGCTTGAGAGGCAGCATAGCCTTTACGACCCTTCCTACAATCTACAATGGACGGCGAGAAGAACAAACGTGTCAATTCTTAATGAACTCGGCATCACGGATCGACAATCTACCGTGTGCCGCGGACGAATCCTTCAATATTTTCGACACATTCTCGCAGAAATGAAAATAACTTAGAGAAACTGTTAGTACAGGGCAAAGTAGTACCTAGAGGCCGATCTCCGTCACGCTGGTTGTACCAAATAAAGAACATCACAGGTCAACCATTGCAAACGAATCTTCGCAAAATCGAAGATCGCCACCTTTGAAAGTTTCTAGCTGCAAGTAGCCATAATGTCACGATGCTTCAAACATAAAGATACGACGAAAAAGAAGATTTCTTAATTTATGTAAACCTTACCAACAATTTTATGTCAAATCTCCTAATTTTTAAACAATGGAAAAAATACGTCAATATTTGTTTAGTATAATCGCTCGATTATAAATACTGAATAAGAAAAAAATGTTTAATGAATATATTGCATGTTAATAATGTTACTAGCCTGACCCAGTATTTGAACAAGTAAGTGCATCGTCCGTTCGCGTTTTGTAAGAAATAAAATCCTTAATAAATTCGCTGCTGTTCATTATATACAAAGCGGTTATAATGTTTAATTTTTTATGGGATACATATACATGCAAAAAGTTAGCAAATTTTAAAAATTAAATTATTAGGAGTTAGGAGACCTTGAAAGTTTTATAATAAACCCGGTAAAATGAAGTCGGTCATTATTACATCGAGATCGGTACGTAAATATTGCACTAGGAAAGATAAAAACTTAATCTTAAGATCGATTTTCTTGTAGGAGTGAACATTGTGGAAGTTCAAGTTTATTTTTAGAAATTTTACCTTTATTGGAAGAGAAACAAATCTGATTATATTTCTTCTGTTTTGTTGCCTCAATAAAACGTTAAATTTCGAAGAAAATTGGTATTCGCTGCTATAGTTTTATCTAGTACGGGCTATAAGAAAGATGTTTACGAATTTTGTTTTCTCGAATTTAATTCAAGTCCATAAATATTTTCCGTTATTTTACACCTATTATAGGTAAACGGTATATGGATTATACAGTATGTACATAAAATAACTTACTAATATTTCGATTTCTGTTGGGTATTTGAAATAATTCGGGCCATCTGCATAAGTTGATTAAAACTATACAGGGTACACCGTTACTACCAAATAACTTATTAACATAATTTTTTAAATAGTACACCCTGTATAAATTTTTACTTTTTCGTAATCTATTAAATTAGAAATACAACCGTCAAGACCGCATAATTCTATCTTTAATAGATCCAAAGTTACAGTGGTTTGTCATAAATTATTTCTCATTGCCATTAGTAAAAGGGGTTTATTGTAAAAGTTACTTTTAAAATTTAAGTATGTTTACCGAACACGAAAGAATAACGATTCTTATGATGAGAGGTTACGTTAAAGAACTGATGATGAGGTAGCTTACTTATTTGATGATACGTATCCAAATCGCTACCAAATTACCAAAACTGCAGTTTGAAGGATTGTGAAATTTTTTGAAAAAGTGTGTCCAACTAAAAATCCCGCCCTAAAACTGGCCGATCAAAGACCGTAACTAATGATAAAAAATCCTTGGAAGTTATACAAAGTTTTGTAGATAATCCTTTTACATCCATTCGGAAAACTGCATTAGAACATAATGTTAGTGTGGGATCCGTCTGTGGCATTATTAAGAAGAACAAGTTTCATCCTTATAAAGTAAAGCTATTGCAAGAATTATCTGAAGATGATTTTAACAGCAGAATGGAATTTTCTGAAACTATAATGCAAAAGGTAGATGCAGACCCTCATTTTACAAGCAAGATAGTCTTTTCCGATGAAGCCACGTTTATGTTAAATGATACAGTTAATCGCCACAATAAAATTGTAGATATTGGAGTGATACTATAATATTAAAATACAGGAACTTTACCGCACTATTGGGATACCCTTTGTGTCTAATTTGTAACTAATGATTGGTTCGGTTTAAAGTTATAGAGTACCCCGTATGTTTAAAAATAATTTTTGTTTTTAAAATTTTTTCGTATTTATTATAACGGAATACCAGAATTTTACCGCACTATTGGGACACCCTGTAGGTAGGGAGGAGAGATATACTGAAGTGGGGCATAGTTAGATTGTACTATTTTAAAAATAAAGTAGCTTTATAGTACCAATCCTTGTACTTTATCATCAAATCTGGTATTTTTAAACAAATAAAATTGTCTGTTACGTTTATTTAAACATTTAAATATTAAACTTGGATCGCACAGTTTTTAATATTATGCAGTTATTCCAAAGGTTATTGTTATTATTGTTCTAAAAATAGCAATTGGAATTTCTAAGGAAAATCTTTATACTACATATTGTGGTACATTGGTTTCGTAAATATTTTATAATTGGGATGTAGAGTCGTGAATAACCGATAAATAAATACTGGGTGTCCGAAAAGGTTTTTACCATTTAAAAAATTTATAGCTCATTCAGTTTTAAATTTAATTAACATTTTTTATTTATGAAAATTACTACAAAATGCGGAAATTTATTTGTGGAGAATTGTGCCGTCGAGATGCCGTCCCCACACGCGCACCGTCTCCTCCAAACGCTCTCTGAAATTGGCGAACACGCGGACACAGAGTTCTTGTGGAATTGCTCGAATTTCATCGCGAATTCTTTGTTTAAACTAATTCAGATTTGCAGGAATGTCAGTGTAAACATTTGATCTAAGGAACCCCCACAAAAAAATCCATGACAGTTAAATCGGGACTTCTGGGAGGATGATTGATATCGACATTTTTGGATATGACCTTTCCTGGAAACATCCTTCGAACGACCTGCATGATAAGATTCGCAGTGTGAGCAGTCGCCTCATCCTGCTGAAACCAAGTGTCTCGGTTTTGCAATTGCAATTTTGCAATTCTGGTTCAAGAAAATTTTCCAGCATTGCCCTAGAACGATCAGAGCTAACGGTGACAGTGCGTTGATTTCCATCTTCAAAAAAAAGGGAACAATGATTCCATGTGCAGACATTGCTGCCCACACTAACACTTTGGGACTATGTAGAGGTTGCTGATGTTTTTTTTTCCTTGTATTATTATCACTCCAATATCGGCAATTCTGCGAATTATCGCCCTATTGCATTGCTCTCAGTCATATTCAAAGTCATGAAAAAAGCGATTAACATAGAACTCATCAAATATCTGGAGAAATTTAAGATAATTCATGACAGACAATATGGATTTCGATAACTTCGGTCTACCGGAGATGCTGGCTTATGTCACTCAGCTCTAGACTATTGAGAAGTTTGGCGAATCCCGTGCAATAGCCTTCAATATATCTAAAGCCTTTGACCACGTTTGCACCAGGCATTGTTAAGCAAATTATCTGCCTACGGTCTCCCAATAAAACTGCGCCAATGGCTCTTAAGCTTCATGCAAGATCTCTCTTACATGTGGCAGTTGACGGTATTACTTCTGATACGTTTAAAACCAATGCTGGGGTCCCCCAGGATTCCATCCTGTCCCCCACCTTATTTCTATTACACATCAACGACCTCTTGAAAACCACCACGAACCCCATTTACAGTTTCGTAGACAGCACACTTGTCTCAACTTTCGCATCCCATCGATCACTTTAGGTGAATGATACAAATAGACTTAAACAGGAACAGGTTGATTCCATCAATGGAGATCTTAAAGCAATCGTTGAGTGGGGAACCAACAATCTTGTTCAGTTCAACACCCAGAAAACACAAAGCGCCACGTTTTCCAAGAAAGTGAATTCCTCAAATCATTCCATTACAATGTCCGGAAATACCCTTGAATCAAGTCCATCCATCTCGATTTTGGGAGTCACGGTGTCTAATAATATGTCTTGGCATGACCATGTTGCTAACATCGCAAAGTCAGCAAGCCAGAGGCTGGGTTTTCTGTGGAAAGCTAGTAAGTTTTTTACTCCTGATCAACTGTTGACGACGTACAAGGCTCAAATCCGACCTCTACTTGAGTATTGCTCGCACATTTGGGGTTCAGCACCAAGGCATTCTCTTCGTCTTCTAGATTCCATTCAGAAAAGGGCCATTCGGTTGATAAACAGCTCAACTCTCACAGATACCCTTCACCCATTAGAACATAGAAGAAGAGTTGCAGACCAGGCATTACTCTACAGATATTTTCATGGCAGATGCTCGAGAGCAATAAAAACTCTTATACCACCACTGGCCACAGTCGGCCAAAGAACTCGGCACGCAGATCAATCTCACCCATTTACTCTCAAACTTGACACTACAAGGACCAATCTTCATCAAGAATCCTTCTTTTACAGGGCTGCTACGGAATGGAATAAGCTTCCAAAATCAGTTTTTCCAGAGAACTATGACCTGCAACTTTTTAAAAAGCGTGTACACAATCATTTCCTTTCTATAATCCCTTCCCCTTCTAATAGTCGCAGTGCGGGCCCACACGATAGGTCTACCCTTTTTGCGACTATTTTCAGTAAAAAAAAACATATGCTGGGCAAATGCGACACGAATTGGATAATTTTCCACTTTTAATTCTTGCACAATTTAAATTATATAAGGACGAAAGTTTAAGTCCTGTAAGATCGTGTGAACGGTCGATTTTGATAAAGTAAGGGCGGCCGCGTGTTTTCTTATTGAACGAGGCGTTCGCCTTACTGCTGCACGGACAAGCTCGATGTTTTCCCTACTTCTACCGGCTCTGGGCAGGTTGATATGGTTGTTACTCACCGTTATGCCTTCTGTTTCAAACTTTGCAACCCAATATCTAATTAAAGGACGCGTCGGAGCTTTATTTATGTCATGTAAATTAAAATATGCCCGGTAAAGGCGACGAAATTGGACGTAAGAATGGTTGTTTTCATAAAATGAATATCGCTCCATTGTTACTGAAATTCCGAGAGACGAACTCACGATTACAACCGGTCAAATTCTTCCACTCCTAACAGTTCCCGTGAAATATAACCTTGAAATGGTAAAAACCTTTTAGGACACCCAGTATTTACATATTCGACATGGAGACCTGTTTCTAAAAGTGAGCCATTCAAACAAAATGTGAACATTTTAAAAATATATTTTACGTTGGCCGGGTAGATGTTAAGGCAAAAACAAAAGATTGAGCCATCGCGGGACAACTGGCAAACATGGAAATTAAAAAATAATTAATTGAGTTTTATAAAAGGAGGAATACACAAATATTGAACAAATTTAAAATTAAAGATTTTTTTTTTTATTTTATGTTATCAACACAATGTTATTAACATAAAAATATACATAAAAAACAATAATAATCCAAATAAAGTTTACATCATCAGTTATTTCTGTAATATTAATACTGTATGATGTTTCTGACGGTATCAAAGTTACAATAGGCCAATGATAACTAAAATAAGCAACGAAAGTGTTTTTTGTAACGTAAGCGGAGCCTAAGCGACGGAGCGAGCCAAGTAGTTACGGAGCTGCCCGAAGCTTTCGCATCACGGCATCGCGGCACCAAAAGTCGTTGTTACCCCCCACAAGCGCGCAATTAGATGTTTCACATCAATGAAAAAAAAATGACATTCAGTAGAGTAAAAATTTGTAAGTATTCAAAGGTATTTTTGGTACAGTGCAAGTACCTTAAACTTGAAGAAAACACTATGAAACGTCCAGTATAAATATAAGTTTATAAGTTAGTTTTTACATAGACAAATTAATCCATTATTTTCGATTCAAAATATATCTTCACCGGGATAGTTATTGTAACGATCCATAACTTCCAAAAACTATCCAAAGTTCTGAAAATTTATCTCGAGCGACTTTGCTCTAAATTAGTTAAATTTGCGATATTGATTAATGAAATCCATTTGCTTGATTAAATAGTTAAGTAATATTACGTCACTGTAAGGGTTTCTTATTACAAATTGCAAGATTCCTTTCTTCTTCTTTGTGTGCCATGCTTGTTTTCAAACGTTGGCTATCATCAAGCTATGATAGAGTTGACAATTTGTTGGAAAGCTTCCCGATCGGTAACTACATGAAACAATTCTTCGACTGTTCGACCCGTCCAATGTCTAATATTACAAGGCCAAGAAAGCTGTTTTCTGCCAATCCATCGCTTTCCTTCTATTTTACCCTGGATAATTAATCGGAGCATGTGATATTATGCCCCCTCGTCATATGTCCTAGGTATTCGACTTTTCTTATTTTGATGGTGTTTGTCAATTCTCGCTCTTTATGTAGGGATTCTAACACATGTTCGTTAGTTACGTGTGCTGTCTACGGAATATTTAGCATATGGCAATAGCACCATAATTCAAACGCTTCCAATTTATTTAGATGCTTTACTTTCAGTGTCCAGGTTTCACATCCATAAAGCAAAACAGACCAAACGTAGCACTTTAATACTCTTAGACGGATGTTCATCGAAAGATTTCTATTACATAGTACAGTACGCCAACTAGTGAAACTTTTACGTGCCAGTTCTATTCCGGTTGAGATTTCTTCATCGCTTTCAACTCTACTGTCCATCCAGCTAACCAAATACCTAAAGTGTTCTACTCTGTACAGAATTTTACCATCTAATTTAAATTTTGGATACTCGATATTAATTTTACCGACAACCATCCACTTCGTTTTTTTTGTGTTGACACTTAAACGCTTTTCCTTGCATGCATTGTTTACTGCATTTAGTAGTGTTTGGAGGTCTTCGAGGCTTTCTGCCATTATAGCAGTATCATCAGCGCACCTAATGTTGTTAATTATTTCTCCACCAATTTTAACACCTTCATGGCGATATTTTAGCGCTTCTTCAAAAAAAGCTTCAGAGTAGACATTAAAAAGCATTGGTGACATGACACATCCCTGCCTAACGCCACGTTTAATAGGAACTTTTTCTGAAACCTCTTGTTCCACTTTTACTCTAGCAGTCTGGTTCTAGTAAAGGTTTTTGAGCAGTCTCACATCATATGAGTCAAGACCAATTAGACAAGATTCCTTAGAAGATCTAAACTTCTCCAAAAAAGATGAATGCTAATCGAACTTACACCATCGGCCTGACAGAAAAGCTATCAATGCTAGAGAATATTATTGGTCTGTGAGTTAGAATATGGTCTAAAAGAAGAATATTTTAGTAATAGCACATATTATTTCCTATTACTTATTTAAGATCACAACGGTGGGGTACCAACTAAATCAGACCTACTAACCAATTCATTAGGAATTGCACAATGGAAGTGTAATACGACCGATTTTATTTATAATCTACTCAACGATTTAAACAGTATAACCCAAAAAGGCTAGGTAAGTATAGTTAACTATGCAGTTAATACGAATTTGGTAAATGGGAGCAGAAGAAGTGAGGATCTTATAAGCCAAGGAAATATTTTTTTTCTTGTAGGCAAAAAATAATAATGATAAATTACTTTTAAATGCAAAAATAACCTTCAGTACCAATAGACCTAGAAAATAAAAGTATAAATGTGCAAGGAAATGAAACTATAATATCTGACGTATATACAGTGCGTCCATAAAGAAACGCATAAATTCATTATTAGCAAAATAAATAGTAATATGAAAAAATACCGAAACAGGTCGATTTTTGAAGTTAATTTACTTTTTTTAAAAGAATAATCCGTCATACAGGGTGAATAACATTTAAGTGATGACGTCAGCACTAGTTTTTTTAATGAAATACCCCCTTTTTTCAATTTTAGAATTTCCTTGCCGAGCTAATTTCAAAAATGTATCACACGTTTAATTAAATCAGGGTGGACAAAAATGCGAAAGTTGTTTATGACAATTTATTATTTACAAAATATATGGTGAAGTTTGAACGTGCACTCTAACAAAAACAAACCAGGAAAAATTTACAGTAAATGTTCTCGTTTTGTTAGGATTCTATGAATCCTAACCGGAAGCAAATTTTTAATATACCCATTTTTTAAAACGCGACGATCCTCTTACATCTACTCAACGGTCAGAACGATTGGGAGTCGCCAGAACTTTCCCGAAATATACGGTTCCCGTGTGGTTACTTAACAACAAAAAGAGTCATAAAAATATCACTCTTACGTTAACATCCTCTCATGTTTTTCCCCTTTCAATACAAGTAAATTAGTTAAATATTTGGTGTAGTGCGATCTACTAGATTTGTGTGTTTAATTTAAGTTTATCCAAAGCTAACGATTCTGATTACTGGCGCTGAGTAGTATTTTACTTATTTTATTTTATTTTTATTTTATTTATTTGGGATACAAACAGGACAAACCCATAAAAGTATCCACTAATAGTTACACATAATTTTACAAATTAGGTAAAAAAGAAAATATAAATATAATCATTTAACTATATTAAATAAAGTAAATACTAGTATAAAAAAAAGAGAGAAAAAAGAGAGAAAAAAGAGAGAACAAGAGTAGGTAATAAAACAAAATTAAATTTGCAAAACATAGTCTTTCAGTAGTTTTTTAATCAAATCTGCACTGTGGGAAAAAATATCCATTTCAACAATACTGGACAATTTATTATAAGTATTTGTTATTCTGTGAGCGGGAGAATTTAGAAAATAATTGGTGAGTGCCTGATGTGTGTTAAGGGTATAATTGTTTCTAGTTGAGTGGCTGGGAATACGAAGTGTTATGAAGTTTGTAAATTCAAGGCAATCTATATTGCTATTGAGGATTTTGTGAATAAACAGTACATCCGCAATTTGCCTACCATGCTCTAGTGAAATGATCTTTAAGTTGGAACGAATACTTTGTCTATCCACATCGGGATAAAATTTTCTTTTACAATATGAAATAAACTTGTTTTGGACTGTTTCTAATTTTGAAATATAGACCGAATAACGCGGGTTCCAAATAGTAGAACCAAACATTAATATACTATTTACGTATGCCATCAAATTTCAAATTCAAATCAAATTTTATTGCTTTCGATAAAGTACATTACAGGTGTTATAAATTGTATCTAAAATAAGATCCCAGTTGGAACATAATGAGCCTAGGCAAATTTTGCCTGTCTTACTCTATGCTCAATCTGAGGACTTTATAAGTTCAACGTACATTTTGTATTTATCATGTTAAGTCTGTGAGTAGATTATAGATTTAAAATATATTTGTTGAAGTTTTTATAATTCGAAAAATACTTTTTGTAGAGGTTTTACAGTGTCAAGCAGATGGTGCAGGAAGGTAGGCAGGTATAATTTTTTTTCTTTTTTGTCAAGTAGATGTTGATTTCAATATATTGTAGAATATCTTTGGGTTTTTTAACATATACTGTTTTGTTTCAATATTATATTTTTTCTGGTTTGAAATTTTTCTTAGAGCGGTTGGGATGGCATTGAAAAATTTAGGTCCGAAGAAGAAATAAGATCTTTGTGTTAAGGTTTTTTTGAACAATTGTGTGTTGAGATTCATATTTGCATTTGATCTGGTTATTCTATTTTTTATTTGGTGGAAATTTTTATGATTTGTGTACATTTTTTTTGAACATTGGTGGGCGAAAAGTAGTTTGATATTCAATATTTTTGTTTCCTGGTAGATGATATCAGTAGAGTAACGTTTGTTTTTTTTCAAGATAATTTTTAGGATTGTGTTTTGTGTTGTTTGTAAGATATTAAGAGTGGTATTGAAAGCCCCGCCATATATAATGATCTAACGGTAAGGGGATTTTGAAGTTCAAAACATGTTCTGTATATGAAGCCCAACTGCTGATTAGCTTTTCTAGTTATATTACAAATATGCCGATCGAAAAGTAATTTAGAGTCTAAAAGAATACCAAGATCCCTAATCGTATCTACAGCGTGTAATACGCTGTTAGAAATTTCATATGTGTTGTAGTTCAAGTCTGAATTACAACGAGAAAATTGTATATAATTACACTTTGAGACATTTAAAAACAAATTATTTCTCACACAGTAGTTGGATAAATTGTCTAAGTCTTCTTGCAATCGAACTCTGTCGTAAGCACATGAAATTGAGTGATATATTTTCAAATCATCGGCATACATAACAAACTTAGCAAATTGAAAAAAACTAGAGATTGGGATAAATGTAACATATCCAATATCCATACATATCCATTTAATTTAGTATTTGTGGTTTTATCTTTTTACACCTTTATTAATTATTTGTTATAAGTAACTGTCTAATGTAAAAAACCCTTTTCTTTTTTATGCTCCATTTCACAACTGGCTATGTTGCCACATTTATTGCAAGGATTGTAAATAAACGAATTGATATTTTGTGTAACTATTTTTAACCTTATTGTCAATCTATCTATGACGTTAAATTTGGGTAGTGGTCCTTCGTTTTTACCCACAGTGTAGAATAAGCAGACCTAACTAAAGTTTATTTTCCGTTCCCTGAACTGGCCCTTATCGAAGAAAAGTCTGCGAGTATCTACACCTTTCTCCACTAAACAATGACTTAAACTGGTAATAAATTCGTTTATTGTAAACTTTAAGATTTTAAATAACCCAAAAAAAGGAAGTATAATGGAGTAAGATTTGGTGATCTAGCAGACCGTTCCACTGTTCCCATTCTTCCGATCCATTAATCTGGAAATGTTCTAATTAAAAACTGGCGCACAGCTAAAGCGAAATGTGGTGGTTGAAAGCATATTCTGCGGTCTTCTTCTTTTTCTTAGGGAGCCGTGTTCTTTAGAACGTTGGTTACTATCATGACTATTTTAACTCTATCCACCGCTGACCTTAAAAATTGGACTGACAAACAGTTGAACCAATCTCTCAAGTTGCGCAGCCACGACATTTGTCTTAAATTGTAAAGTTATAAATAAATATGCGTTCAAATATAAACCCCGAGTGTGATTTAAGTACAACGTTACAATATTAATTATTTAGGCCACCCTGTATATGAATTCCTACCCCTAATAATTTTTTAAAACTCCCATAAAAGAGTGAGAGAATTTAAAAACGTGTATGTTCCTATTTTATTTCGATCAAAAACCTAAAAAAGAGTTATACCGTTTACATCAAAAAGAAAAGTTCTATAAATATAAATTCAAATTTATACGAGAAACAATTCCGCAACTTTCACCGTCATTGAAAAGTGTATTTAACTTTCAATGGGAAATATTTTATTTTGATGTCGTATTTCCACATTTCTATTCGGTTTTTCCGAACAAGTAAGTAAACTTTTGCGTTGCAATTTTCTCAGCCTTTCATTTCCCCAGGTGGTTGAATAGCCGTTACGGGGATATAACTTCTAATTTTTCGAAATAGGTCAGTCAGCTACGGGGGCGGTTTATACAGAAGGGTTCCGACAAACCAATAAAATTTGGTTTTTATTTTATTTTTATTTTTGAATTTTGGGTACCATTTAAAATTTTGATAGTTTTAAATATAACGTGGGTCTACTTAAGTCAAAACCATATGAAAAACACTACTTTTTTCCTTTATTATACTTGTACGGATACACTGATTCATTAACTGCAAATGTAACTTTGTGATCCTTTATATTTATATGGGATTACAAAATTATTTATGCAGATGGTGTATCTAGAAAACTGGACCAAAATTGCAAAATATTTTAGTTTTTCCTTGATTTATACACTAAACACTAATTGTATTCTAAATTTGAAGCTTCTATGTCTGCTAAAGGTGCCTTAGAGTTTTGATGATCGGTAAGTCAGTGAGTGAGTGACAAAATTAAGAAACTCTGACTAGTTATAGTTCTTAAACTACTGGTTCAAATTAAATGAAATTTGAAATATACCGTGTTTATTCAATGTCTGTTTAGTTACTAAAAATTCAGGCTTCTAGTTTTATCCACAACAAAGTTATAGGGGGACGAAAATGGCCTGAAATGCTTCGAGAAAAGGATGCTACGGCCTTGCCGCTTTTTTACTCAACTTGGCAGATACAAGCCGCCAATCTACAGAATAGTACAATGTAACTTATTTATTTAATTTTAATATTATTTTGACCACTGCTGACTGCCTCTGTTACCTTCTACTTTAAAAATACCCCTGTCGCTGGCGTCAGCGTTACATTAAAATTACCCACATCTAACCTGCCTAAAGAAGTTTTCACTTTAAAAAAAATAATAAGTGTTCGAATGATGACCACTTTCCCTTATATTGACTAGAATCTTGAGCGCATCTAACTCGGTTCCCTTAAATTTTACCTGAACTAAGCGGCATCCAATTTGACTCCAATCTCTATCATCATCATTCAGCCTTATTCTCTTGTCCATTGCTGAACGTAGGCCTCCTCGAAATATTTCCATCTTTCCCTATTTTGCGCCTCTGCGATCCAGTTCGTGGTTATCCTTTTGAGGTCATCTGTCCATCGTGTCGGTGGTCTACCCCTGCTTCGCTTATCCGATCTCGGTCGCCACTCCAGAACTTTCTTTGTCCACCTTCCGTCCTTCATTCTAGCCACGTGTCCTGCCCATCTCCATTTCTGCTTTGTAATTCTCTCTATTATGTCCTCTACCCCCGTTTTTCTCCTTATATCCTCGTTCCTGACTCGGTCGTTAAGGGAAAGTCCTAACATGGATCTCTCCATTTTCCGTTGCGCTACTTGTAATTTTTTAACTATTGTTTTTGTTAAGGTTAGGGTTTCGGCCCCGTATGTCATAACTGGGAGAACACACTGATTGAAGGTATTCCTTTTTATACTTACAGGGATTTCTGATTTAAATATGTCCCTAAGCTTTCCGTACGCTGCCCATCCCAGAGATATTCGTCTGGACAGTTCGCACGTCTGGTTGTCCCTGCCGATCCGGATTTCATGGCCAAGGTAGGTGTATTTTTCTGTGATTTCGATGATTTTGTTTTCTATTTCTACAGGTTCGCTTGGTACTAGGTTGGTTAACATTTTTATTTTGTTATAATTTATTTCCAAACCTGCTCTTTGTGTTGCCCGTTGTAGATCTTTTAGCATTTCCCTGGCTTCCTGCATGTCATCTGCCATTAGAACTATGTCATCCGCAAATCTTAGATGGCTCAGTCTTTCCCCATCTATCATAATTCCCTTATTTTCCCAATTCAGAGTTTTGAAAACATGTTCCAGGACCGCAGTGAATAGTTTTGGAGATAACGTATCGCCCTGCCTGATTCCTCTTTTTATTTTTATTTCCCTAGACGATGTATGCAGGTCAATTGTTGTTGTTGCGTTTTTGTAGATATTGTATATAATGTTAGAGTATCTTCCATCTATTCTGCATTCTTTTATTGCTCGTAATATTGAAACTAATTCAACGGTGTCAAAGGCTTTGTAAAAGTCCACAAAGATTAGGGTAAGCGGTTTGTTGTATTCTACTGTTTTCTCGATGAGGGTTTTTATGCATTGCAGATGATCGTTAGTCCCGTAGCCAGAGCGGAACCCTGCTTGTTCTCTATGTTGGTAGAAATCCAGTTTATTCTCTAGCCTGTTGGTGATTATACGGGTGTAGAGTTTGTACAGGTGGTTGAGAAGGCTAATGGGTCTATAGTTATCCAGGTCTGTCATATCGCCCTTTTTATGAATTAGGATAGTAACAGAATTGTTCCATTGGTTCGGGATGGTTTGATTTTGAAGGCATAAATTGAACAATTTTTCTATTGCCTCAATAAGGGCAGGACCTCCATTTTTTATGGATTCTATCACTATTCCATCATTGCCAGGTGCTCTATTGTTTTTCATTTTCTTCAAGGCGTGAATAATTTCTTCCTTAGAGATTTCGGGGATGTCCTCAGATCCTTGGTTTGTAATTTTTAGAGATGCGTGTTCATCTGGTTCTAGCTCTAGTTTGTTTTTGTATAAGGTTTGATAGAATTCTTCAACTATGTTTAACATCTTTTCCCTGTTTGATTCTATTTTCCCATTTTTATCTTTCAGCTTTTTTTTTTTTGTCAATACTTTCAGCTAAAGAAGTGGTTTATTTTTGTTAAATTTACGAAATTACATTTATGGAAAAAGTTTATTAATAAAGAACAACATTTTTGCATATTTTTTATTCATTTGAAAACGCGATTAATACATAATCATTTATTTTATTCAAATAGCGAAAATACGAACAAAATTTTTAAGATGTTCGCTTAATCAATAAACGTGACGAAACTAAAAGTTCGCAGATTAAATACGATTTGAAAATCTTTCAAGAGATTCAGGCATTTTTAATTTCAACTTTCGAATTAACTGATGGACCATTTGACACGTTCGCTACTTCAATTATACGCGAAATCGCAATAATGTTAATGAAAACATTGTGACAAAAAGGCCGTTTTGAGATGAGCATTGTACTGAGTTATTCACTATAAATTATTCACCCCTTATCAGCGTTATTACTGTCTGAAGAACAAAAAGTTTTGATAAAACTTATGTAATAAGGACTGAATTTTATTAAAATAAAATAAAAACATTTTTTATATGGAGTACTTACTCTGTATATTTTTAATTTTTTTGGATAATAGTTTTTCATGATTTCAAAAATATATCATGTTTTACCCATACCTTTTACCGTTTTGAGTTACTAAACGAATATTAAAAAAATTAATATGCAAAAGTTACATACATACATACATATAGTCACGCCTTTTGCTTCCTCTACTTTCATCAGTGCTCTCATACATGCTTGTAGGTTGCTGGTACTCTTGACCTGGCATTCCTTTAAAACAATGTCGATCTGATCGAGATATGTTCACCGAGGTCGACCTCTACCGACTTCCGTCCATTCACACTCGCCTTATAATATTGTTTCGTTAATCTTCCTTCATCCATCCTTTCTACGTGTCCGAACCATCTAATCATTCCTTTATCTATCTTTGTAAGCACATCTTCTTTTACACCACAGCGTTCTCTTATCTCACTATTTTTTACTTTATCCAACCGAGTCACTCCGGCTATACTTCTCAAACTACTCATCTCCGCAGCAGTAATCCTATTTTCATGCTTCTTCTGCCAAACCCAACATTCACTACCATACATAAGTGTAGGAACCAACACACCCCTATGCATTGTTATATCTCATTTGCTTGGCGTGTATAAAATACAGGGTGTTTTAAAAAAGGTGACCCCGTCTTTAGGATAGGTAGAAAACTAAAAAATAATTGGGGTTTGCTTTGTAAAAAATGTTCGTAACGGCATCTTTATTCAAGATAGAGGGCGTTGAACAAAAAAATTTGGTTATTACTTTATAATTTTCAAACCAAAATATTCCGAAAACGGTACACACTATCGAGTTTTACCAAGAGTACCTTTTTGGTGTTAAATCGAATGATGTTTAGGTTCACTTGAAATTTGAATTAATAAATATAACCTTAAAATGTTATGTTCAATACTACTTGGTACGAACCGTGTAACTAGCGCCCTCTATGAGAGTCAGATATAAAAACAAATTTATGGGATGTATCCACTTATAAAACATATATGTATTAAATTTCATTACAATGTTTCCAGTAGTTTCGTCAAAATCGTACTAAATGTATATACATTTTTTTTCTTAGTGTCTTTAAAACAATCATAAATATTTAACCCTATTTAGTTTTTAATATAACTACTTAGTTTTTCTCCACTGATAGTGGAAAAGTGCACCAATTTCACACATGTCTTAACCCATCGCGTGCCCAAACCCGCAGGGTCATCCAGTAACAAAATGAAAATTTTCTCTTATTCATCTCCCGAGCGAATGACGTCACAAAATGAAGGTGACGTCGGTATAACCTGATTTAGCACGTTTTGCGAAAGAGGACGGGGAAATGAGATACATTGAGAATTTTAAATTTAGATGTTCTTTGGTAAAAGCAAAGGCGACTTTATTCACAAAAGATTCATAATCCTTCGGAGAATAATGAGGGAGGTTGGAGAAATAAAAAAATTCAAACAAAATTTATAAAAATACAAGGATCACTGATAGGAATGTTCGAAAATTCGAATTTTACATTACGAATTTATGTGAAAAATCGAATTAATACTTTGATATCTTTCTTAGCTTCTTAATTTTACTAATAGAAACTTTACAGGAAAGACCTTGGAATTCTGGCGTCTATCTCAGTATTCGGAGCATCATGGTCCTTTAAATTATTAAATTAACGATTTTAAAATGTTATATTAACATGATCTACCTCGGCTTCTCGTTCCATGTACCTTCCCCTGGACGGTGAGTTTTTCCAGTCCGTTTCTTCAAACGATATGTAATTCGCTCAGAGACGATAGTTTAACACAAAAAATCAACTCAAATCTCTGAGATAACTAAAATTTCCTTCAAAAAACTTTGGTTTTACAGGTGATCAACATACATACATACATATAGTCACGCCTTTTTTCTGTAGGGGTTGACAGAGACCACTTCCTTCCACTTGCTACGTTTTTTACACACATCTTTTGCTTCCTCTACGTTCATCAGTGCTCTCATGCATGCTCGTCGGTTGTTGGTACTCTTGACCTGGCCTTTCTTCAAAACAAAGTTGATCTAATCGAGATATGTTCGCTGATGTCGACCTCTACTGACTTGTCCATTCACACTCGCCTTGTAATTTGCTGGAGATGAATCAACTCTTTAGTATTTGTTGCCAGGTAGTAAGCTGTTGTATACACAAAGTTTGGTTAAAATTGCTTTAGCCGTTCCAGAGTTATGCTAGAACATATAGTTGATGTCAGAGATAATTCTTCTCATTTCATAAGAAACCATTAATATGAAAATAGGACTAACAATTTTTAATTTCATAATTTGCGGGAGGGCCTGATTTACATCTGATAGGAAGCAGGAAGAACTCTTTGAATTATTTTCCTGTTATGTGATGCGTTTTCTTTAATTAATTTGGATTTTTACCTGTAAAATATATCAAGGGATATCGTGAACATACAACTAAAAATACTTGCATACATATCATATGAAACTCTAACCTCACTTCTGTGAACGCAGTGGTGGAGGAAGTTCCAAACATCGTTTTCCAAACCCAGCAAAAACATGGAATTATTCAAGAAGTGGGTAACCATTTGTCAGAATAAGCTGTACCTCACAACCACATTCCAGTGCCGATTAAATGTATGGTGTAATAAGATCCAAGGATCCAAAAAGGCACCGATGAAATCCAAATGCTACTTTACCCTCCCCCTTATTTAAGAATATTTTATTTCCGTATACTTTTACTTTTCTTTTGATTGATTATAAAATAAAACGGACCCGAAAGGAGGTCAGTATATTTTACCGAAAAAAAGAAGCTTTCCTGTTATGTGATCATTTTTAATGAACAGATTTGGATGTACCTACAAGTTGTCTTTTATCGAGGACAGTCAACGTGCTAACATGAAAACCCTAATCGAATAATCCGTTTTGAACCGAAATACTTATCAAGTAGGCGCCACAGCAGGATCAGTGCTGCCAACGCCACATCGTAAAACAGCACGAAACCCACAGCCAACTGACGTAGGAAGAGAAAGGTCGACGAACCGCAATGCTAATGAAATGATAATGGGATTGAACGAACGCCGGATGTGCCAGAGAAATAGCTGAATATTTGTTAATGATAATATGAATTTGTAACCGGAAAGGGTTCAAGACTGACATTCAAGGGCGATCAAGGATGTGCGAAGGACGGACGCGATTAGTTACTGTGATGTAGAGATAAATTACTAATGAAAGCGCCACTGCGAGTGCCAATTTAAACCGAATTGGTCACCAATGGCGTATCCTAAATATTTTGTAACGGATACAGAGTATTTTTTCACAAAAAATCTCTGAAATTAAAAATAAAAAAATTACAAATGAATATTTTGAGATCATAAACGATTGTCTTATGAAATTTACAAATTTTAGTATTATTTAACAGAAACTATTGGTTTATATTGTTGGAATTTTGTGTGAGTTGGGTAAAAATATATTAAATTTGTAAAATAATGATTATTATAAAAAAAAGTAGGGAGCACTTTCAGAGATAGTAGTAGAAACATTTATTATTTCTTAACCCTTATTCTCTCAATTATTAACATTTTATATCTTCACTGCTCAGCAAAGACCACGGGGAAGTAAAAGAGCTTATCAAACGCAATAGTAGGATCTGTTTGAGAAAGAATGCGCAGCTAGTGCGGCTCTCAGACTCAATGCTGTGACCTCATGGACCGAAACGCACTACGGTCACTCTAGAATCATAAGAGAATACGACATGTGCACAAATAACACTAATTGCACTAAACCTTCGAAGGCGACCTATACCTGGAAATTTCATCCAAAGAAGATTGAGCCGAGAATCTAGTCACACCTCAGAGCGCAGTATTTTATACGGATGGCTCTAAACTAGAGGGAAGAGTAGGTTGCGCTACTGTGATGTAAAATTTCTGATGTCGTATCCAGTACAGTATCAGGGCAAACGTGTTTGCAATAAGCAAACAGATTGATGACATAAGAACAATATCAATAAGAATAATTTCTCTTCCTTCAACAATAGTAATATCACATATAGAAGGCACGTACGAACTGATGCGAAAGAATATGAGTTTATGTTTTTCCTAATGAACTTTTTTTGCGCTAATTGTTTACATACTATCAACAGCTCTTATCTTTATTGATTTTTAAATATGAAATGAAGTTATTATATTGTGAATTTAGGTCCTATACATCGGTTCTGCAATTTATGGTATCACTCAAGGAAACGAAAATCATCTTTTTTATATCCGGCTCACGATCCAAAACTTTTATTGACGAAAATTTAAAATTAAAATTATGGCCAGTAGTGAAACGATAAATACTTAACGCCTGTTTTTTAGGCTTATGTCTATTAATTTCTCAACAATCATATTGGTGTTAATTCATCCTTTTTTTAAGGTATTGTTTTGTTTGTCCAATATAACATTTGTCATAATTCACGCAAGGAACTTTATAGATTATATTAGACCGCAGATCTTTTGGAACAGAATCTTTAATTTTAGAAAAGATCGAACAACTACTTCAATATTATAGAATTCCAATTTACATTCTTGTTTATGATTTGTTAAATATTTTCAGAAAGGCCAGGAAAATAAGGAAATTTATATTATCTTATCTCTTTTACTCTTATCAATCTCCCGACTATGCCTATTATATTCATTGATTATCCTCTTTACCAATGACCTTGGATATTTATTCATAGTTAAAACATGTCGTTCTCAATCTCATGATGTAACTTATGCTACTCAGTTTAAAATCTCTATAACACACGCTTTTAATAGTGCCAATCTTATGAGAAAGAAACGAGTCGAGATGAAGTTCAGAACACTTCCGGAAGATATAGGTTTTTGATATCAACACGTCGTGAACTGTATTTTTCCATGGTAATTGTATAAATATGTTAGAAGCTCTGTTATTTTATCAGATAGGCAGGCCAGTAGAATATCATCAACATACAGCTTTATAAAAGTGAGATCAAATGGAATATTTTCCAAAAAACTCGTAAATAATTCATTCATAATAAGATTAGCTAACACTGGAGTATCCCAAGGCTGACCTAACAGGTAGTTATCAAGTTGTTTATAGAATGTTCCATTAAATTAAAAATAACTTGAGTTGAAAGGGAACTCAATCAAATTTAAAAAAATATCACACAAGTATATGTTGCGATATAACGCCATTTCTTTATTTATCACTCAATGTTTTGAGATATTCATAAAAAGAGATATCACGTCTAATGATACAATAATATATCTTTATGGTAATTTTATCTCTCTAATGAACTCAACAAATTTAAATGAGTTTTTTTTTTTTATGAAAATAGTCGCAAAAAGGGTAGACCTATCGTGTGGGCCGCGGACGGCCCGCACTGCGACTATTAGAAGGGGAAGGGATTATAGAAAGGGAATGATTGTGGACCCGCTTTTTAAAAAGTTGCAGGTCATAGTTATCTGGAAAAACTGATTTTGGAAGCTTGTTCCATTCCGTAGCAGCCCTGTAAAAGAAGGATTCTTGATGAAGATTGGTCCTAGTAGTGTCAATCTTGAGAGTAAATGGGTGAGACTGATCAGCGTGCTGAGTTCTTCGGCCGAATGTGGCCAATGGTGGTACAAGAGTTTTTATTTCTCTGGAGCATCTGCCATGGAAATATCTGTAGAGCAATGACTGGTCTGCAACTCTTCTTCTATGTTCTAGAGGGTAAAAGGTATCTGTGAGAGTCGAGCTGTTTATCAAGCGAATGGCTCTTGCAAATGTGCGAGCAATACTCCAGTAGAGGTCGGATTTGAGCCTTGTACGTCGTCAACAGTTGATCAGGAGTAAAAAACTTTTATGGCTTTCCACAAAAAACCTAGCCTCTGGCTTGCCGACTTTGCGATGTTAGCAACGTGGTCATGCCAAGACATATTATTGGACACCATGACTCCCAAAATCGAGATGGAGGGACTTGGTTCAAGGGTTTTTCCGGACATTGTGATGGTATGATTTGAGGAATTCACTTTCTTGGAAAACGTGGCACTTTGTGTTTTTTGGGCGTTAAACCGAACAAGATTGTTGGTTCCCCACTCGACGATTGCTTTAAGATCTCTTTTGATGGAATCAACCTGTTCCTGCCTGAGTCTATTTGTATCATTCACCGAAAGTGATCGATAGGATATGAAAGTTGAGACAAGTGTGCTATCGTCTGCGAAACTGTAAATGGGGTTCGTGGTGGTTTTCAAGAGGTCGTTGATGTGTAAAAGTAATAAGGTGGGGGACAGGATGGAACCCTGGGGGACCCCGGCATTAGTTTTAAACGCATCAGAAGAAATACCGTCAACTGCCACATGTAAGGAGCGATCTTGCATGAAGCTCAAGAGCCATTGGCGCAGTTTGGTTGGGAGACCGTAGGCAGATAATTTACTTAACAATACCCGGTGCCAAACGAGGTCAAAGGCTTTAGATATGTCCAAGGCTATTGCACGGGATTCACCAAACTTTTCAATAGTGTTTGTCCAGAGCTGAGTGACATAAGCCAGCGAATCTCCAATAGACCGAAGTTGTCGAAATCCATATTGTCTGTCATGGATTATCTCAAATTTCGCTAGATATTTGATAAGTTCTGTGTTAATCGCTTTTTTCATAACTTTGGATATGACTGAGAGCATTGCAATAGGGCGATAATTTGCAGGAATAGTCTTCTTTCCTTTTTTCGGAATCGGTTGGACTTTAGCGTTTTTCCACATGGACGGAAATACTCCTTTGCTGTATGATGTATGATTCTTTATATTGTTATGAAATGTGATGTAACCTGTTTCAAAATATTGTCAAAAAATACGGCTTAGTTATTTGATGGTAAGTTGGACATAGTTGGAATGCACGGCCGACTTATGGGAATTAACCTCAACATAAAAACGACAAAATTCCTAGTAATCACCCGAAAATTAGATAAGTTCCAGAACGCTAAACTCTCATACGATAGTGAAGACATCATCATCATCATCATCATCAATCGACCAATCGTGTCCACTGCTGGACATATGTCTCCCGTAGCTTTTTCCATCCTTGCCGATCCTGTGCTGACTCTATCCAGTTGGAACTTATCCTTTTGATGTCGTCGGTCCATCTGGTTAGTGGGCGGCCTCTACTTCTGTATGCGTCTTGGCGCGGTCTCTACTCAAGTATCCTCTTAGTCCAGCGATTGTCCGAAAGTCGCGCCACATGACTGGCCCAGTTCTATTTTAAGGTTGTTATACGAGTAACCGCGTCCGTCACTCTGGACATCTCCTTTAATTTTATATTTAGGATCCTGTCTCTTAGCGATGTATCTAACATCGACCTCTCCATTTTCCTCTGCGCGATACTTATTCTATTTGTAGTGTTCTTTGTGAGGTAAGTGTTTCAGCTCCGTATGTAAGCACAGGCAACACGCACTGGTCAAATTTTTTTCTTTTTAAACATATTGGCATGTCTGCCTTAAAGATATTGCGCAGCTTTCCAAAGGCCGCCCATGTTAGGCCTATTCTTCTCGATATTTCACGAGTTTGGTTGTGTCTTTACCAATAGAAATTTCGTGAAGACATAGAACGAGTAAAAAAGTTTAACTATCTGGGGACTTGGTTATATGAAGACTGGTCTTCAGACGTAGAAATCAAATGCCGGATAGAAAAAGCGAGGAGCTCATTCATGAGATTCAAAAACGTCTTTACGAACTCTGACTTCGACCTCAATCTCAGAATAAGATTCACAAAATGTTACGTATGGTCCGTACTGTTGTATGGTATGGAAGGCTGGACATTGAAGGTTAGCACAATGAATAGGCTGGAAGCATTTGAAATGTGGATCTATCGAAGAATCGAAGTCCCATAGACAGCAAGAAAAAGCAACGAGGAAATTCTGAGGATGATAGGAAAGGTACCATTTGCTCCAACTATAGTTGAGAGTGTAGGCAAAAAGACGATGTCGTGGCTCCGAAATATCAAACATTGGACAGGAATAGGATCCACAGGAGAATTAATTCACACCTCCAGAGATGGGGAAAAATGGTTAGAAGTGATCGCAAACGTCCATTAATGGATAGCAGCGGAAGAAGAATAACAGTTCATACAACTAACAACAGGTCTCATGCTAAGGTTAGGTTTATGAACTTTTCGCAAACCGTAAAGTTTAGGAGAAACCCCATTGTTGGTGGGGAGTTTATAATATTGATGTTTATCTATAACTTCTAGTACGAGTATGTGGGTCATTTAATAAACTATTTAATAAACTATATTTTATCTTAGCAAATTGGTCATAGTATTTTTTATTACAGGAGTTGTAAAATTCTTCGAAAACTCAGTAAAAATTCTTTTACCTCATTTTTAACAATTACTATTTTATTGACTAATTTCTGAAGTTTTCCAATAGTTATTTTAATTTATAGATTTAAAACTAATTTTTGAAATCTACCTATAGTATTTTCAACATTATGAATGTAGGAATGGTTGTCACAGTGTGTATAAAAAATAAACTAGCAATAGTTTGACTGTGATTACGCACAGGTTAAAGTGCGTATAAAACAAGAAATACCGTCACAAAACTTTCCAAACATTAACACATACCTATTCTAAAATTTATAAGAATGTAAATAATAATTTTAACACTCCAATTTATTTGTTTGACAATACCTAATTATCTTATGCTGGTAAACAGTTCTTGAATAATCCAATTTACACACGTAATTTACAATTAGTCATTTCGGAATGAAAACAAAGACTACACCGAAACAAAGATCATTTATCAATCTTGCAAGGGCAAGGTCAGACAAACAATCCGTTCTTTTCGTCGCAAAACAACTCCGAAAACGTTTCCTGACTTACCTAATGAAAAGGTATCTTATTCTCGAACGCCTTCAATTTAACATAAAGTTTTTTGTTAAAAATCACAATTGCTTAGAAGAGTTTTGAACTTGCTAAAACACAACACATACACGCACACGCACACCCACAACACCGAACTGTCAAATATTCGTTTTCGGATTCGAGTTTTGCGCAATCGACTTCTCAACGTGATTCTGACACAAAACGCGTGCAACTTCGACTTCTACCAAACGAATATCCGATTCATATTATCAGCGCAGGTTTCGTGAATAAGGTTTTGAAGTGTACGTAGTAGATAGCGCTGTTGCCACATTCCGTATCAAAAATTTCCGATCGAATTTGCCAGTCTTTCATAAATAATTTTTATACTTACACGTAAGACTGCACTGGTTTATATTTTCTAAGGCTATAATTCAAAACTGCTTTTTAAAACTGTTTCTAAACAGTTTCTAACGTAGGTCATCGTTTTTCAAGCGGAGGGTCGAGATTGTTTTTAAAGGGGGTCGCAGTCTGTTGAAAAAGATTCGTTTATTAAAGGTATG
The DNA here is from genome assembly GCA_950111635.1 of Agelastica alni. Taxonomy (NCBI): domain Eukaryota; kingdom Metazoa; phylum Arthropoda; class Insecta; order Coleoptera; family Chrysomelidae; genus Agelastica; species Agelastica alni. The sequence continues at coordinate 16,661,087 of OX467718.1, forward strand.
AATTTTAGTGTAGTGTAAATATTAAGATGTGGTAAATAACATGAAAAAATATATAAGCTTATATTATTACAATAAAATGATTAATCATGAACATTAACTAATTAATGCGATATTTGGCATTGTTTCTCACTTAAAAGTATTTCTATACGTGGATCATCTTTGCAAACACTCATAAGTAAATTATTTTCGAGTGATAACATGTATTTAGTTTTCAAAGCCACCATAGACGAGAAACCTTTTTCGCATAAGTAAGAAGTAGCAAAGGGCATCAATATTTGCAAAGCTTCCGTTACTAGGCTTTCGTACTCACGTCGTCGTGCAAGCCAAAGTCATTCAAATGTGAAAATATGTCATTCAAGTAAGCCAATAGTAAGGTCTTGTAAAAAATATAAATAGAAACTATTTTTATCTATAAAAAAGATTTCTAATTCATCTCGTAATTTAAAAAGCCTTATAAGAACTTTTCCCACCCACCCCACGCTTTTAGAACAGTGACATTCATTTTCTCGTCAGTAATTTTATTCTTATATTAAGAATTATTTTTTACTTTGATTCACTCTAAAAGCGTGTTTTTTAGTTTTTTTAAACTATAATTTTTTTAACTAAGGTAATTAACATGTAAGAACCTATCCTAGCGTATGTGCCACGTGTAAGATATATTTGGATCCACCCTGTATGCAAGGCGAGCTTTTTGGGCACACGAACACAGGTATTTAAAGAAAAAAGACAAAATGGGTTGCGAAAGACGGCGGGTGACGGCAGTCTTCATGAAGAGACGACAATAAGTAGACGCATTTTTGTTATGGAGAGATAGTTTGAATACGCTTTACGATAAATATAGTTTTTGAGTAGAATACGTTTTTATTATTTCTTAGTCAAGGGATGCGCAAGCGGCTTATTTGACAAATTTGTGCAAGAACACCGCAGGTTAAAACCAGTGAAGGCTAATATAACGTATAGCTGATAAAAATAGCGCGCTATGTACGACGGCGGTTTGATAAGTCAGTGACTTTTTGAATAAAACAAATTTTTTTCCGCAAATAAACATTTTATTTTTCTACATAATCACCTTTTAGCTCAATACATTTAGTCCAACGTTTTTCTAATTTTTTTATTCCCTCCAATTAATAGGTTTTTTCAAAGCTCTCAAAATACGCGTTTGTTTCGGTAATGACTTCTTCATTTGACTCAAATCTCTTACGGCCCAGCCATTTCTTTAGGTTTGGAAACAGAAAATAGTCGCAGGCGGCTAAATCTGGAGAATATGCTGGATGGGGTAGCAGTTCGTATCCCAATTCGTGGATTTTGGCCATCGTGGCTAGACCCGTGCATTGTCTTGATGGAACAGAACTTTCTTCTTCTTAGCCAAATGCGTCCGTTTTTGCTTCAAATCGAATCTGTTCAAAAGCTTTGAATAATATTCGCCGGTGATCGTTTGACCTTTTTTGAGGTAATCGATGTGAATGACACCTCGTACATCCCAAAAAACTGTGGCCATAACCTTGTTGACTGACAGACTCTGTTTCGCCTTCTTTGGTCCACGTTCACTCCTAACAACCCACTGTTTCGATTGTTCCTTGGTCTCTGGCGTGTTGAGATGGATCCATGTTTCATCCACAGTAACAAAACGGCACAAAAATTCGTCCGGATTACGGCTGAATATCGCTAAACACTCTTTTGAAGTGGTCACACGATTGCGCTTATGGTCGAGTGTGAGCAATCGCGGCATCCATCTCGCAGAGTTTTTTCATGTCCAAATATTCGTGTAAAATATGATGTACTCATTTAGTTGAGATACCTACAGCATGAGCCAACTCACGCACTTTCATTCTCCGATCATCCAATATCATTTCATGGATTTTATCGACGATTTCCGGCGTGATCACTTCTTTTGGGCGACCTGAACGTTCGGCGTCACTAGTGCTGGTACGACCTCAACGGAACTCTGTAAACCACTTCTTAACCATTGAAATTGATGGTGCCGAGTCCCCGTAGTATTTATCAAGTCTTTCCTTAGTTTCAGTGATGGATTTTTTACTTAAAAAGTAATGCTTAATCAGCACACGAAATTCACTTTTTTCCATTTTCGTAAAAATTCACGAGGTTGTCTGCTTTGAACGGCTATCAAACACCAACTGCACGACGTAGCTTGCTCAAAATTAGAAAGTTGCCCACTGATAGATTATAGTTGACGGCAGCACTGTTGCATTTGGAGTAACTGCGCGGGAAATTCAAAAAGTCACTAACTTATCAAACTGCCCTCGTACATATTGTTATAATTTTATAGTGACGAGGCCGCAAGACTTTTTACTTAACTTTTTGGTTTTTCGTGGGTTGAGAAACGATGACGTAGGTATATTGTACGTTTTTAATCTCATTTCCTTATCCGACAACACAATGAAGTCATTGTGATAGATATACTCTGTTTCACCGTTCTTAGCGTATGACTGAGATAATCTACTACTAGTTTTTGATATCCGTCTCTTTCTAGTATATGTGCGTATTTCACTTGTGCGACTCACGTTTGTTATGCTAAAGTGTGACAGACAGATTATTAATCGGAATCAAGAAAACACTCATGTTTCGTAGTTGCATGGCATAGATTTTGTAACGTTTGTGATAAAGGTAATAGCGATTACTTTTACTTAAAAATTATTAGTTTTAATTACTGATTCTTGTATTGTCGGATAATAAAGTTCAGCCTGAGTATTTGACCTAGACGAACCGTGAGAATATCCCCTAGAATGTTGTAAATGTTTTAGGTCAATTTGTTCTACTGTATTTTTTGTCGCTTTGTGTTCCTTCTATGGAAAGACTGTGTGTAGCATGCGTTAATACCGCATGATACATGTTTCTTCACTAGAATTGCGCCTTAGATTATGTTAGGTTCGGTATCATGTAAGTGGGGGCGTAGGTCTCCCCCCCACTGCGACCTTTAGTCGGTTTAGGGCTCATCCCTAAAGGTTACAGTTCTCCGCACAATACAGCTCTTCTCACGAAGTTCATGGTTGTATGGATGAGATTTCTTGAAATCGGTAGGTTCTAGTTTGGTATAACCAAATATGTTGAACCTTATTCTTCCCAGGCCGGGGCATGAACATAGTATATGTTCAGCAGTTTCGTCTTCCACGCAGAAAACCGACAGTCCGTTTGTTGATACAGACCTATCCTTCCGAGGTGGTATCTTAGACGACAGTGTCCTGAAAGCAGTCCCGTTAGATCTCGTATGTCAATCCTGCTCTATTCTAGGATCTGCTTAGTTGTGTTACTCGAAGGTTTAGGTAAGAACGCCTTCGAGTGAGTCAACCCAGGTATATCGGACCAATACGTGAGTATTTTCCTCTCCGCCCAGTCCAAAATTATTGTTAGGGCTCCAAAGACCAGTTCTGGTCCAGTGTTTGCAAGGGTGTCGGCTTTTTCGTTTCCCTCCACCCCGTGGTGCCCAGGTACCCACAGCAGGGTCACCCAGTTCGCACCAAGGTTCGCCACAACCCGTCTCGGTTTGTAGTGCCAAACGAAGAAAAAGATTTCTATAAAACTTGGGGTGACAGTACATATTATGTACTACATAACCATATCAGTATTAACATAACATCCATACAGGACGATACGTAACGCGCAAAATTTTATAGTATATTTTGAGTCAATGTCTATTAAAATCAATTTCTTTTTCACTATTATACATGACTAATACCGATGAAACTTTAATTAGAGTCAAATAATTAAAACAATTATATTCAAACAATTATACATAGCTTTATGAATAGCCAGAAAGTGTCAAAAAAGGCACGTCTGGCTGTGCAAAGAGGAGTGTTGGGTCCTACACTTATGTATGGTAGTGAATGTTGGGTTTGGCAGAAGAAGCAATAGGATTAATGCTGCGGAGATGAGTAGTCTGAGAAGTATAGCCGGAGTGACTCGGTTGGATAAAGTAAAGAATAGTGAGATAAGAGAACGCTGTGGTGTAAAAGAAGATGTGATTACAAAGATAGATAAAGGAACGCTTAGACGGTTTGGACACGTAGAAAGAATGGATGAAGAAAGATTGACGAAACAAATTTATAAGGCGAGTGTAAATGAACAAGTCGGTAGAGGTCGACCTCGGAGAACATATCTTGATCAGATCAACATTGTTTTGAAGAAAGGCCAGGACAAGAGTACCAACAACCGACGAGCATGTATGAGAGCACTGATGAAAGTAGAGAAAGCAAAAGATGTGTGTGAGAACCGTAGCAAGTGAAAGGAAGTGGTCTCTGCCTACCCCTATGGGAAAAAGGCATGACTTTATGTATGTATGTATGTACACAAATACAATTTAAACAAAGCTAAAAAAATAAAGAATCATAAATTCAAAAATAAAAGAAACGTTTCAATAAAAAATAATTAAAAATTTATGGATATAGATATCGCTTGACGTGAGGTCAACATTATCGTTACTATCACTATTTAAAATTGATAATGTTGAAAATATTTTTAATTTATTTAATTACAACCTTTTATTCTGACGTTCAAAATAACACTGAAATTGTTACAAATTTGTTTATAAAATAAATACTTATTGCCACTCATTATAATTTAACATTGAGAAATGCTAAATATACAGGGTGGTTCGTTAATAATAGGACACAGAGCAACTACGGATTCTTTGTGTAAAAATATTACGATATAACACAATTTACCCTAGTCCAATTTTTTATATTAGGAAGATACAGGGCTTTAAATGTTACATTTATATTTAACAATCTAGGTACATATTTATTTGCGCATAATCATCTATAAAAATGAATTGATGTTCGTATGTCTCGCTAAAACTCCAGTATGGCTGAACCGATTTGGCTAATTTTGATCTTAAAATATTTGTGAAAGTTTAGGAAAGGTTTAAACAGTTCAAAAATATGTAAAAATTGCGAAAAAAAATACTAAAAACGACAATTTTATTCTCCCATGCATAAGGGTTTCGAATCTACAACATATATCGACAACATTCGGATTGTCGCGTACTTAGATTTTAAAAATATACATTGTTGAATGACGTCAAGCTAACCTATTTTTCATTAAATCACTGTGGTGGTTTAAACAAAAAAATATTAGGGAAAATCCTAAAGAAAATCTAAACAATATTCATGGTCAAATTTTAATTAAATTTTGTTCCAACTTGAGAGATCGGATAATTTTTATCCCGATAAGTCCCTACAAAAGGGGAAGAGGGGGTTGAAATATAAAAAGTATCACAAATGGCCGATATAAGTATTGAATTTATAGTTTTTGGGGTCGCCGAGTTTGATAGTGACAATTTTATTAACACCACTACGAAAGGAATGGTATAGGAATGGAGGAAGTTATATATATATATATATATATATATATATATATATATATATATATATATATATACATATATATATATATATATATATATATATATATATATATATATATATATATATATATATAAGTCACATGTGTGTGTGTGTGTGTGTGTTTGTGTGTGTGTGTGTGTGTGTGTGTGTGTGTGTGTGTGTGTGTGTGTGTGTGTGTGTGTGTGTGTGTGTGTGTGTGTGTGTGTGTGTGTGTGTGTGTGTGTGTGTGTGTGTGTGTGTGTGTGTGTGTGTGTGTGTGTGTGTGTGTGTGTGTGTGTGTGTGTGTGTGTGTGTGTGTGTGTGTGTGTGTGTGTGTGTGTGTGTGTGTGTGTGTGTGTGTGTGTGTGTGTGTGTGTGTGTGTGTGTGTGTGTGTGTGTGTGTGTGTGTGTGTGTGTGTGTGTGTGTGTGTGTGTGTGTGTGTGTGTGTGTGTGTGTGTGTGTGTGTGTGTGTGTGTGTGTGTGTGTGTGTGTGTGTGTGTGTGTGTGTGTGTGTGTGTGTGTGTGTGTGTGTGTGTGTGTGTGTGTGTGTGTGTGTGTGTGTGTGTGTGTGTGTGTGTGTGTGTGTGTGTGTGTGTGTGTGTGTGTGTGTGTGTGTGTGTGTGTGTGTGTGTGTGTGTGTGTGTGTGTGTGTGTGTGTGTGTGTGTGTGTGTGTGTGTGTGTGTGTGTGTGTGTGTGTGTGTGTGTGTGTGTGTGTGTGTGTGTGTGTGTGTGTGTGTGTGTGTGTGTGTGTGTGTGTGTGTGTGTGTGTGTGTGTGTGTGTGTGTGTGTGTGTGTGTGTGTGTGTGTGTGTGTGTGTGTGTGTGTGTGTGTGTGTGTGTGTGTGTGTGTGTGTGTGTGTGTGTGTGTGTGTGTGTGTGTGTGTGTGTGTGTGTGTGTGTGTGTGTGTGTGTGTGTGTGTGTGTGTGTGTGTGTGTGTGTGTGTGTGTGTGTGTGTGTGTGTGTGTGTGTGTGTGTGTGTGTGTGTGTGTGTGTGTGTGTGTGTGTGTGTGTGTGTGTGTGTGTGTGTGTGTGTGTGTGTGTGTGTGTGTGTGTGTGTGTGTGTGTGTGTGTGTGTGTGTGTGTGTGTGTGTGTGTGTGTGTGTGTGTGTGTGTGTGTGTGTGTGTGTGTGTGTGTGTGTGTGTGTGTGTGTGTGTGTGTGTGTGTGTGTGTGTGTGTGTGTGTGTGTGTGTGTGTGTGTGTGTGTGTGTGTGTGTGTGTGTGTGTGTGTGTGTGTGTGTGTGTGTGTGTGTGTGTGTGTGTGTGTGTGTGTGTGTGTGTGTGTGTGTGTGTGTGTGTGTGTGTGTGTGTGTGTGTGTGTGTGTGTGTGTGTGTGTGTGTGTGTGTGTGTGTGTGTGTGTGTGTGTGTGTGTGTGTGTGTGTGTGTGTGTGTGTGTGTGTGTGTGTGTGTGTGTGTGTGTGTGTGTGTGTGTGTGTGTGTGTGTGTGTGTGTGTGTGTGTGTGTGTGTGTGTGTGTGTGTGTGTGTGTGTGTGTGTGTGTGTGTGTGTGTGTGTGTGTGTGTGTGTGTGTGTGTGTGTGTGTGTGTGTGTGTGTGTGTGTGTGTGTGTGTGTGTGTGTGTGTGTGTGTGTGTGTGTGTGTGTGTGTGTGTGTGTGTGTGTGTGTGTGTGTGTGTGTGTGTGTGTGTGTGTGTGTGTGTGTGTGTGTGTGTGTGTGTGTGTGTGTGTGTGTGTGTGTGTGTGTGTGTGTGTGTGTGTGTGTGTGTGTGTGTGTGTGTGTGTGTGTGTGTGTGTGTGTGTGTGTGTGTGTGTGTGTGTGTGTGTGTGTGTGTGTGTGTGTGTGTGTGTGTGTGTGTGTGTGTGTGTGTGTGTGTGTGTGTGTGTGTGTGTGTGTGTGTGTGTGTGTGTGTGTGTGTGTGTGTGTGTGTGTGTGTGTGTGTGTGTGTGTGTGTGTGTGTGTGTGTGTGTGTGTGTGTGTGTGTGTGTGTGTGTGTGTGTGTGTGTGTGTGTGTGTGTGTGTGTGTGTGTGTGTGTGTGTGTGTGTGTGTGTGTGTGTGTGTGTGTGTGTGTGTGTGTGTGTGTGTGTGTGTGTGTGTGTGTGTGTGTGTGTGTGTGTGTGTGTGTGTGTGTGTGTGTGTGTGTGTGTGTGTGTGTGTGTGTGTGTGTGTGTGTGTGTGTGTGTGTGTGTGTGTGTGTGTGTGTGTGTGTGTGTGTGTGTGTGTGTGTGTGTGTGTGTGTGTGTGTGTGTGTGTGTGTGTGTGTGTGTGTGTGTGTGTGTGTGTGTGTGTGTGTGTGTGTGTGTGTGTGTGTGTGTGTGTGTGTGTGTGTGTGTGTGTGTGTGTGTGTGTGTGTGTGTGTGTGTGTGTGTGTGTGTGTGTGTGTGTGTGTGTGTGTGTGTGTGTGTGTGTGTGTGTGTGTGTGTGTGTGTGTGTGTGTGTGTGTGTGTGTGTGTGTGTGTGTGTGTGTGTGTGTGTGTGTGTGTGTGTGTGTGTGTGTGTGTGTGTGTGTGTGTGTGTGTGTGTGTGTGTGTGTGTGTGTGTGTGTGTGTGTGTGTGTGTGTGTGTGTGTGTGTGTGTGTGTGTGTGTGTGTGTGTGTGTGTGTGTGTGTGTGTGTGTGTGTGTGTGTGTGTGTGTGTGTGTGTGTGTGTGTGTGTGTGTGTGTGTGTGTGTGTGTGTGTGTGTGTGTGTGTGTGTGTGTGTGTGTGTGTGTGTGTGTGTGTGTGTGTGTGTGTGTGTGTGTGTGTGTGTGTGTGTGTGTGTGTGTGTGTGTGTGTGTGTGTGTGTGTGTGTGTGTGTGTGTGTGTGTGTGTGTGTGTGTGTGTGTGTGTGTGTGTGTGTGTGTGTGTGTGTGTGTGTGTGTGTGTGTGTGTGTGTGTGTGTGTGTGTGTGTGTGTGTGTGTGTGTGTGTGTGTGTGTGTGTGTGTGTGTGTGTGTGTGTGTGTGTGTGTGTGTGTGTGTGTGTGTGTGTGTGTGTGTGTGTGTGTGTGTGTGTGTGTGTGTGTGTGTGTGTGTGTGTGTGTGTGTGTGTGTGTGTGTGTGTGTGTGTGTGTGTGTGTGTGTGTGTGTGTGTGTGTGTGTGTGTGTGTGTGTGTGTGTGTGTGTGTGTGTGTGTGTGTGTGTGTGTGTGTGTGTGTGTGTGTGTGTGTGTGTGTGTGTGTGTGTGTGTGTGTGTGTGTGTGTGTGTGTGTGTGTGTGTGTGTGTGTGTGTGTGTGTGTGTGTGTGTGTGTGTGTGTGTGTGTGTGTGTGTGTGTGTGTGTGTGTGTGTGTGTGTGTGTGTGTGTGTGTGTGTGTGTGTGTGTGTGTGTGTGTGTGTGTGTGTGTGTGTGTGTGTGTGTGTGTGTGTGTGTGTGTGTGTGTGTGTGTGTGTGTGTGTGTGTGTGTGTGTGTGTGTGTGTGTGTGTGTGTGTGTGTGTGTGTGTGTGTGTGTGTGTGTGTGTGTGTGTGTGTGTGTGTGTGTGTGTGTGTGTGTGTGTGTGTGTGTGTGTGTGTGTGTGTGTGTGTGTGTGTGTGTGTGTGTGTGTGTGTGTGTGTGTGTGTGTGTGTGTGTGTGTGTGTGTGTGTGTGTGTGTGTGTGTGTGTGTGTGTGTGTGTGTGTGTGTGTGTGTGTGTGTGTGTGTGTGTGTGTGTGTGTGTGTGTGTGTGTGTGTGTGTGTGTGTGTGTGTGTGTGTGTGTGTGTGTGTGTGTGTGTGTGTGTGTGTGTGTGTGTGTGTGTGTGTGTGTGTGTGTGTGTGTGTGTGTGTGTGTGTGTGTGTGTGTGTGTGTGTGTGTGTGTGTGTGTGTGTGTGTGTGTGTGTGTGTGTGTGTGTGTGTGTGTGTGTGTGTGTGTGTGTGTGTGTGTGTGTGTGTGTGTGTGTGTGTGTGTGTGTGTGTGTGTGTGTGTGTGTGTGTGTGTGTGTGTGTGTGTGTGTGTGTGTGTGTGTGTGTGTGTGTGTGTGTGTGTGTGTGTGTGTGTGTGTGTGTGTGTGTGTGTGTGTGTGTGTGTGTGTGTGTGTGTGTGTGTGTGTGTGTGTGTGTGTGTGTGTGTGTGTGTGTGTGTGTGTGTGTGTGTGTGTGTGTGTGTGTGTGTGTGTGTGTGTGTGTGTGTGTGTGTGTGTGTGTGTGTGTGTGTGTGTGTGTGTGGTGTGTGTGTGTGTGTGTGTGTGTGTGTGTGTGTGTGTGTGTGTGTGTGTGTGTGTGTGTGTGTGTGTGTGTGTGTGTGTGTGTGTGTGTGTGTGTGTGTGTGTGTGTGTGTGTGTGTGTGTGTGTGTGTGTGTGTGTGTGTGTGTGTGTGTGTGTGTGTGTGTGTGTGTGTGTGTGTGTGTGTGTGTGTGTGTGTGTGTGTGTGTGTGTGTGTGTGTGTGTGTGTGTGTGTGTGTGTGTGTGTGTGTGTGTGTGTGTGTGTGTGTGTGTGTGTGTGTGTGTGTGTGTGTGTGTGTGTGTGTGTGTGTGTGTGTGTGTGTGTGTGTGTGTGTGTGTGTGTGTGTGTGTGTGTGTGTGTGTGTGTGTGTGTGTGTGTGTGTGTGTGTGTGTGTGTGTGTGTGTGTGTGTGTGTGTGTGTGTGTGTGTGTGTGTGTGTGTGTGTGTGTGTGTGTGTGTGTGTGTGTGTGTGTGTGTGTGTGTGTGTGTGTGTGTGTGTGTGTGTGTGTGTGTGTGTGTGTGTGTGTGTGTGTGTGTGTGTGTGTGTGTGTTTGTGTGTGTGTGTTTGTGTTTGTGTGTTTGTGTGTGTGTGTGTGTGTTTGTGTGTGTGTGTGTGTGTGTTTGTGTGTGTGTGTGTGTGTGTGTTTGTGTGTGTGTGTGTGTGTGTGTTTGTGTGTGTGTGTGTGTGTGTTTGTGTGTGTGTGTGTGTGTGTTTGTGTGTGTGTGTGTGTGTGTTTGTGTGTGTGTGTGTGTGTGTTTGTGTGTGTGTGTGTGTGTTTGTGTGTGTGTGTGTGTGTGTGTGTGTTTGTGTGTGTGTGTGTGTGTGTTTGTGTGTGTGTGTGTGTGTTTGTGTGTGTGTGTGTGTGTTTGTGTGTGTGAGTGTGTGTTTGTGTGTGTGTGTGTGTGTGTGTTTGTGTGTGTGTGTGTGTTTGTGTGTGTGTGTGTGTGTGTTTGTGTGTGTGTGTGTGTGTGTTTGTGTGTGTGTGTGTGTGTGTTTGTGTGTGTGTGTGTGTGTGTGTTTGTGTGTGTGTGTGTGTGTGTTTGTGTGTGTGTGTGTGTGTGTGTTTGTGTGTGTGTGTGTGTTTGTGTGTGTGTGTGTGTGTGTTTGTGTGTGTGTGTGTGTGTGTGTCGAATTTATAGTTTTCGGGGTCTCCGAGTTTGACAGCGATATTTTCAAAGCAAGCAAGTTAACATTCGGGCAGGACAACGCCTGCCGGGTCCACTAGTTAATCAATAAAAATATATCAATCATTCATTAAATTATTAGGACTACCTGCATCTGCTACGTTATTAGGTCAAAGCAAACAATTAATTTTATTAAATTATTTCTTCGAATATTTCAATCACGATTATATCTAACTTGGCAAATTTTTGCGAGATGAAACATACAATATACCTTTTCTACGTTGTAATGATTAAAAATTCATTTTTGATGATTCAGTTTTCCAAAAAATGTTGCATAAAAAAAGTAGGTACATTTTAAGCTACTCAGTATAGCGTACGTAGCGCCCTCTGTGTGATAGATAGAAACTAATTAAAGATAATGATTTTTTTTCAGAAAAAAGCTCTGTTTACCAACATTTCGAACACTGTTAAAATTATAAAAGTAATTTAATAAAAAAAATGTATATTTAACGCCCTGTATCTTTTTTAATATCAAGAATTGGACTTGGGTAAATTATTATGTATTGTAATATTTTTATTTCGTAGTTACTCTGTGTCCCTGTGTTCCTATTTACTGACGGTTTAAGTTTTTTTTTAATTCCCCGTGCTAAAGTCATACGGTATGTACCGGCAACGTGATTATTTAACATAAAGTTGCGCAAGTAAGCAGCAGCGCCTCTATTAAAAATCATGATAACACTAAGCTTTGGTATCTACTTACAAGATGTCGTTTTTTTTTGTAGCAATCTTTAACATGTTAATGTACTGTAAGAATATAAAGAAAACTTTTGTTAATAGAATTATACTTTATAACTTTATGTATAGATGTCACTACGTATAAGAAACATATTTTAAAAAGTTTTAAAATACCGTCGAAGAGGGTACGTACGTATATATGTTTAAAAATTATCCTATTTCTATGATCGAAATCTCCCCCTATGAGACGCGAAAATAAACTTTTGTTCCTATTGTGCACAAAAGCGTCACTTTTTGCCCGCCTACAGTAGGGAGACATTAGTATATTACACACCTAGGACAGTTAAGTAAGAAACGTCTCAGACCCCATGTTTGTAAACATGTGTTCTGAGACATTTCTTAGTTTAATGCCCGTGGTGTTTACATTATGACTACATGGGCTTACCTAGGTGTGTATTATAAACATATAAATTGGGTATACATGGGTTTAAAGCTTACGTGAGACGGAAAGTATGACTGTGATATTGTGCGAAGAGTTTTGACAGAAACACAAGTGAATGGGGTCCTGTATAAGCCAGAATTTGTCAAAAAAAGGCACGATTGGCTGTGCATAGAGAAGTACTGTATGGTAATGAATGTTGTGTTTAACAGAAGAAGAATAAAAGTAGGATCAACGCTGCGGAGATGAGTAGTCTGAGAAGTATAGCCGGAGTGACTCTGATAGATAAAGTGAGGAGTAGTGTGATAAGGAAACCCTGTGGTGCGATAAAGATAGATAAAGAAATGCTTAGATGGTCTAGTAAAAAAATATTAACGAAACATATTTATTAGGCGAGTGTGATTGGGTAATTCGGTAGAGGCGAAGGTCTCTGCCTACCCCTACGGGAAAAAGACGTGACTATACGTATGTATGTATCTTGACTGTAAATATGTCAATTCGATCAAAAGCGCTATATTCTACAAAATTAATTATTGTTTATGGAAACTTTACTGTCATCTTCGTTAACTTGAGAATGTCTTCCCCAATCGAGTGGTAATCCGATTAAAACAGAAAAAAAGATTGTCTGGTGCGCCAAAGTTACTTTTGTAAAATCAGTAATAGGGATACAGGGTGTGTCAATGAAAAAGCTGTTCCCAAATTATTGTTTTATAGGAAAATACATGATGAGATGATTACTTATTTTTACACCAAACAAACCACTACATCATTTGGCAGGTTTTTAACTTAAAAATAAAATCGCATTGTTTGAATTTTGAAAAATATGTCTAAAAACGTGCTGCTCACAATTAGAATATGCAAATTAAACTATGCAAGTATAAGAGTATTAATTTTACGAAAGCTCGTGTAGAGGGATCTAGAAGTGACGTAAGACTTGAAGAAAAACTGTCGATCTTCTTAAGAATCATCAATGGTCTCAGCCAAAATGCGTTATTCCCACTTCTCTTTAAGATCGCTTTGGAGAGTATTGAACGAAAGGCAAGGACAGAAACGGTTCTTTTTAGAAATCAGGGTTCTCGTATTAAACTGGCTTTCGCTGATGATAGATAGATATAGTGGGAAATACAACTTTTAGTGTCAAGGAACAGTTCATAAAACTGAACAAGGCTACTGCAGATCAGGAGTGATCCATTTCTGGAGCATATTTTACATATGCTCGAAGAAATAAGTCTAGCCACGGTAGATTGGTAATATTCTCATTTTCAAAGGTATGTGGCCTTGCATTATTCTGCACCAAACGCAAATCAGGATCTACAGCAGAGGCAAATGAGAGAACAGCAAATTCCAATAAACAGTCAATATATTGATATTGAATATTTTTGTTTGGGTTATAAATATTTACGTTACATTGCTGCTGCCCCCTGTATGTTCACACGCAAAAATACCAAAAGGACCAAAACTGGTAAAGTGGTTTTCTCGGTATTCGATGTTAGTATACCTGCGCTCGAAAAAGATAAATAAATAAAAGTAAAAAGCACAAAGGTTGATATCTACAAGCAAATCCTTGAACTTTACGGAGGTGCAGCACTTTTGTATTTACAACTAGTATTTTAATGTTGTTTATTTATACATCGAAAGATCAAGCAGCCTTGTCGTTTGTATCGTAACAGCAAAAATATGAAATAAGATTTACATAATTGCCTTATGGATTATTATCTTGTTTTATAATAACGCGAGAATAGTTTCTTTGTTTAGTTAAATTCGGATATCATTAATTGGTTATTATATCGAATATTATTGATGGGAATCATTTTGAAATAAAAACTTACAAAAGGAAAAGTATGATAATGGAACTACAATCTTTCATAGTCCTTTCTATTTTAAAATAAGGACAAAAAAATCTTTGCTGGTGTGAATTTTTAAAATGATAATTTCTTTTTCTAATAAAAGCCTCTGTTACAGGATGTTCATCATCGAAACCTACTATCAACCTTGTATTTTCTAGCCCATAGATTTAATTGCAGACCATCTTAGATTACGTTTAGTCTTGAAATATAACGTTTAGACGAATTAAAACTATCAGTCAAAGATTTAGATCATAATAATTGTAACTTTGTTTACAGATTTAATGAAACGAACTATCTCTTAAGCTACTGGAATCCCATTCAAAAAGCGAAAATTCTTTTAATCTATAACTTGGATTACACAAAGAGGATGGATGAAAGAAGATTGACGAAACAGTTCTATAAGGTAAGTGCGAATGAGTAAGTTGGTAGAGGTCGACCTGGGCGAACGTATCCTGATCAGATCGAAATTGTTTTAAAATAAGGCCAGGTTAAAAGTACTAGCAACCGTTGAGCTTGTAAGAAAGCACTGATGAAAGTAGAATAAGCGAAAGATGTGCGTAATAACCGTAGTAAGTGAAAAGAAGTGCCTAAACCTACGGGATTCAATAGAACATATTTTGTTTTATGATAACACTTTACTGACATGCTTGTAGTGAAAATTATCACTAGTGGTCTACAGGTAATGCTCATTGGAAGAAAAAAGAACACAATTCCCTGAAAAGGTTAATATTTAAACAGGAATAGTTAGAAACAATGACATTTTTTATTGATGGCAATTTAAATGGAGATAAATATTTAGCAATGTGTAAGAAATAATAAAAACGTATTCCTCTCAAAAACTATATTTATCGTAAAGCGTATTCAAACTATTCTTGTCCTTTTCTCTAGCTACCTGGCCTCCAGATGTGCTTGTGTATCCAAAAGCTCTCCCTGATTACGGGGTGAATCCAAATATATCTTACATATGCTCCAAAATAATTGGGTCAGTCAAACCACAGATATTAAATAAATACCGTTACCTACATTTTTATTTAAGTTTAGGATGTTGTCAAGACGTAGTAGGTATTTACCACAAAAAAGAAATATAAAAAGTAACATTTTTTTACAACATCCGTACATAATTTAAGTTAATATTCCACAGCCAATAACCTGGTACGATAGACGTAATAAGGAGTAACGACTCTATCTATCTTTTTCCTTATCGTAAATTTTTTATAAAACATCTGGTGATCGTTATATCTACTAAGAAGGAATTTTATATATTCTGCACCAATAAAACGTACCTATAAATTTACGATTTTAGCATCTTTAATGTTGTATTTGTGAGATTTTTATCTGTTACTAACACTTTTTAAAAGTCACTTAATTTGGAAAGCTGTTACTCTACTACTCATAATAATGTCGTTAAGTAATTTTGTTGTTTATATAAATTACTAACTAACAGAGGGACGAAAGAATAACAAAAACGAAACATTAAAAAAACATTTTATTACATTTGCAACTCATAAAAATAACGAAAAACATTAAACGAAAAATGTAAAGAGGACTGGGCAGTCACGAGGACTGCTAACAGAAGTGAAAACTTAAAACTACGATATAATTCTAAGCAACAATTATATTTATTTCCATATGGTTTATTGTTTTATTTTATTTTATTCGCACAAAATTGCCTATACAATGTTTCGCAGATCACTCGCGAAAAACTCCCTCGATAAAAGATAAGTTAGCTTGACGTTCTTCAAAAAATGTAAAGAGGACTGGGCAGTCATGAGGACTGCTAACAGAAGTGAAAACTTAAAACTACGATATAATTCTAAGCAACAATTATATTTATTTCCATATGGTTTATTGTTTTATTTTATTTTATTCGCACAAAATTGCCTATACAATGTTTCGCAGATCACTCGCGAAAAACTCCCTCGATAAAAGATAAGTTAGCTTGACGTTCTTCAAAAATCTATGCACTTTTTCGCAAACAAAATTTACACTGTCTCTTTGACAGATAAAATTCCCGAAAATATACAAACACAATAACAATAAATATTTCGTAAACAAGCCGCCGATCTACAGGATAGTACAATGTGACTTATTTATTTTATTTAAATATTATTTTGAGCACTACTGACAGCCGATGTTTTCTTCTACATCACCGGATGCTTTAATATTACCCCTATCTAACCTGCGTAAAGAATTTGTCACTTTAAAAATGCAACTCACCACCGAAAAGTCGGTTCAACGGCACCTAAGTTACTTCTTCTTCTTCTTCTATTTGTTAGAGATCTAGATGATCTGTTGATTCCGGACTTGCCTTTGTATTATTTTCTGAGATGTGGACTGCCAGCTGTCTCTTCCTCTCTTTGGTGGTCTTCCGGGTGGATGGGTCCCTGCTGGTTTTCCCTCTAGTACAATGCGTGGTAGTCTATCGTCGGTCATTCTCTTTACGTGGTTATACCATTCTCTTCTCCTCTGCCTTCCCCATTTCACTACATCCTGTACGTCGCATTGTGCTCTAATGTCAGTGTTTCTTATGTAATCTCTTCTTGTTTTCCTGGCTACTGTTCTCAGTACTGACATTTCGGCGACTCGTAGCATTCTTTTGGTCTTGCTTCTATACCATATGTCATTATTGGCCTGACGCATGTCTTATATACTTTGAGTTGACTCTTCTTTCGCATATCAGAATTAGCCCATACAGTTTCCCTTAGACATCCTGATATTATGGCCGATTTGTTAATTTGGTTTCTCAGGTCCTTTACCGGGTCGTGAGCGCTGGACATATCTATACCCAGATATCTTAATTGCATGAACTGCTCTATGGGTTTATTATCTATTAGCAGCTTGCATCTCATTGGTTCCCTAGCGATGGTCATGGTTTTCGTTTTACGTATGGATATGTCCATATTGAGTTGCTAGCTGATCTGGTAGAACTTAAATAACTGTCTCTGTAGGTCATTCTCACTTTCTGCGAATATTGCAGCGTCGTCGGCGTAGCAGACTATTTATTACAAAGCCCCAATTATTTAAAATACTGTGAACATTTACTAAGACCTAGTGTGAGTGTCTTCATCGGATTAGAATGGTAGAAAAACTTTACCAGGAGGCTTATTACACAATTATAAGAAGATTCTTTTTGTGGTCTTTATGAGCCAAACCTCCAATTAAACTGTAAAGGAATGTTATCCAAAGTATAGTAATTGATAAAGGGAAAGGGGTCTGAAACGCTTCTACGACGAGCTTAATTAAGTTCAGAACAAAGATACCTTGCTGAGGATTAGTCTTGTTAACTTCCCAGTGGAAGTTATAGTAATAGGTCCGTTTTGCGAATCCTAAATTTTGACATATCTCCACGTTTCAATGTCCTTAGAGTCGAATACAATAGTTTTTAAGTGGACGTCTGTGTGGATATGTACGTATGTTCGTATGTTGGTATGTTCGTATGTGCGTTCGGAATTATTTTTCGTCTCGATTATCTCGAGAACAAAAAATGATATCGACGTGGGACCAATTGCATCGCAAAACTATGATGAAAATATTTTTAATAATAATTATAATAACAAAACATATGGTATTTTTTTATTCTTTCCAATGGGAAGTTAGTCCACTGATATTTTGAGATTTGTACATTGCTGATAGAACATTCAAGCAGTCTTTACCTATGACACCCATTTGTTTATGTTAAACTACCTTGTGTCAAACTGAGCGATTCAATGTTGGAAAGAACTTGAACATCCACGTTTACAACAAAGTAGTTGGTTTTTTTTTTATTAGTAGACATTATTGTTATTTGGAAAGCACTTCGAAGTAAATTATAATACAGACTAAATCAAAGATAAAAGGATAACAAATTATTCTTGGAAACAATTAAATGTGGATACTACGATAATCCCAATAGCCTTTAATCCCATCGAGCACATTCTACCAATTACGTATGAAAGGGAACATTTAAGGATCATTTATGTGAACAACATAATAGTGGTGATATTGATCGAATTTACTAATTATTAATCCCTTTCATAAACCCGAATACACATATTGTACCAATATTCATACTGTGCTTTCATTTCAAAAACAGCCAGTCCAAATAACTTTTGATTTTGCGTATAGGTAATGTAAACAAAAAACACTTATTTATTTACCGTCAGTCAATTTTAATTATCATAAAATTTAATGTTTCGTGAAGGTGTATAGTTTATGATATTTTAAAAAATCAAATTAAAAATAAAGTTTAAACACTACCGAACAATCAGAAGACCTTTTCAATCAATCCTGTTACATGCCCGGCTAGCTCAGTCGGTAGAGCATGAGACTCTTAATCTCAGGGTCGTGGGTTCGAGCCCCACGTTGGGCGACTTTTTTTTATTTAAAAGCTTTTAAAAATGTTAAGCTGATATTACTAGCACAGTGAAACTTAAAAAATAGTACATATATTACATAACGTGTGCAAAAAGTGACATTTTTCACACGAGTGAGAAATATTGTAGCACGAGACGTAAGCCGAGTGCGACAATTATACCAGTGTGAAAAATCACTTTCGCACGAGTAATGTACACTATTTTTCCTACGACCACGCAATAATTTTACCAAATATAATGAATATCTGAAATATTATTTCACGAAATATTATCTACAATTTTAGACAACATAGTTTATTTTAAAAAGTAATAGTAACTATTTTTAGGAACAAGAACTTTTTTCTGCTTAAATATTAGTCTTAATTTTAAATGAGAAGAGGGGTCGTGTGGCACCTAGTTCGGAAGTTTTTCAAATTTGGTGCAATTATAGCTGAGAAAATTTGTTTTGAAAATATGATTTTATATTTTAGGTAGAATAAAGGAAATATTTTTTAGGAAGTCAGTTTATTTTACAATTCCAAATAACCACCATTCACTCCTTGACAATAAGCAAGGCGATCTTGGAATTCTCGTAAAACATTTTGAGGGGATGCTCATAATTCAGAGGGGGTGCAAGAAGGGAGTAATATTTTCATACTGTAAATTGTCAAATTGTGAATAGAAATCGACCTGTTTCAGGTTTTTTCAACGGATACATAATTTACAATGTCAATATTTTTAAATTTTAATAACAAATTTTCTTAGTTATGGTTGCACCAAATATAAAAAACTTAGTATTGCTAAAAAGATAATGAAAATCCCTTTCAAACAAGATGCCACACGACACCCTTCTCATTAAAATTTTTTGAGGGGGTGCTCATAATTCAGAGGGGGTGCAAGAAGGGGGTAATATTTTCCTACTGTAAATTGTCAAATTAACAATAAAAATTGACCTGTTTTTGATAAAATACATTATACAGGCTAAAAATGAATTTATTCTATACCTATGGACCGCACTGTATGTTACTTTTCTATGTGGTCGTAGGAAAAAAAAAATTTTTTAGATAGTAGCCACTCTGGATCGAATGTACTTTTCATGTTTTTAAAGTAACTTTGTTGATTATGTAATTTTTCCGCACCCTCGATAACAATCAACCCGCGTTGGAAATGAAAAAATACGAAACGTTCAGCAGGTTATGAAGTGAGAGGTTCGCTACAATTTCATGGCCATCTTGTGTTACGAATTGCGAGGCAAACAAGAGTGCAAATAATGTGTTCACTTACTCTAAATAAGCGGGTACTTACCGTGGTACTTACATCGCATTGTATGTCGTTAATTAGAAGATTTTTTCTTTTTTTATAGCGACATCAATGAAGAAATTAATTATGCAATCCATCATTCGAAGCAACGTTTTTTTTTGGAAAAAACGTCGCCAGAAATCTTTAAAAAAATTAATCTCATTTGTCTATAGTCTACTTAAAAATGATTGATAGCACAGTTTTTATGCGATAGCAGGTAAACCCCAATAATATTTTTCGGGTATATATTTTCTTCATGTAGAAAATATTTACAATGAACCTGCATTGTAATAATAAGATATTAATTTCGAACAGTAAAATAAATTCTTATTATTCGTCACTGATGCGTACAATTGTTGGTTTACGCCTAAAGTTTGCTTCTTTGCATTTTATTATGTACTGTATGCGAACGTGTCTCGATCAGATCGAAATTGTTTTAAAGAAAGGCCAGGTCAAGAGTACTAGCAATCGACAAGCATGTATGAAAGCGCTGATGAAAGTAGAAAAAGCAAAGGCCTGTGTAAGAACCGTAGCAAATGGTAAGAAGTGGCCTCTGTCTACCTCTACGGGAAAAAGGCGTGACTATACTTATGTATATGTATTACGGTGGGGCGAATTTTTTTTTGATAAGACGGTACAATAAAAGTCATCGACGGAAAGTAAATAAACATCGATTGCGGCTACAAGAAGCAGAAACTAAAAGACACATTTTTATCAAAGTTCTATATTTTGATGAGAGAAAAGACCAGATCACGTTTCAGGAGAAGGGCCGCCGAGTCATTTAAACGGAGGAGCACATTGCCCTAGTCGAAGAACCAGGAAGTTTATATTTCGGGCATTTAGAAACCCATCAGAAACTTTCCAGATACTTGTCGAATTTGTAGTACAGATATACTCCTGAATGTGGTTTGAAATAAAAACTCAGCCACGATTGGAAAATGAAGCAAGACATTTGTGGAAAATGATTAACGTATCCAGAAGACTCCCAAACGACATAAAAGTTATTATAGACAGGACAATGCCTATTTTGCACATTCCGAGAATATTTTAATGGCAATGTTGACCGATACACGATACACTCGACTTCATCTGAGACCGAGAAGACCTTCCTATGAAGAGAGACTTGCTATGGCCAACTTAACTTCTTTTGAATTTCGACGTCACCATGAAGATTTTATCACAACTTTTAAAATATTAAAATTCAACTTTGGAAACCTTTCCGTGATATTTCCATTAAACCATGACAATCGGCTCAGAGGACATGAATTAAAACTTAAAAAAGAAAACTTTGTGACCAGATCAAGACAAAATTTTTTGTGTAATAGAGTTTTTGACGCCTGGAATAATCATGATGTTGACATTATTAATGCCTCTTCTACCAACATATTTAAAAATAGACTGGACCGCCTTATTAATCAATACCTTTTAATTTAATATGTATCCTAATAATCCTAATATTTTTGTTATGTTATCTTATCTTTTTTATTTTTGTTTATTTCAATTTATGTATTAATTTGCTAGTAGGTAATTGGACCGAATCTGCGTTCACTGGACCAGAACCGGTTTTTGGAGTCACCACAAGTGCCGCCAAAACAATTATTTCGGACTGCGCGGAGAGGAAAATACTCACGTACTGGTCCGACATACCAGGGCTAGCCCACTCGAAGGCGTTTTTACCGTTACAACCCTCGAGAAACACAACTAAGCAGATCCTAGAATGGAGCAGAAATGACCTGCGTATTCTAACAGGACTGCTTACGGGACACTGTCGTCTAAGATACCACCTCAGAAAGATAGATCTGAACCAACAAACGGACTGTCGGTTCTGCTGCGTGGAAGACGAAACTGCTGAACATATACTATGTTCATGCCCCGGCCTGGGAAGAATAAGGTTCAACATATTTGGTTACACTAACGTAGATCCTACCGATTTTAAAAAAATCTCACCCTATACAACCATGAACTTCGTAAGAAGGGCTGGATTGTGCGGTGAACTGTAGCCTCTAGGGGTGAGCCACAATAGACCTACTAAGGGTCGCGGTGGAGAAGCGACCACGCCCCACTCACATGAAACCTAACCTAACCTAGTAGGTAATTGATTTTTATAATATCTGCAGATTTTGGGTAATATAGGGACTTATCTCTCTGCCCTTGTTTATATAAAATAATATTAATTATTATTTTTGTGTGTATTTATGTACTTGGACATTGTTTTTGTAGATTATTTAATATAAAGTATCTTTTTACAACTTTCTATGTTCTTATACCAATAAAAAAAATATAAAGCTCTGTACTATGCTACAGTAGACATTTGGGTCTTCCAATTTAAACTAGAAAAATATACTGCAAAATAAGAGATGAATTTACGCATACAAATAGTAGCAGAATACTTCATTACTATCTTAGAAATAAAGGTTTAATCTTTATCATACTTTTTTACGATGTCTTTTTCACCTTTATACTCATTTAAAAAAATGAAAAATTTATTCGAAGATGTACACGTTAAGTGATTTAATAGAACATTAGTGATGGATGGGAAACATTTCCATTTTTCTCGCTTTTGCACATAGGAAATGTTAATTACTTTTGTGTAACAATGAAATGCACTCACACGCAGTTAACGAGTTAAAGTCATTAGGGTGGGAATTACAATTAAAACAAAAATTACTGATTAGGTATTAGAAATCAAATTTGAAAAATTGGGGACCAAAAATACGAAGAAGCAGTTACACTAAATAAATTTTACACCTGATTTCCAACGTTGATCTCGTTTTTGGATTTTAATACCGGGTATTGCGAAGTAAAGAAGACGTGAGATGAATGCGATTACGTATTTTGCTATTTCTACCGTTTTCAAATTGTGTTGAGAAATTCAAGTTTTATCGATTGGTGGATTGGACGATATCAAAGAATAATAATACAAGAATTATTTAGAATGTAGGTATGTCTTAGTTATATAAAACTGAAATTAAAAAGGTTTGCCAAACGAATATTCATTCGTCGCTTAAGGACTTTCAGGATGTAACTATTTACACACATGGAAACAATTTAAGGATATTCTATTTTAAGCTGGAAATTTTCAACTAAATTAAGGCTTTGAGTTAATAAATTAAAACAAAGTTAATTCAAACTACAATCTCCAGTTTCTATCTAATTTACGCAGAAAAATATGCTTAAAGATGTTAGATCCATTATGTATTTAATTTTTATTGAGATGGACATATTTTTTCTATTGTTAAAAGATTTTTTTACGTAAACAGGTCTGTTTTGTTTCCGTAAAAGTCGTTATATTATACGTAGTCACGTTAGTCAAGTATTGTAGGAAAGTTTATACAGGGTGTAAGAAAAAGGTAGGTCATAAATTGTACCGCATATTCTGGGATCAAAAATAACTCGATTAAACACAACTTACCTCATGCAAATGTGCACACAAAAAAAGTTACAGCCCTTGGAAAATACAAAATGAAAATCGATTTTTTCCAATATTTTATGAACTGTTTAACATTTTGCAATGAAAATTGATATACATTGCTTTTTTGTCGTAAGAGCATCTTTTTCATATGAAACCACGAAATTTGCACAGCCCATAAAATTTTTAGGAGGGTTTTCAACCTCTAAAACCCCCCAAACTTTTCTATGCGTTTCAATTAAATTAGTATTGTGACACTATTGGTTTAATATATCATTTTTAAAATATTTTTGGCTCTCAACACTTTTTTGAAAGGACATTCTTTATTATTTTCGTAATATAGTGCGCACATAACTCTTTTTTTAGAACTAGTGTACTGAAATGTTTATAAAGTTAAATTTCTTGTTTCGATAATTCCTATTCTAATCCTACTTTAGTTGCATATTCTAAATATTTTGGATATTTTACGAGTATGTACCTATAAATTCTTTATTACCTTATTATTTTTTTTAAATTTAAGCATTTGATCTTGATGTTATGAAGTATTAAATTATTATTTCTTTTTTTTATTACATATCTTGTACATACTACACGTAAATATTTTTTTACCAGGACTAATTTACTCAAATAATTATTGATTTGTCAGCAAAAAAAGATGACCATAATTCCAGGTTTGCTCCCTTTTTATTAGCCTGTAAATGTTGCATTGAATTCCTGAAGAGCTGATCCTTCATTTACATTTAGCTAAGGCAATGCCCAAATATTATGTATGTATACATGGAATGTCAAACAAATTTCCTCCGAAACTTTTTGGTGTATGGCTGTTTCCAGATACTATTTGGCACAGTTCTTAAAGTATGGAAAAAAAGTTTAAAGAGTACAGAACATCAAAGTATTTTCAAAAAAAGTCATTATTAAGTGAGGATTTGGGTAATTGATCAAATTTTCTGGAGGAAGTTCAGTTGCTAAAAAAGTTGACAAAGGCTTTAAACCCAAATGCACTAAAATACTGTGGATGCCTGCATAAATTTGAGTGTTATTTTGATAATATTAATTTAACATAGATAAAAGTTGGGAATACCAAAAAAATATTATCTGAAAATCCTGGGTGTCAGTAAAGTATGGAAAAAATCTTAAAGAGTATAGTACATGAAAATATTTATAAGAAAAGGCTGCAAACTTTCTTTTATGATCGTATGAGAATTTGGATCATTGATCTAATTTTCAGGATAAAGCGAAGCTGCCAACAGAGATGTTTGTGTAGTTTCAATCCATGACAGACAATATGGATTTCGACAACTTCGGTCTACTAGAGATTTGCTCGCTTATATCACTCAGCTCTGGACAAACACTATTGAGAAGTTTGGCGAATCCCGTGCAATAGCCTAGGATATATCTAAAGCCTTTGACTGCGTTTGGCACCAGGTATTGTTAAGTAAATTATCTGCCTACAGTCTCCCAACCAAACTGCGCCAATGGCTCTTGAGCTTCATGCAATATCGCTCCTTACAAGTGGCAGTTGACGAAACTGCTGAACATATACTATGTTAATGCCCCGGCCTGGGAAGAATAAGGTTCAACATATTTGGTTACACTAACCTAGAACCTACCGATTTTAAAAAAATCTCACCCTATACAACCATGAACTTCGTAAGAAGGGCTGGATTGTGCGGTGAACTGTAGCCTCTAGGGGTGAGCCACAATAGACCTACTAAGGGTCGCGGTGAAAGGGCGACCACGCCCCACTCATATGAAACCTAACCTAACCTAACCAGGGTTCCATCCTGTCCCCCACCTCATTTGTTTTACACATCAACGACCTCTTGAAAACCAACACGAACCCCATTTACAGTTTCGCAGATGATAGCACACTTGTCTCAACTTTCACATTCTACCGATCAATTTCGGTGAATGATACAAATAGACTCAGGCAGAAACAGGTTGATTCCATCAAGCAATCGTCGAGTGGGGAACCAACAATCTTGTTCAGTTCAACGCCCAGAAAACACAAAGCGCCACGTTTTCCAAGAAAGTGAATTACTCAAATGTCCGGAAATACTCGTGAATCAAGTCCTCCATCTCGATTTTGGGAGTCACGGTGTCCAATAATATGTCTTAGCATGACCGTGTTGCTAACATCGCAAAGTCAGCAAGCCAGAGGCTAGGTTTTCTGTGGAAAGCTAGAAAGTTTTTTACTCCTGATCAACTGTTGACGAAGTGCAAGGCTCAAATCCGACCTCTACTGGAGTATTGCTCGCACATTTGGGGTTTAGCACCAAAGCATTCTCTTCGTCTTCTAGATTCCATTCAGAAAAGGGCCATTCGGTTGATAAACAGCTCAACTCTCACAGATACCCTTCACCCTCTAGAACATAGAAGAAGAGTTGCAGACCAGTCATTACTCTACAGATATTTTCATGGCAGATGCTCCAGAGAAATAAAAACTCTTGTACCATCATTGGTCACATTCGGCCGAAGAACTCGGCACGCTGACCAGTCTCAATCATTTACTCTCAAGATAGACACTACAAGGACCAATCTCCATCAAGAATCCTTCTTTTACAGGGCTGCTACGGAATGGAACAAGCTTCTAAAATCAGTTTTTCCAGAGAACTATGACCTGCAACTTTTCAAAAAGCGGGTCCACAATCATTTCCTTTCTATAATCACTTTCCCTTCCAATATTCGCAGTGCGGGCCGTCCGCGGCCCACACGATAGGTCTACCCTTTTTGCGACTATTTTCAGTAAACAAAAAAAGTTCGGTTTTGGTAAATTAATGTAGAATAAATTGTAGTATTTTATTTTTTATCTTGTGCTATTTATTCTCTTTGATAATCTAGTTAAACCAATATGCTCTGGTACTGAAGCTGAAGTATGTACTTTTATTTTACTGCATCCAAACATTTCCAGACACATTTTTATATAACTGTTTATTTTACTCTCGCCATTGATTTTTTTCAATATATTCGTTTTTATGATTGAAATTTTTTTGTCAGTATTTATTAAAGCTAAATTTTTTTTTAAAAGAATTCTTCTTTATTTTTCGGCCTGTTTAAACTGGAGTATAATTGTCACAAGGAATTATCAACAGCTTAATGAAATGTGTACAAAGTAAAGTTTGTTTTGGTACTTTGCGAAAGTGAAATAGTTTTTATGGGTATTGCGAAAGGAGCAGGTGCACGTATTGTAACTAATACTGTGACTGCAAAACGGAATTATGTAATTTTGCGAATACGTTAGTTTCAATTGGAGTATTCAATACAAAAATACCGTTATGGTAGCCTAGTTTTTTCACAATTAATAATGCATTTTTTGCATTAAGCCATATTTTAACGCTTTGGTTAATGATGGTGGAATAAAGTACTGATTAAATTCGAAACGACGTACGTAACGGCATCTTGCTGTTAATTTAAATCGTTATTTGGATATTGAAAAATAAAATAAAATCTATCTGGAATCATATTAAATAAATAATCAACAAGATAAAAAAACAGCAGTAAATGTTTAAGCCGGAAAGCAGGTACAACGCAGGGCCGTATTTCGAGTATTTTAACAAAAATAGCTGTAATTTTAAAATAGAATAGATGAAGAAAAGAACTTTAGGAATTTAAATGGGCAAAGAATACCCAGTGTTATTCTTAGATGATATTGCATTAGTGGTAGAATTTTAAAAGATATAAACGAGCTGTTGGATACTCTAGATATTCGGGATAAAAACTGCCAAAAAATAAACGCGAATAAAAAAAGTAATGGAAGTAAAAAAGGGAGATCAACAACCTTATTTTTAGCATAGGTTAAGTTTAAAATCACAACAATAAAAAAGTTAAAGACAGCGACGATATAAAATATTAAAAATCAGTGGTCTGGGTGCGGCCCGAGAGGTCCAAACGACTAACTTTCCAGTGGAAAGAATAAAAAATTACGATATGTTTTGTTGTTATTATTATTATTATTAAAATTATTATAAAAAACGATTTTAAATTGTTTATAACAAATTATAATTGTCATTAACAATATTCTGTTTATGTCAACCGTATTCTTTCAAACTTTTTCTTATTAGTTTATAATCGGGAGCTATTGTTATAATTATTGTTATAACTATATTGTTATAATTGTTATAAACAATTGAAAGATTTTTTTTAATTATTATGATTAATAATCATTTGTTAGTAACAATATTGTTATAAACTATTATTACTAATAATAATTTTTCACTGCGTCTTTAATGCTATTCTCTCAATACTGACAAAAGTATTAAATTATCCAATTCCTATTTTTGTTTTCTAAAACTATCTCTTTTTATGAAATATTGTCATCATATTTTTCATACAAATATTCCTAACATGCAATAATCATATTATTTATAAGATCTTAAAATTCTGTATTAAAAATAATATATTTTTTAAATTGCAAAATTCAGGTAGTTTACAATTTTTTTTAAGTTTTTTGATTCTCCATAAAAAACAGCCTGACCGATTTTTTATGCGTCGAATGCAATTGGTCCCAAGTCGATATCATTTTTTGTTCTGGAGATAATCGAGACGAAAAATAATTTCGAAGTTTACCATTTTTTTCAGTTTTTTTTATTCTTCATAAAAAACAGCTTGACCGATTTTGCTAAAAATCTAATCAGTTTGAAGTTGCGTGATTATGCGTCGAATGCAATTAGTCCCACGTCGATATCATTTCTTGTTCTCGAGATAATCAAGACGAAAAATAATTCCGAACGCACATATGAACATACGTACATACACTTACACACACTTAAAAACTATTGTATTTGACTCTGGGGCTCTTGAAATGTGGAGGAGCTATGTTAAAATTCGGGATTCGCAAAAGCGGACCCATTACTATAATTTCCTTTGGGAAGTTAGTAAAACTAGAATTCGTGAAATTATTTTATAGTGTTTTTTTTTTTTTTTATGTTCTGGTTCCCACGAAAAGGGATATCCTGTAATGTTCAGAGAACATCGTGGGAACCAAGGGAAAGAAGGTAGGAGTTGGTGTTCTTAAATTTCTGGAGGTTGTATGCCTCGGGGAACACCTCCCTAGGCAATGAGTTCCAAAGCCTCGCAATTCGTTGGATGAATGAGTCTTTGGAAAGTGATGTTCTGCAGGTCTCCAAAGTGACCACGAAGGGGTGTGAAGACTGAACTTGACGGGTTAATCTCGAAGAGACTGCCAAAGGAGGAACGATTGTTGATATTTCAGAAGAGCATCGCCCATGAAAATATCTATAAAATAGAGACAAATCGCCAACTTTTCTACGGTGTTCCAGACAAGTGAGCGAGTTTGTAAGCGAGGCATCACCGACGAGACGAATTGACAGAATCCAGTAGCTTCAGGATATGTTTAGGTGCTGCACTCCAAATATGGGAACAGTACTCCAGTACAGGTCGGATCTGTGCCTTATAGATCATAAGCAGCTGACTGGAGGTGAAATAGCTCTTGGCACGAAACAAAAAACCAAGTTTTTGGGATGCACTTTTGGCAATGGACCTCACGTGATTTTCTCAGGAAAGGTTATTGCTGATAGTAATACCAAGCATCGATATGGATGACTTCAGTGGTATGGTTACTCCTGACAAAGTTATGTTAGGCACAGTGAGATCGGCTTTTCTAGAGAAAAGACATGCTTGTGTTTTGTTTGCATTGAATTCTACCAAGTTATTGGATCCCCATTCGAGAATTGTTGCTAAGTCCATATTTATATGGATATTTATATGTATTTGGTATCCATTATTTTTATCACTGGCAAAAAGAGCAATGATATTAAAATTATCCATCGATAGTTTTTTTAATATATTTTCTATTCCAATACATTGTCTAATAAATAATCGGTAACAGTTAGAAAATATTTACGATTCGTTACTGGTAATCAATTTAGTTTAAATCGGCACTCGAAGTGGCGCTGGTGTTGTGATGAAGAGGGGAAGGTTGCAAAAGTGCCATTTATTAGTAATTTATCTCTATCTATCAGGTAATGACATAAATACTTATCGAGTACCTACTGTACATTATACATTTATTTTTTTTAAATTATTACATACAACAGACCTTTCCAATTATCATGCAACCCATTAAAATTTTATCCGATTACGTGCCAATACGCAAATATTCCATATTATTAACTTGCTGTCGTCTGTTTTTTTAAACAATTAACCTCCAATATCGAATAATTTGGCGAATCGAATAGTCATGTAATTGCACTCAATCGAAAAGACATACGAGAAAAAAAAACAAAATAAGAAGTCAGTAACCGATATCCGCTTCGAAAAAAAAAACAAAAAACGACTTTTATAATAGCAGCACCGCGGTACAGTAAGTAGTACCTATCGGTGTGACTCTTGCAGTTATTTAGGTCAACGCGGCAAGGCCGTCCTTGTAAACGTAAGTAAGAGTAAGTAAAAGTGAACATAGCGATCGACGAAGTAGGTTACTCGACTGGTACCACTCGAACCACGACGACGTTGCCACGTTAAGTAACGTTGTTTGGGTAATTCGTCTTGACTTATCGCCAGAATTACCGACGAACGTACTTCTGGAGGTTTTGAAATAACCGTTGGTAAGTACGCGTAACGTCGGCTTAATCTCTCTTTAAATATTGACATTCTACCTGAGAATGTTTAAATCGTTTTAAAAATGCAGGATCCAATTTAAATACGTGAGGGATTTCCAAACAACCTTGAGATATTTAACATAAAATCATTTCGTATTTTTTTGGTATTGTCGAAACAGTCCAAATAGACTCCCGGACAAAATCAACGCAACAAATTAAATCATGCAAATTTCTATAATGAATTAATTACAATAAAATTTGGAAGGCTAAATTTATAAGGCGAGTGTAGATGGACCAGTCGATAGAGGTCGACCTCGGAGAACATATCTCGATCAGATCAACATTGTTTTGAAGAGAGGCCAGGACAAGAGTACCAACAACCGACGAGCATGTATGAGAGCACTGATGATAGCAGAGGAAGCAAAAGATGTGTGTAAGAACCGTAGCAAATGGAAGAAAGTGGTCTCTGCCTACCCCTATGAGAAAAAGGCGTGACTTTATGTATGTATGTTTGTATGTAAAATTTGGAAAAAACGTGTTTTGATTCTTTAACAGTGCTGCCTCACTAAGACGCCATGGCGACGTCGCCAGCGGCGCGAGCCTGGCTACTTCTGGCATCCGAAGGTCGCCAAGTAGAGTGGCCATGGCGTCTCGACAGTCAGTTCGTTTATGTCGTCAGGAATGGATGTATAAGAAACTACACTTTTTTGTTATCTACGTCGCAGAAAAATGAAAAAACAAAAGAAAAAATCTATCCGTATTAATCTGTATCTGCATCTGTATCTATCTGTATTAAAAATGGCACTAAAAGTGTATTAAATTAAGATGGAGTTACTGTAGCAAAATACTTGTTGTTATAAAATAACATAATTATCGTTGATACACAACCTGTATATCTGAGGTATCACCTGAAAAAGATGGGCAAAACAGTGATAGTTGCCGCTACTGCGAGAACTTCGCTAAAACTGCAGAACATTTGCTTTTTGAATGCCCAGCGCTTTTCTTCAAAAGGCTCTAGTTTCTGGATGGGTCCTTCCTAAAGCCCTCTGATGTCAGGAACTTAGCACCCAGGAAACTGATAAACTTTGTACGAAGTCTCGGAATTCCAGGCCTCGAATAGATTAAGGGTTATGCACAAAAGATCTGATAGGTCGAGGTGCTTGAGAGGCTGCGTAGCCTTCACAAACCCCCCCTACAATCATGTAGAGAATGAGAAATGTATCGAGTAAGCTTAAAATCAGACATTGAACATTTAAGTATCATCGAATTAATTAATGACATAAACTGGACTTTGATTAAATGTAGGTCGTAGAACTCTAAATAGATACACCTCGACAATTTGCAAAAGAATCAGTTGTTAATCATATGTTAATCAGTTATCTGCTATATTTACGTATGTCGTAATTTAATCTTATCGTAAAAGGTAATGTTTAGTTATAAATCATTTATGATTATTAGTATACAGTTAAAGATGTAATTAATTCTATAATAGTTCTTGCGTAACTTTAACTATGAGAGATGCACAAGCATTTACATCTCTTATAAAGAAAACATGCCGTTAAATAAATGTATCAAGTGAAGAGTTCTTTTCAACCTCCTTGAACATAGGTCTCACTTAACGACTTCTATCTCTCGCGGTTTTTAGCTATTTCCATCCATTTTAGTCCTGCAGTTTGCTTGATGTTAGTTAGTAACAGTAATATAATGAAAGGGTTACTACTACTACAACCCCTGTATTTTATTATAATCTTTTCTTTGCTTGTTATTTTACAGGAGGAGTAGAAAGAAATCGTCTAGCTACGGCTATGGTGGTGGTAGCGCATTTGGGGGTAAATAATTCGACGTGTGTATTCATTCCATGTTCTCTTATTTGTTGTAAACCATGGCTTGGTCGGTTCGAAATGGCGGTTGGCCGATAATGACTCAGCGTGCCTTTCGCATTCACTTTGAGCTCGGGCCACATAATCCGGTTCCCGATAAAAAGACAATTGGTAATCCAGGAAATTGCTGTCATTCCGCCCAAAATGATTGTAGAGTATTGGGAGAGACTTACTCAGTGTATCAACAATGGAGACGATGTAATTTTTAAAACCCATTGATTTAAAATGGCATTATGTACGCTTATTAACAAATAAAGTTTTTGTTTTACATCTTGATTAGTTTAGTTTTTATTAATTGGGCGACTCTTTCTGCCCCACCCATTATATTTCTTTTATCAACTTATCAAGCGTGTGTGGCCAATTCTCAGGCGGGTTAATGTAAACTGCTTACAATGATTTAATTTACAGCGAATTTTCCATAGATGAACAGAAGGCTTGATTTCCTTTAGTTTAGAATTTGTGTTTTCCCATTCTTGTTGCCAATCTTGATAGCGGATATTCGTTATGTGATTTCGGTTAGAAAGAGGCTTTGCTGATAATTTTGTTTGGTATCTCTTCAGTCCATGCGTCTGCTAGCTTTTGCATTTTGCTTTAGACGTTTAGCAATTTAGCTTGGTTAAATTTCTTTTATTCGATTATCCGTTTTCATTATAATTATAAACAATAAGAGGCGTAGGCTTTGGCAGGTCGAAAATTAAAAAAATAATAATGAACACCGACAACGATGTCTCGAACTCACAGACGGAATTGAAATCGATTCCATTTCAGAAGTGAAATTTATCGCACAATATTTAAAAGGAAAAGGCGACGTTCGTTCATCCGCGTTTTATTTTCAAACGAACGGACATCGACGTCAATTTTATAATTATCTTTTTACGCTTACTTTTCCAAGCGCGTGTTTTACTGAATATTTTATAAATGTATCGGTAAAATTATTTTTTAAGTTTTTTAAGTTTTTTTAAAAAAAACTACATTAAAATACTTACACTGCTCTACAATTGATAGAGAACGCTTAATTGTTTTAATTTATTTGAGTAATGAATGCATTTTATCATCATCATCAACATCTATTCCATCCATCGTCGGATGTAAGCCTCCCTTAGGTGCGTTCATTCGTTTCTATTGGTTGTTTTTTGCATCCAATCGTGACCAGCTATTTATTTGATGTAATCGGTATATATGGTTTGAGGTATGCCTCTAGATGTCTTGTGTGCTCTTGGCCGCCATTCAATAATTTGCTTTGTCCATCGATTGTCTTTCATTCTTCCTTTGTGTCCAGCCCAGTTTCATTTAAACGCGGCAATTTTTTAAATAACATTTGTTACCTTTGATCTTCGTCTTATTTCCATATTAGGTATGCGATCTTATAGCTTGATGTTAAGTATTCTAAGTTCCATCGCACACTGAGTTACCTGGAGTTTGTGGATTATGCTGTTGTTGAAAGCCTACATTTCGGTTTCATATGTTAGGACTGGCAGTATATACTAGTCGAAAGTTAGGTTAGGTTAGGTTAGGAATGTTAGATTTAAAAACTATTTGTAGTCGTCCAAATGCTGCCCATGCTAAGGACAATCGTCTGTTTAAATCAGCCTTTAGGTTATGTTTGGATAGTTCGATTTTTTGTCCTAAGTATATATACGACTTAACCTTCTCTATTGTCTTATTGTCCAAAGTAATTTCCCTATAAGAATCTAGCAATTCATTTGTGAGGTACTTCGTTTTTGTTAGATTCATTCTTAGTCCGATTTCTTTTGACTTTGTATTCAGGTCTAATAGGATTTGTTGTAATTCTTCTCTGTCATTTGCCATTAAGGCAACATCGTCTGCGATTCTCAAATGGTTCAGTTTCTCGCCGTCTATTGTCAACCCTTTATCTTCCCACTCCAATGCTCGAAACATGTCTTTGAGGGCCAAAGGGAAAAGCTTGGGTGAGATAGAATCTCGCTGTCTAACTCCTCTTTGTCTTCTTCTTCCTTCTTTAATGTAAGCAATTTGCTTGTTTTTCTTCGTATCCTCTGCCGTTCAATTGTTAGAAAGGTTGTCGCTCCATCTCTTGCGGGGTCTTCCAACGCTTCGGCGCCCTAAGGGCGACTTGTTTTTAGTTATTTTGACCATTCTGTCGTCATTCATCCGGTCTATGTGTTCGTTCCAGTATCCCTTCATTTACATTGTCTATTTTACATGTTCTTCTAATGTCCTCGCTTTTCTCCCTGTCAAAAAGTGTTTTTCCAGCGATCCTGCGCACTATTTTCATTTCGGTGGTTAATAATATTCTTTTTGTGTTCGATGTATCTGGTCTAGATTCCGCTGTGTATGTTAATATAGGTCGGATGACCGCGTTGTAGATTCGGGATTTGGTCCCGATTCCGATATATTTGTTTCGGAGGATTGTATAGTTCAGGTAAGCTGAGGTTCGTGCTGCTTTTGCCGCTTGGTTTCTTACCTCCGCCTCGATGTCACCGTATCCTGATATTTCTATGCCTAGGTATTTAAATTTCATCTCCTGTTGTATAATTTTATCATTTACAACCAGGTTGCATCTGATAGGGGTTTTTGAAGTTGTCATGAATTTCGTCTTTGCTGCAGATACCTTCATTTTTAGACTTTTTGCCGTTGTGCTAAATTGGAATAGTAATCTCTGTAGGTTATCTTCGTTTTCTGCAATCAGAACAGCATCATCGGCATAGCATAGGATTTTGACGTCTTTGTTTCCCATTTTATACCCTTTCAGGTTACGAGTGCTTTTTATTATTTCGTCCATAACGATGTTGAACAATAAGAGGCTAAGGCTAAGACTAATATTTACAGGAATTTCTTCGGTAGTTGTGTCATTAATTTTGGCTTGTATTTTGTTTCTTTGGTAAATATTTTTGATGGTTTTTATGATGTTGTATGGGATTTGCCTGTTGTTTAGAATGGTGTACCACGTCCTACAGTTGTATTCTGTCAAACGCCTTTTCCAGGTCTATAAAACACATGAAAGCTGGTTTGTTATACTCGATGGATTTTTCAGTTATTTGCCGCAGTACAAATATCGTATCAGTACAAGATCTTTCTGATCTGAATCCTTGTTCATCGCCCAATGTGGTGAGTTCATTTATTTTTTTTGCATGATCGCGGGGTGAACCGAGTAGCCTTGTGATTATGTTGCCGGTCCCAAGCCCGGAAAAAGGAGGAGGGTATATGGGTCGGGCCAGCTCCCTGCCCAAGGTAAAAACAGCAACAGGCTCACAGAACCGAAACTCTGCCTCGGACAAGGATGGAAACTCTGCCTCCTCTTTGTATTTTTATTATTCCGTTTTGCTTTCTGTTGTTATTTGTGATGTTGCGTTATCGTAAATATATACTGAGTGAGTTTCGTGTATCGATCATCAACTTTGATGTTGAATCGATCATCAACTTTGTTGTTGCTTAAAGCGTTGAGGATTGCCCATATCTCTACAGAGTCGAATGCCTTCTCGTAGTCTACCATTGCGATCCAAATTGTTATTTTGTATTCGTTTAATTTTTCGATTAGTATTCTTATTGCTTGTATATGGTCTATGGTGCTTTAAACCTAGCTAAATATATTCACTGGGCCTACCAACTCATTACTCATCCCTATCATAAACCAGCAGACAGGACTCGATCATAAATACGAGTGTGTCTGCTTCACAAATGAACTTTGGTGATTTTATTGCACCTCCAATTGGGATATTAATTGGGATATTAACAATAAAAAACACAAAAAATTAAATGTTTAGTAACAGTATCGCAAATTTCTCTTTAGTTTGGATAAAACTAATGTTAAAACAAGGGCCGCGATGAATATGGCGGACTTGAAAGATGTTGCAGATGTTTTTTATGCTTTTCTACAATATGGGTATCAAATGAAAGGGCTTGCTAAGGATAACTAGAAAAATAAAGTTAAGTCACTCTGAATCCAATATGGCGGACTTGAAAGATAACGGAATAAGTTTTTTATGCTTTCTTACAATATGGATATCAAATGAAAGGACTTGCTGAGAGTCGAAAGCGAGTTTAACTCCGTACTCCAATCTGTCCGAAATTTTTGGTGTACTGATTTAAATCATAGATCGCTGGTTTTTTGACGTTTTATTTGACATGAATATTTCTCTCTTCAAATTACACTATGCATTTGTACCACTAATGAATTACCTTCGCTGTGCACATAAGGACTCCAACCCATTTTGCTGACGATAGTATTACTAGCTATTTTTTTAATTAAACTTAAAACAACCCCCAAAGACAAAAAAAAAATTTTACGGGTTGCACTCTGGGAGTGCCGGCAGAAGTGAAAACTTAAGTATTAACGTTGTGCGCCCTGCGCCGCCTAAACGAAACAGCCGGCGCAGGCATACATTTTCGCCGCGCCGTAGAAAGAGAGGGGGATACTCCCTCTCCTACGCCACGCCAGCTGTCTTACGAATTTTCGATCAGGTCACGTGTCCTGACGCGAGTTTAACATTTTTTACCCATTACAAAAAAAGTGTACAACGCCGCTAAAGAAGTTTTCACTTCAAAATATATTATTTTTAATCTGAAAAATATTGTCTCCAGATTTCCATAGTTTATGAATAATGCATTATTTTTATTAACGCTTTATTATAAATCATATATTAAACATCAGTACCAGATTTGAATGTTTTCGATTTCTTTTTTCCGCTTTTTGCTTGATCTTCTTTCAATATGGCGCTTTTCTTCCTACCTCGACTTTTTCGTTTTCGGCTACCTCGTTTTCGGTTTTGTCGCTTTTGGCTACGTCGTCTACGGCTTCTGCTTCTATTTTTTCTTCGTCATCGAGCCTCCCTTATCGGTAAACCAAAACCTAATTTAAACCTTCCCCCGTTCTCTTTGATCAAACCAGCTTTCAGTCCAGTTTTTAATTATTTTTTAACACAAATTGATGGATTTTTTAACGGCTTCTTGCACTGATAAATTATTTGATCTAAAATTTTGTCGGGGCGAGAACCATTAGAGTCATTAAGACACGCTATGGTGTCTATAACATCTGCTAAAAACGACACTTCTCCTTGGACCATTTTAATGCAGCAAAAGCAGAACTTAATCAATAAACTAATGAAAAGCACTTAAATTTTGAATTTAGCTACTAAATTAATTTGTCAAAATGACATAAAAAATGTACTTGAATTTGTCAGTTTGTTGAATAAGGTTGCCAAGTTACCAGTCAAGAAAAGTCGCATTTTATATTGCTCCAGTGAAATACATCCGTCTTACGAATTTTCGATCAGGCCACGTGTCCTGACGCGAGTTTAACATTTTTTACCCATTACAAAAAAAGTTCACAGCGTGCCATAAGAAGTTATCACTTCAAAAATCAAATAATTTCCAAAAACAAAGGTGAAAAAAAACTTACCGCATTGTAATTATTTATTGTCTCTTTAAATGCTTAGTTGATTATCTCGTTTGTTGTTCACCTTGTTAACAACTACTATCTACAGATAATTATTGACCGTTAAACAATTTTTTGTCAATTAAAATACCAATTTACCAATTTACCAAAAACGTACATTCAATAAAACATCAAGTGTCAGCTGTCGTTAAAGAACATTAATACAGCAGTAAATCATTAAGGTCGGATCTTGACATATTGTAAAAATTTATTTGGAATATAAAGCACACACAACAAAATTTATGAGATGTTGCGCCTTAAAATAAAAATTAATTTATTCAGATGTTAGGGCTACTGAATATTTAATGACTCTATAATAGGGTTTTACGATTCGGTTAAAAGTATCGATAATAGCTTTTTTAAAATTACAAAACTTCTATAAATAAAAAAATAATTATAAATAAAAATACAATCAATTTTATAAGAATAATATTGCTTTTATTAATACATACGTTGGATATTTTTAAAGTAAGTACCGTTTCAAAATATAAAAAAACTAGTAAACTGATAAATCTCTATTCAGTCATATTGTTTTGCCTTTGATACCAGCCCTCCATTGTTATTTAATCGTTGTTTAAAATTGGCTCTCTTTCAACTTTTCATATGCCCCACAAAACCGAAACCTGTTGTAATTATCACTATGATTTTTTTAATTGTCATTGTCAGCAGATTTCAATTAAATTTTGTTTCTCATAATGCGTTAATCTGGTTGGTGGGGTTATTAACCAATAAGTAATTTTTCTTTTATCCCAACATACTAACTACTTAAAATCTAAGAGTCACCCTTTAATGTCTTAGTTATTTTTCTTATCACTAGGATACTTTCCTGCTTATGCACTAATCAAACAGAGCTCTGCTTAGTCACTTTGACACACACTACACCAACTCGTGAGGTTTGGTCATTTATTGTGGTGTAAGACCACATAACCTTCGCTTTTTACTTTTATCTGTCTTGTAATCGCGACCCTACGAGCAAGACTTTGCGACCCCATTGGTGGTGGCGACTTACTGGTTGAAAAACACTGCTTTAGAAAATCTCACGTATTAAAATTTGCAACACGTGAACACGTTGTTATAAAGGAAGTTGTGCGTAAGGCGGTGCTGCCAATAGCAATCACTAAATATTTCCATTGGCGCGTTATTCAAATTGTTTTTTATTTTCCAAACAGATCTTGTATTTCCATCATAATTATATATAAGTAAAATGACTTTAATAAATTTAAAAAAATAGATCGAAATATAATAAATTTTCGATCGCCAAACTCTTTTATCTCTCCATAAATCCTCCTGGATTGGTCTATCTCTCATTGTTTGCATAACTCCGCTTATCCATGTAGTTGCTGGCCTTCCACGTTTTTTTTTTGCTTTCTGGTATGTATTCTAAAGCACGTTTGGACCACCTATTCTCGTTCATACGTTGCACGTGCCCATACCATATTAACTGTCGAGTTTCTATTATTTCTGAGGTTCTGTGAATTCTATTTGTTCTCCGCCTAATTTTATTATTTGGAATGTGCTCTCTCCTGGATATGCGACAGGCTCTTCTTAGGTAGTCCATCTCCACACAGTCTATCTTTTTTTTTGTCTTTTCTGTCATTTGCCAGCATTCTGCCCCATACATTGGGATAGGCTTTACATCTGCTGTGTAGATTGTCTTCTTAGTCCTTAAGCTAGTTTGGTTGGACCAAAGTAATGAGTTTAGAATATGTACCGTTCTCTGACCCTGTTGTGCTTTGTGTTTTATGTCACGTTCTGAAATCCTTTGTTCGAGATTAGGCTTCCCAAATATTTATATTTTTCGCAATTCTAGATCCTGATCTTCGTCCCCCTCTCCTACTCGCATATATTCCGTTTTTACCATGTTCATGCTCATACCCCATCGAAATACCGAGGTGAAATTAAAAACATTTTTTTTAAATTGCTTTCTAATTTCTAGCGATAAAATATAGCAATCAATTTAAAAAAAACATCAAAAAGATACTTATAGAACTAGAACCCTATT
Organism: Agelastica alni; assembly: GCA_950111635.1. Lineage (NCBI taxonomy): Eukaryota > Metazoa > Arthropoda > Insecta > Coleoptera > Chrysomelidae > Agelastica > Agelastica alni. The sequence goes on from OX467718.1 coordinate 16,699,543, forward strand.
GTGTGGAGGATTTTTTAAAACATCAGTATTGAAATATCATTGTTCGACGTCATTTTATTACATGTTGTAATTGTTTTTTTTTGTACAAATAATTGTAGCATTTTTTAAAATAAACATTATTATTATTGAAGTGATAACTTCTTATGACACGCTGTGAACTTTTTTTGTAATGGGTAAAAAATGTTAAACTCGCGTCAGGACACGTGGCCTGATCGAAAATTCGTAAGACAGATGTATTTCACTGAAGCAATATAAAATGCGACTTTTCTTGACTGGTAACTTGGCAACCTTATTCAACAAACTGACAAATTCAAGTACATTTTTTATGTCATTTTGACAAATTAATTTAGTAGCTAAATTCAAAATTTAAGTGCTTTTCATTAGTTTATTGATTAAGTTCTGCTTTTGCTGCATTAAAATGGTCCAAGGAGAGGTGTCGTTTTTAGCAGATGTTATAGACACCATATCGTGTCTTAATGACTCTAATGGTTCTCCCCCCGACAAAATTTTAGATCAAATAATTTATCAGTGCAAGAAGCCGTTAAAAAATCAATCAATTTGTGTTAAAAAAGCATTAAAAACTGGACTGAAAGCTGGTTTGATCAAAGAGAACGGGGGAAAGTTTAAATTAGGTTTTGGTTTGCCGATAACGGAGGCTCGAAGACGAAGAAAAAATAGAAGCAGAAGCCGTAGACGACGTAGCCAAAAGCGACAAAACCGAAAACGAGGTAGCCGAAAACAAAAAAGTCGAGGTAGGAAGAAAAGCGCCATATTGAAAGAAGATCAAGCAAAAAGCGGAAAAAAGAAATCGAAAACATTCAAATCTGGTACTGATGTTTAATATATGATTTATAATAAAGCGTTAATAAAAATAATGCATTATTCATAAACTATGGAAATCTGGAGACAATATTTTTCAGATTAAAAATAATATTTTTTGAAGTGAAAACTTCTTTAGCGGCGTTGTACACTTTTTTTGTAATGGGCAAAAAATGTTAAATTCGCGTCATGACACGTGACCTGATCGAAAATTCGTAAGACGGATGGAGAATAGACAGCTGGCGTGGCGTAGGAGAGGGAGTATCCCCCTCTCTTTCTACGGTGCGGCGAAAATGTATGCCTGCGCCGGCTGTTTCGTTTAGGCGGCGCAGGGCGCACAACGTTAATACTTAAGTTTTCACTTCTGCCGGCACTCCCAGAGTGCAACCCGTAAAAAATTTTTATTATTAAATTACGGTCCATTTCGGGTTAAACATTATATCCTTCACAAATGAGACACAATAGAATACTGTAATTCCGAACAAACTATATAAACTATACAAATTATTTGCTAACGGATAATTTCAGTAAAATCTAGAAAACATTATTGTTTATTGTTAATACCTCGCAAATAGCGCTGGTGTATAAACACCAATATTTATTTAATTAATATTTCGAAACAATTTGTATTAAACTTTTATTATTTACGATGATTATTGCAGATTTAACATCGACCGATAAATTCAATAATTTCCAGTCAAATCCGATGCATCAAATTTTAACATTTTCAATCCAAATTGCTGTACGCTTTTTAAATTGCTTTTGCAATCGCTGAAACAACGAGAAAAATCTACTCCATGACCGTGTACAACAATATTTTATTCACAAATGGGTCCCGGCACAATAAGAACAAAATTAAACTCGGTAATGCTGACTATAATCTACAGTGTTAAAATATATCCGCAAGACTTACGAAAATAATTGACCCATTACCAGAATTACGAATTAAAAAAAAAGAAACGACTAACTTTTTTTGTTGAAATACTAAACCCCATTTTTTCACTGAAAAACAATAACGAGGTCTGTGAAGCCATCGAATATTTTGAGTCTTGAGTACCGAGGTACTCACTCACTATGTTAAGCACTTCTGTCTCTTTTCTTATGCGCCGCAGGACTTCGACGTTGGTGATATGTCCCACCCAAGATATCTTTAATATTCTCCTGTAAATGCACATCTCGAAGGTTTCGATCTTTTTTTCAGTAGCCTGCGTTATCCTGGTAAGTGTGGACCGTGCAATTTCGATTCGGGAGCTGATCTCCACAGCGTGGTCCCATTGCGAGTTGAGGATGGTTCCGTGGTACACGAATCTGTCGACTCTCTCGATCTCCTTATTCCCTGCCAGTAGCGCCCCTGGGTCCAAATTGGTGCGGCTGATCGTCATGAATTTGGTTTTCCTGATGTTCAGGTCTAGGTCGTACTTCTCGCTCGCATTTCTCACACGGTCCAGTAATAATTGTAGGTCTCCTAGGCTGGTTGCCAGCAGCACAGTCGGCGAGAGCACACAGCTCTGCCTCACTCCTCGCATGATCTTCACCTGGTTGGTCAGTTCGGTCAGTATGATTATAAAACAAAAAAGCGGGATTCCTTAGTGTGGTTCTGGTAATTTAACTTTTCACGTGCCTGCTTCGTGTATTATTATTATTTTGTTTTTGCCTACTTTTATTATTTTTTGGTCTTCTTTTCTTCTTCTTTTTCAGCCATTTCTGTTGTCCACTCCTGGACGTAGGCCTCTTTCATGTTTCTCCATGCTATTCTGGCTTGTGCTGTCTGAAACCACCCATTGCCTGCTTGTTGTTTGATATCATCAAGCCATCTTATTTTGTTAATTATGACAAATAGGTACGTTATACATAATTCACTGTCTACAGTTTTTAAGGGACGGGTGTATTTTATTTCCATTGTTTTTAAATTTATTACAATATTCGTTTGCTTTTGCTAGATTAAATGTTATCGTGGTTATTGCATACACAATCGAAGCATTCTTTTGTTAACTGAATTTTTACCCGGACTATTTCCATCAGAACCGGGAATTATCTAATAAATTGATTTACAAATTTGCCAGTGGGGAGATAAACAAATACCGTATCTCTCCCGTTGTATAATCGGTTGTGGATTATTTAATATTGTGGGCGAACGCGGCCGGTAGTAAACACGATTTTAAACTGACCTTTACAACGCAAGCCGCAAATTGTGATCCGTTTGAACCTGACCTTTTGTTCATCAAATTATTCCATCAACCCTCCGTCACATTTAATCTATCAGATAATGGACGGCAATGTAAAATAAGATGAAATAGACTTTATGCGAGGCACTAGTTACGTACAGTGGCGTACCAATTTAAACTTACAAAATTACAGTCCACTTACCTAACATTTATTGCTGTCGCTCAGTTAGCGTGCTACACGCTTAGAAAACAGAGTATAGCAACCATACTAAACATTGACCAATACAAAAGTGGAAGATATGGGAGATATAAAAGTGAATGGAGTTCGCATAACTAATACGCAGAAGACACCGTGGTCCTAGCAGATTGTAGTGCCCTGAGCCAGGAAAACATGAAAAGAGGGTTAATGAAAGCACAACGAACTCAGTTGACCGTTCATAAGAATTTCTTTGAACCCAACGATCGTGTCAATGTCAACACGCATTGTTTACAAATTAATTGTATTTATTAAACAACGAATCGTCTAGCAAAGGGTTGTGTGTTTTTATGTTTCAACATGACCGGTCGATACGCGATACGCCGTCGTCGATGTCAAGTTCAACAATTGTAAATAAACATCTAAGTAATAATGTTACATTAATTAAATATAGTATTTAGGAAAATGTTTCTTTTTTTATTTTAATTTTATTTTATTTTATTCTCCAAGGCACATATCACTGAAACGCTTTTGATCAATGGCAGAAATATCGAATAGATATCATCCTTCAAATATCTTGGCACCATAATTAACTGGCTGTGCGAGCCGAAGCGGGAGATTCGTTCTAGAATAGAGCAAGCCAGAAAAATTTTCACCAGAATGTAGCAGTTTTTTACCAGTCTTGGTTTGAGCTTGGAGCTCAGAATGCGCATGGTCAGATGCGATATCTTCAGTGTATTACTGTACGCTTGTAAAGGCTGGACTCTTGATTCGATAACTGAGAGAAGGATCGAGGCTTTTGAGATGTATGTATATCGCCGCATGCTTCGTATCTCATGGATTCACCGAGTTACAAATGAAGAGGTATTAAGACGAATGAATTAAGGCAAAAGTGCTTTTAGTTGAGCCCACTTATTCAAAAAGTTTAGGAATCCTCCAAACTTCAGTTTTGGTAATTTGGTTGCGATTTGGATACGTATCATTAAATAAGTAAGCTACCTTATCATTAGTTCTTTTGCGATCATCATAAGAATCATTATTCTTTCCTGTTCAATAAACGTACTTAAATTTTAAAAGTAACTAGTTACAATAAACGCCTTTAACTAATGATAATGAAAAAAAATTCATGACATTTTAAAAAAAATTATTGGTAGAAAAACCTATGTACTACTTTTTTGACACAAACAATTTTTTTATAATTTTAGTTTCAAACCACTGTAACTTTGGAACTATTAAAGGTAGGATTATGCGGTCTTGACGGTTGTATTTGTCATTAAATAGATTTTGAAAAACTGAAAATAAATACAGGGTGTACTATTTAAAAAATTATGTTAATAAGTTATTTTGTAGTAACGGTGCACCATTTATACTTCTAAACGAATTATGCAGATAAAATATTGGTAAGTCACTTTACTTTATGTATAACAATGTTTTACTAGCAGTTTATTAGATATCTATAATGGTTAACTATTAAATATTTACACCAAAGCATACAACAATTCCTTGTTTTACTAATTTTAACCATCATTAAAACTTTAAACTGCTAAAATCTATTTAAAATTTAGTTTATTTACACACTCACAGGGAAACATTCAATAATTGGAGGATCATGGAGTGTTAGCATCCAAAGTAGGAAGCTCGTTCCTGTTTGTTTTATATTGTTACGGATTGTGACTAACGAGTACGCCTCTGCATCTATTATTTGGTCCGAAGCAACGGTTAGTTGTTTATGAATAGATGTATGATTTTTTTGGGTAGCATCAAACGCCCGACATATTAGTGTATGATTTATAACGGCGAGCGGTAATTGGAAACCTGCGATGTTACTAGCATAATTCCCGAAAAAACAATTTCTTTAGGGAACGTATGGCTGTATCTTTTTAAAAGCCGCTATATCGTGAAAAGATTGTTTAGGAAGTTATTTTTTAATAATAGTTAATTGTATTACATATTGAAAGATTAGCATAAATTGTTTAGTTTTTGTACCGAGTGTTGTAAATAAACGAACACAAAACTAGGTTAGGTTAATTTAGGTATCATGTGAGTGGGGCGTTGTCACCCCTCCTTCGCGACCCTTAGTAGGTCTATTGTGGCTCACCCCTAGAGGCTACAGTTTACCGCACAATCCAGCCCTTTTTACGAAGTTCATGGTTGTATAGGGTGAGATTTTTTTGAAATCGGTAGGTTCTAGGTTAGTGTAACCAAATATGTTGAACCTTATTCTTCCCAGGCCTGAACATAGTATATGTTCAGCAGTTTCGTCTTCCTCGCAGCAAAATCGACAGTCCGTTTGTTGGTTCAGACCTATTTTTCTGAGGTGGTATCTTAGACGACAGTGTCCTGTAAGCAGTCCCGTTAGAATACGCAGGTCATTTCTGCTCCATTCTAGGATCTGCTTACTTGTGTTTCTCGAGGGTTTAGGTAGAAACGCCTTCGAGTGAGTTAAACCTGGTATATCGGACCAGTACGTGAGTATTTTCCTCTCCGCCCAGTCCAAAATAATTATTTTGGCGGAACATGTAGTGACTCCAAAAACCGGTTCTGGACCAGTGAACGCAGATTCGGCACACTGTTTTGCAAGGGTGTTGGCTTTTTCGTTTCCCTCTACCCCCTGGTGCCCAGATACCCACAGTAGGGTCACCCTTTTGTTCGCACCAAGGTACTCTAAGGATTCGATGCAATTCCATACAAGTTTAGAATTTATCTTGTTGTAGGTCAATGCTTTTAAAGCAGCCTGGCTGTCTGATATTATACTTATGTTTTTGTTTGCTACACAATTCGATAGCGAAGACTTCAGCCTGAAAGATTGTAGCATACCTGCCAAGACTGGTAGATATTTCAATCTTTGGTTTCCTGCCGAAAACTCCAGCCCCAACTCCATCAGGGGTTTTTGAGCCATCTGTGTACATTACGTATTCAGTCTCTGGGAAGAGGATTTGTCCCCTCACCAATTCGTCTCTCTTCGGAAAAAGGACTTTGAACGACCTTTCTACGTGTATTTTTGTGGCTAGCAAGTCAGGAACCATCCCGAGAATTTGGTGGTTTTTTGTTTCACTCAGTATCCCGGAGTGATCCCCAAGTTCTTCTTCTTATTTAGGTGCCCTGTCCTCCTCGGACGTTGGCAATCATCAGCGCTATCTGAACCTTGTCTACAGTTCGGCGGAACAATGTGGTAGTGCTCACTCCATACCATTGTCTTAAGTTTTTTAGCCAGGATATCTTTCTTCTACCCGGGCCTCTTCGTCCTTCGATCTTCCCTTCTATAATAAGCTTTAAAAGTCGATACTTGTCATTTCTTAAGATGTGACCAAAATACTCCAGTTTGCGCTTTTTTAGTGTAAACAGAACTTCCAGCTGCTTGTCGAGGCGTTGAAGTACCTCGGTGTTACGCACTCTTTCTACCCAGGAGATTCTTAATAGCCATCTGTACGTCCACATTTCAAAGGCCTACAATTTTTTGCACATCGCATCTGTTCCAAGTTCCAAGTTGCTGTTCATTAATTTGCTTTTCCAAAGACAAGAATAACACAAGACTAAATTTCGTAACAATATTCAAAGGTTATAACTGGTTCTATTGCACATAACCGTTAAAATTCACTGTATGGTTTTGTTCTGGTAGTTTTAATAATTTTTTAATTACATTCTATGTTGCGCACTGCGTCGTGGTGTTGAGTGACCTAGGAAAAATCTCTAGTTTTATTATGTACGCGTCACATATTATTAGCATAATAAGCGATAATAAAATAAGTTACTCTCATGATGATTTTTTAATAGGACAACACAATGAAGATCTTTAAGCATCCTTTCGACATTAATCCTTGCATAAATTTCTGCACAGCCACTGATAGTTCTCGGCACAGTCGTATTTTTTTTATCTATCATGCATAGATTACGATGAGGCGTAAATTTTCAGTAGCACAAAGATCTGATAATCCTTCAAAGAGGTGAAACGGGAGTCAGGATCAGCTGTTTCTTTCTATCCAATTTAACAAGCTGCGAGCTAATGCAGATTACAAGCTTTCGCTGCTCTTTTTATCGCCATACTGTCAGTTACTAACTAGTATATAGCAAATTACATGAACACTTGCAATTTCAGGATGATGAGATAATACACATCATCATGTCTTTGCAGTAAATGTCAATGATCTAAGGCGCTCAAATATTTACTTAATCGATTTATTTTCCTTAATAAAAACTTGGGAAAATAATTTTGCTATATGCATACAGGAACAGTCATTCTTACAATATTTAAAATGTCATTATCATGCTACAATATGTCTATTAATTTACAATACTGAAAAGTTAGGCCTACTTGTGCTTAAACCCCAACAATTGACACGTTATTTAACATAAACATTACCGTTTGGTTTTGGTTAAAGGTACTGATATGTTTAAAAGTTTCTAAATAATGTTATCTACTAAAGAAAAAGTATTTTTAGTAAGGCTTTATTGTTGCTTAAAGCACAAAGTAATGCTGTTGTACTAAACATTATAACCACATTAAGAAAAAATGAAAGTGTGCCACACCAAGGAAAAAGTAAAGGTAAATTAAACATCCTCCCAGGCTGCTCTAAAATATTTGAAAGAGAAAAATTTAACCAAAACAGAAAAAGAATTATAAATTAAAATGTATAAGGAAAGAAAATATACCTAAAAAGGTGGTAAAATGTTAATTTATAGATTGATATGGATGAAATCTCACTAACTTAGATAATAAAAATTTTAAAGAAGTCAAGGATATGCTAAGAAAACATGAAAAATAAATACCTTTCCAGTGGAAAGAATGAAAAGATACCATTTGTTTTGTTGTTATAATTATTATTATTATTAAAAATTTGTCATCATAGTTTTCATACAAATATTCCTAACATGCAATAATCATATTATCAGTTCCCGCAGTTCTAAGTTGCGTAATTAAGCGTCGAATGCAATTGGTCCCACGTCGATATAATTTTTTGTTCTCGAGATAATCGAGACGAAAAATAATTCCGAAAGTTTACCATTTTTTTTCAGTTTTTTTATTCTCTATGAAAAACAGCTTAATTGATTTTGCTGAAAATCTAATCAGTTCTAAGTTGCGTAATTATGCATCGAATGCAATTGGTCCCACGTCGATATCATTTTTTGTTCTCGAGATAATCGAGACGAAAAATAATTCCGAAAGTTTACCATTTTTTTTCAGTTTTTTTATTCTCTATGAAAAACAGCTTAATTGATTTTGCTGAAAATCTAATCAGTTCTAAGTTGCGTAATTAAGCGTCGAATGCAATTGATCTTACGTCGATATCATTTTTTGTTCTCGAGATAATCGAGACGAAAAATAATTCCGAAAGTTTACCATTTTTTTTCAGTTTTTTTATTCTCTATGAAAAACAGCTTAATTGATTTTGCTGAAAATCTAATCAGTTCTAAGTTGCGTAATTATGCATCGAATGCAATTGGTCTTACGTCGATATCATTTTTTGTTCTCGAGATAATCGAGAAGAAAAATAATTCCGAACGCACATATGAACATACGCACATACGTACATACACACACAGACTTCCACTTAAAAAGTATTGTATTCGACTCTGGGGACCTTGAAATGTGGAGATATATCAAAATTCGGGATTCGCAAAATCGGACCCATTACTAAAACCTCCACTGGGAAGTTAACAACACTTTTGGTTTATTTTTTTCTATATATCTTGCAGGTATTTTAATTAATTTTTTCTCATCAGGTTTTTTATTATTTATTTTACGTGTTTTATATATTTAACTTTAAATTATTTTCATTACCCCAAAGTTTTTTTTACCCCAGTTTTTCCCCCATTGTCTTTTACTAACACAATAACTTTTGTAGGTATATTTTCCCCCTTTATATATATATATATATATATATATATATATATATATATATATATATATATATATATATATATATATATATATAAATCCTTGAAGCCAAAAAAGGGTTATTTTATTTTTATGTATTGAATGAACCAGTTAATTTTTTATATTAATTTATTTACTTTTAAAAAAATATTTTCAATAATTTGTTTGTTAACATTGTTATTCTTTTTCTTCTGCATACAAATTTAAAGTGGAAGTGGGCTGGTCATGTGGCACGAATAAAGGACGGGAGATGGACGAAAAGGCTGCTCGAATGGACACCGCGCTCGGATAAAAGAAGTAAAGGAAGACCCCCTACACGTTGGACGGACGATCTAAAAAGATGGACAGGCAACTGGATACAGAGAGCTCAAGACAGGAGGAAATGGGGGAAGCTTATGTCCAGCAGTGGACGCAAGGAGCTAAATGATGATGATGAATACTTTGGAACCGACTAAAATTTTAAAAACTTATCCATAGAAATAACCAATGAATTAGTATTTAATTAATTTTAAAAAAGACAAGAGTCAAGGTGATACAAATTTTTGGAATCTCTGTGTATTTTATAACTCGTTTTAACGTCTGCCACGTATATTTCAAAAGAAAATTTTTTTTAAAGAACGAAATAATTAACAGTCTAAATATTCGACAAAGGCACTGTAAAAGTTCGTGATGTTTTTTTGTCTTTTCCAACACTTCGAATTTTCCGCCGGTTCCCACAATTCGCGCGTTCCATAACTTTTCTCATAAAAAAGGTCTTTTCTAAAATTTGAATGTATTTAAATAAAGTTATCTGATAAAGTAGTCTCGAGCAGTTTCGCTAAATTAAATATAAAAAAAATTAATAAAAAAGGCACGTCTCCCCATAAAATATTGAAATTAGTACTAAAATCCAGACATCAAAAATTAAGTTGAATTTTAAAAATAAATGAGAAAAATAAGCAGCACATGAAATTTTTATGAAATATAGCAAACTAAAGATAATAAAAAAGAAAAATAAAGTTAAATTTAGAAATAAAACAGTATTATAAAAATAACACTACGTTAACTGCAAAAAAATAATATTAGTTTTTATTTAGGGGAGCGCGGGGCTAAAAATGTCTATTTTAAGCAGCTCGAAAAAACTATTAAAATAAAATGTAGTATTCTTAATATGTAGACCATTTGCAAAGAATGAGTATAAAAGGGTAAAAGGTGTGGCGAAAGAAGTTGTGGCAAGAAAGAAGGAGAGTAATAAAGATGAATTTGATAAAATGTTATCTGAAATTAAAATGAAAGTAAAATTAGTACGACAAAAATTATGGAAGCGTTGAACAGTATGAAATTGGGTAAAGCTGCTGGGTACGACAGGAAATGCTGAATGCTGGAAAAAGCGTGGTAACTAGCCTGCTGTACCGCCTTTTTAAGGAGGAGTGGTAGGGTAGTGGAGGGTAGGGTTATCGTGCCGTTTTTCAAGGGTAAAGGTTCGCAACAGGACTTTAAGAACTACCGAGTTATTAGTATACTTAGCATAGTCAGCTAACTATGCAAAGATATTGATTAAAAGATTGACGAATGAAACTGAGAAGATGATATAGGATGTGCAAGCAGGATTTACAAGAGGAAGGAGATATATGGATCAGGTCTTTTAATTACAAGGTATAGTCGAAAAATTATGGCTAGAAGTCAGAAGGTCTTTGCGCTTTTATAGATTTGGAAAAGGCCTATGACATAATGATGAGGAGTGGTCGACTTTGTCTATGTATGGGGTGAGCGGTGTGAGAGAAAGATGTGTGGCTTCGCCATGGCTGTTACTTAAAAGATTTAAAATGGATTAAAATGGATTAAAAATAAATGATTTGATCGTCAAATGCCTTTTTTACGCCGATGATCAAGTCATATTAGCGGTATCTGAAGAGAACTTGCAAGCGATGGTTAATGTTATGCATGATGCCCTGAAAATCAAAGGGATGAAAATAAATGTAAGCAAAACGAAAGTAATGGTTTTTGAAAGAGAAGAAAGCATGACATACTGTGAAGTTTTGATTAAGGGAGAAAGAGTGAAACAAGTAAATGAAATTATGTACTTAAGATTAAAGTTTACGAGAGATGGAATGTATGACAGTGACATTGAGCGAAGGGTGTTGGCATGAAAACAAATGAATGGGACACTGCATAGCTTTATGAACAGCCAGAAAGTGTCAAAAGGCACGTCTGGCTGTGCATAGAGGAGTGTTGGTTCCTACAATTATGTATGGTAGTGAATGTTGGGTTTAGCAGAAGTAGCATGAAAATGGGATTAATGCTGCGGAGATAAGTAGTCTGAGAAGTATAGCCGGAGTGACTCGGTTGGATAAAGTAAAAAATAGTAAGATCAGAGAACGCTGTGGTGTAAAAAAAAGTTGTGGTTACAAATATAGATAAAGGAATGCTTAGATGGTTTGGACACGTAATGATCGATAAAGGAAGATTGACAAAACAAATTTATAAGGCGAGTGTGAATGGACAAGTCGGTAGAGGTTGACCTCGGCGAACATATCTCGATCAGATCAACATTGTTTTGAAGGAAGGACAGGTCAAGAATACCAACAACCGACAAGCATGTATGAGAGCACTGATGAAAGTAGAGGAAGCAAAAGAAGTGTGTAAGAACCGTAGCAAGTGAAAGAAAGTGGTCTCTGCCTACCCCTACGGGAAAAAGGCGTGACTATATGTATATGTATAGAGCATTTAGTGTCAAATTTAATTTATTTTTTGAATAAATATTTAAGTTGATTTAATGAAAATTTGGATTAAATGGTAAAGTAAATAGACATTATTGCAGATAATAATTGCACCTTATTTTTTTATGGAATGGGAGAAACCACTAAATATTAAAAACAGCATAATCGTAATCTTCAAATTTAATAACTATCATAAAATGTTATTTTATGTCTTTTGTTCGTTCTGTAGACCTGACACGGACAGTGGAGTCTCACAGTAGACCTTGAGATATCAGACTCATAACCTTTCCACAATGGATTTTCTCCACCTCTGCAACAACAACAAAAAAGGGCACATGCGAAAACGATTCACTAACGACCGAAATGAACGTTTTATTAGACAATACGCTTTTAGAAACAGGACTGTCACTATTTCTGTGATCAGAAACGAACTCGAAGCTCTCCGCGATGTCACAATTTCTTCTAAAACAGAAGACTTTTAAATGAAGCTGGATAAAACAGTAGGTTAGGTTAGGTTAGGTTTTATGTGAGTGGGGCGTGGTCGCCCTTCCACCGCGACCCTTAGTAGGTCTATTGTGGCTCACCCCTAGAGGCTACAGTTCACCGTACAATCCAGCCCTTCTTACGAAGTTCATGGTTGTATAGGGTGAGATTTTTTTAAAATCGGTAGGTTCTAGGTTAGTGTAACCAAATATGTTAAACCTTATTCTTCCCAGGCCGGGGCATGAACATAGTATATGTTCAGCAGTTTCGTCTTCCACACAGCAGAACCGACAGTCCGTTTGTTGGTTCAGATCTATCTTTCTGAGGTGGTATCTCAGACGACTGGATAAAACAGTAAGAACCCAGCCACTGCACCCTTGCTAACTTAATAGAACAGAGTTGATGGTTTATTCGCAGATAAAACTAGGGTTAGCATAAAATATCCAGATGTTCGTGAACGAGTCTGGCAAAAACCAGAAGAGAGGTTTGCTCCTTGCAATATATCTGTAAATATTTCAATCGGCGGTGGCTCTGTTATATTTTGGGGTGGTATATACTTTAACGCTCGCACAGAATTAGTTCCTGTTCGTACGAGATTCATACATTCTAATTATTATCTTGAAAAAATTGTAACATGTGATCCCTTTCGATCCTTTTTTTATCCTGTTTACGCAAGACAACGCTTGACCTCACATAGCTGGGGAGGTTCTCGTTTATCTTAGTTAAGTTGGTATACCAGTTATGCAGTGGCCACCACAAAGACGGATCTGAATCCGATGGAGCATTTATGAGATCACCCCAAGAAAAATCTTAAAAACGTTAAATACAATGCAATAATAACAAAATAATTGTCAACATTCCATAGCCATATTTTTTTTATTAGTTTTGGAAACCAGTGGCGTCACCAATACATTTTACTTACAGTCAGAGCTCGTTTATAATAAAAAAATTCGACACCCTTTATCCTAATAACGACTTAACTTATCACACATGTATTATGGGAACTTTAAGTCTTTAAATTGAATGAAAAACAACCTGTATAATAAATAAACATTCCACGTATTGAATTTCTATTCATGATAGATAAACATAATTTCTTATTATCGTTAATAGTTTAAGAAATTTCTACGTAAGTCGTCAAAATTTGCTTCTACGTAGATACTTTTTAATCGTATTCATCGCTCATCAATAAAGTGCAGTTTATACGTAACTGGTACTACTTATGCATTCCATCTAATTGAGGAAACATCGTTACCATCAAATGTATGTTATAATCTGTAAATATGTAAAAAAAAACTCTCACATTTCGCTGTGTTCGAGACATACCTGATAATTTGATGAAGCATAGACGTAGATGAGGTAACTCAATGGTATCATTTCACAAACTCGTTTTTATCGAGATAACTGTTTGATAGTTTGATAGCAACCCCGAATTTTTTAACCCCCAAACGTGAATCTAACTTATTTATCTGATTTTTCAAATTTAACAATAATGACGATTACTTCAAAGACGAAATGCATGACCACCTCAAAAACATCTATCAGATGCAAACTGTTTGTGGATGATAAAATTATACAACAGGAGATGAAATTTAAATACCTAGACATAGAAATATCAGGATACGGTGACATCGAGGCGGAAGTAAGAAACCAAGCGGAAAAAGTAGCACGAACCTCAGCTTACCTGAACTATACAATCGTCCGAAACAAATATATCGGAATCGGGACCAAATCCCGATTCTACAAGGCGGTCATCCGACCTATATTAACATACACAGCGGAAACTAGACCAGATACATCGAACACAAAGAGAATATTAAAAACCACCGAAATGAAAATAGTGCGCAGGATCGCTGGAAAAACACTTTTTGACAGGGAGAGAAGTGAGGACATCAGAAGCACATGTAAAATAGACAATGTAAATGAATGGATACTGGGAAGAAAGAGAGAGTGAAACAAACACATAGACCGGATGAATGACGACAGAATGGTCAAAATAACTAAAAAACAAGTCGCCCTTAGGGCGCCGAAGCGTTGGAAGACTCCGCAAGAGATGGAGCGACAACCTTTCTAACAATTGAACGGCAGAGGATACGAAGAAAAACAAGCAAATTGCTTGCATTAAAGAAGGAAGAAGAAGTAGAAGAAGAAGACAATTACTTATTATTATTATGAATTATGGTTTATTTTATAGTAAAATTGGAACGATACAGAATAGATTAACATGGCCTTTGCGCAAGAATGATAACGACTAGACCGATTTTGATAAAATTTTTAGCCAATCTTTAGATCAGCCCGGTGGGTGATTGTGTGAAGTTTAATAGCAACCCCACATATTCAATTTTTTTTCTATAGCCACCAAGTTCTTTACTAGGTACTGTTGGTACTAGGTTAGGACGTTAGGTTAGGTTAGGCTAATTTTTTTACTTCTGCTGCCTCAATTGATACCGATTAATATTAGCCTAACCCAACCTAACACCAACAGTACCTGGTGAAGAATTTTGCGTAACATCCCTGCGCAAAGGCCTTGCTAATACATTTTTTCACATAAAAACCCCTAATAACAGAGTACAATATATTTAAATGTTAACATGTGTTATTCTTGCGCAAGGGCCATGCTAATCTATTTTGAATCGTTTCAACTTTAGTATAAAAAATTACCACAAAAAACCATACATCATAATAATAATAATCAATTAAATAAGTTAGATTCACGTTCAGATTAAAAATGCGGGGTTAAAATGCGGGGTTGCTACCAAACTTCACACGATCATTTGCCGAGCTAATCTAAAGATACATACATACATAAAGTCACGCCTTTTTCCCATAGGGGTAGGCAGAGACCACTTCCTTCCACTTGCTACGGTTCGTACACACATCTTTTGCTTCCTCTACTTTCATCAGTGCTCTCATACATGCTCTTCGGTTGTTGGTACTTTTGACCTAGCCTTTCTTCAAAACAATGTTGATCTGATCGAGATATGTTCTCCGAGGTCGACCTCTACCGATTTGCCCATTTACTACATAAGTGTAGGAACCAACACACCTCTATGCACCGCCAGACGTGCCTTTTTTGACACTTTCTGGCTATTCATAAAGCTATACAGTGCCCCATTCATTTGTTTTCCTGCCAACACCCTTCGCTCAATGTCACTGTCATACGTTCCATCTCTAGTAAATTTTGAACCCAAGTACACAAATTCATTAACTTGTTCCACTCTTTCTCCCCCAATCGAAACCCCACAGTTTGTCATGCTTTCTTCTCTTCAAATCATTCATTTTTAATCCATACGCACTCTCTTTCAGATCTTTTAAACAATTGTCTATGTATAAGTTAAACAGCCATGGCGAAGCCACACATCCCTGTCTCACACCTTTTTCGATGTTAAACCAGTCCGTGCAAGCTCCGTTTATCCTGACACAAGCAGTGGAATCCTTGTAAAGTGATTTCAGTGCTCGTATCAAACTACCACTCACCCCATACACAGACAATCTAGACCACAATTGACTCCTCACCACTCTGTCATAGGCCTTTTCCAAGTCTATAAAAGCGCAATAGACCTTCTGACTTCTAGCCAAGAATTTTTCGACTATACCTCGTAAGGAAAAGACCTGATCCATACATCTCCTTCCTCTTCTAAATCCTGCTTGCACATACCATATCATCTTCTCAGTTTCATTCGTTACTCTTTTGATCAATATTTTTGCATACAGTTTGCCGACTATGCTGAGTAAAGATGGCTAAAAATTTTTTAAAAATCGGTCCAGCTGTTGGCTATAGGAAAGAAATTAAAAAAGCGGGGACGCATTAGAAAAGACCCAAAACTTTTTTAAATATCCTTCGAAGGAAAAGCTGGAAAACTTATCTTTTATTACATTTTCTATTACACTAGTCAACAAAGATTTTGTTATAAAGCTACTAAAGTGACATTTTATCGATAATTTTAAAAAAAATTTAGAATATTTATATTACTTTTTGTTTTTTGTGGTGCCCTTTATTATTTGTGAACACCAAATAAAATATAAGCATGATTTAAGCACTATTAATAAGTAAGAAATACACTCATTCACCCCTTAGGATGATTCGGTACGACTATGTTTACAAAACAAACTATCGATGGAAGTCGTATTCATGTATTTTGCAACATAATGGCGAATAACGAAGAATGAAGTTTTCTTAATATAGACTTTCACTTATTGAAGCATGATCTGCCAAAATGTAGTTAGATAGATGTTTATCAGAATTTCCTTATTGCTTTTGCATATTTAACATGATTATCAAATAATCGAGAGGTAACGTGTATTTTGTGTTTTTTTATTTATACATACATACATGTATCAATTGCTTGCATAAAATTACTGTTAAAAAGGGCATTAATAAATTTTACAATGGCAACTTTCTTGAACAATAGAAAATTACTAAAACAGTTTTTTTAATAAAAAAAATCTTAATTAAACTATACCCAAGTAGAGATGAATTTTTAATGAAAAAGACAGTCCCACCATTTTACAAACTAAGCAGATGTGCAGCGCCGAATCATACCGAATTGCGTACAAGTAACGTATCTTAAATATTTTGTAACAGGAACCAAATATTTATGTAGCAGAAAATGTTTTAAAATTGCTTTGTTCGACAGTGACAGGTTAAAAGTTAGTCTCTTACTTTCTTAATTATAAACATTTTATATCGTCACTACCCACGGTGATCGGTGCTAATCAATGGGGACATTTGGTTTACAGACGGTTCCAAGACGAGCGCCGGGACGAGCGCCGGGACGAGGGCTAGAATATATAGGGGAGACCGGCAGGTGCATTTAAATATGCTCGGACAGCCAAGCGGCAATTAAAGCGCTAGCGGCTCCGACTAATAATTCACGATTGATTTTGACAAACCCTAAAGGCATTGTCGAAAAGTAACAAGGTCACTCTTGTCTGGGTTTCTGGTCACTCGGGAATCAAAGGCAATGAGAGGGCTGATAAGTTAGCAAAAGCGGGATCAGAAACTAAGTACGTGGGCCCAGAGCCAGCACTATGGATTGTATATTGTAGAATGTAGAGGGGGTCGTGAAGGCTATGCAACCTCTCAAGCATCTCGACCTATCAGATCTTTTGTGCATAACCATTAATCTATTCGAGGCCCAGAATTCCGAGACTTCGAGCAAAGTTCCTCAGTTTCCTGGGGGCTAAGTTTCTGACATCGAAGGGATTTAGGAAGGCCCCTTCAAGTAACTTAAACCTCTTGCAGAAAAGCGCTGGGCATTCGCAAAGCAAATTTTCTGCAGTTTCAGCGAAGTTCTCGCAGTAGCAGCAACTATCACTCTCTGTTTTACCCATCTTCTTAAGGTGATATCTCAGAGGGCAGTGTCCAGTGAGTAGCCCCGTCACTTGTTTCAAGTCTTTCTCGTCCAACTCGAGAAGCTGTTTAGCTTTCCTTGGCGAAAAGTTTACTAGCCTTTTCGCTTGTCTTTGTCCTGACACTTTATGCCAGTGAGATTTCATTTCATCTGTTTCCCAGCGTCGAACCTCTTCTTTTAAGTGGGATTTGGAAAGTCCACAAAAGGGTTCTGTGCCGGAAAATTGTGTAAGCAGAGGGGCAATTCGGGGCTGGCTCGAGGACCAGAACTTGATGTTCTGGAAAACAGAAACCAGAGACAAGTGCAGATAGGCAAGGGCACTTATAGAGGAATCTCCCCGAGAGGGCCTAGCCAGAAGCATTATGTCGCTGAGTAGGAAGGACGCTAGACTAGCAGTACACATATTGACCGGTCATGGTACCTTTAGATATCACGCACAGCCTGGGGCTTACCGATAGCACTAATTGTGGATTGTGTGGAGAGGAGGAAACTAGCCTTCATATCCTTGGACAATGCCCGGCGTATGCGGGACTAGGGCTAACTGTGTTGGGCTCAGTTTTACTTGGTCCCGAGCAAAAGGCTGCTCACGGCAATCGATCTCTCGAGGATCCTGTCCCCAACCTTATTTCTTTTACACATCAACGACCTCTTGAAAACCACCACGAACCCCATTTATAGTTTCGTAGACGACAGCACACTTGTCTCAACTTTCACATCCTATCGATCACTTTCGGTGAATGATACAAATAGACTCAGGCAGGAACAGGTTGATTCAATCAATAGAGATCTTAAAACAATCGTCGAGTGGGGAACCAACAATCTTGTTCAGTTCAACGCCCAAAAAACACAAAGTGCCACGTTTTCCAAGAAAGTGAATTCCTCAAATCATCCCATTACAATGTCCGGAAATACCCTTGAACCAAGTCCCTTCACCTCGATTTTGGGAGTCGCGGTGTCTAATAGTATGTCTTGGCATGATCATGTTGCTAACATCGCAAAGTAAGCAAGCCAGAGGCTGGGTTTTTTGTGGAGAGCTAGAAAGATTTTTACTCCTGATCAACGGTTAACGAGTACAAGGTTCATATCGGACCTCTACTGGAGTATTGCTCGCACGTTTGGGGTTCAGCATCAAAGCATTCTCTTAGTCTTCTAAATTCCATTTAGAAAAGGGCCATTCGGTTGATAAACAGCTCAACTCTCACAGATACCCTTCACCCACTAGAACATAGAAGAAGATTTGCGGACCAGACATTACTCTACAGATATTTCCATGGCAGATGCTCCAGAGAAATAAAAACTCTTATAGCACCACTTGTCATATTCGGCCGAATAACTTGGCACGCTGATCAGTCTCACACATTTACTCTCAAGCTTGACACTACAAGGACCAATCTTCATCAAGAATCCTTCTTTTACAGGGCTGCTACGGAATGGAATAAGCTTCCAAAATCACTTTTTCCAGAGAACTATGACCTGCAACTTTTTAAAAAGCGTGTCCACAATCATTTCCTTTCTATAATCCCTTCCCCTTCTAATAGTCGCAGTGCGGGCCGTCCGCCGCCGCCCACACGATAGGTCTACCCTTTTTGCGACTATTTTCATAAAAAAAAATGCAAAACTAACTACTTTCAGGGCCTGACAAAGCTTACGAAGGATAAACTGAAAGACTACATGGTACTTTTCGAAAATAACTCTAAATAACTACTGAATTGGTTCAATAACGATCCAACTCGCCCTAGAGAACACGCCAACGTAACAGCGAAACAAATAGCTTTACAACTTGTCAAGAACGGCAAACTAGAACATATGCCCTCGAAACAAACTAACAAGCTCAACAGACGAATACTAGACGAAACCAACGAATTGTCTACCCCCATCACGATGACAGAACTAAATGAAGCGATTAAAAAATGCAAATTGTGGAAAGCAGCGGGTCTAGATGACATCCTTACCGAGAAAATTAAACACTTCGCGCCCACAACAAGGACATGGCTATTAGATATGTTTAATACCTGCCTATAAAAAAGTAAAGTCTCAAAAATCTGGTGTAAATCCAAAGTCCTAGCTATCCTAAGACCTGGGAAAGAAAATAACAAACCGAAGAACTTCCGTCCAATTTCTCTCCTCTACCACACATACAAGATTCTAAAAAGGATAATTTGGAGTCGCCTAACATTGGTTATAGAACCACGCACAAGTATTGAACCTAACACAAAACATAGAAGACGGGTTCCAAAAGTGTAACAGGTGCAGTATTCATAGACCTCACAGCTGCGTTTAACACAATTAACCTCAGGATACTGATGCAAAAAATATACAGCTTGTCTAGGGACTATAATATCACAAAATAATTAGAAATCTACTCGAAAATCGTAGGTTTCTCGTCGAGTTCCAGGAAAACAGGAGTAGATGGAGAAAACAAAAGAATGGTCTGCCCTAGGTTAGTGTGCTGGCCCCAACCCTCTTCAGTATATTTACTAATGCAGTGAAACACCTCCTACACAATGCACAACCAGCCGCTCGGAGACTCAAATCCAGAAAAAGCTTCCTTAGCTCGACAACAAATAATGCAGGCCCCAGAAACAGCAACGACCGATAAAAAGCCTCTGGAAACCAACACCCCCTACACAATGCACAACCAGCCACTCGGAGACTCAAGTCCAGCTTTCTTAGCTTGACAACAAATTATGCGGGCCCCCGAATGAGCATCGGCCGATGGAATTTTGACACCACGATTAAGTTTTGTTTTAGTTTATTAATATAGTACATTGTGAATTCGTATAAACGATGCAAACCAAACAATAATATAACTGACAACACACAACAATCGAGGCCAAAAACCAAAGCAAAATCTAATGACGAAAAACCCCCCACTCAATCTCCATCGATTAACGAAAAATGCCACAGCCATTAATAATCGAATCCTATCACTACAAGGTATGCAACACTATTTACAACGAATGATATATTTAAGTTACAACAAAATACGGTACCTGAGGAATACGAAACTATCAGAGACACAATTATAATGGAACTGTAGAAGGGAAAAAATAGGCACGTGACAGCCTTTTGAAAACCAGCATTGGATAACTCCCACAGAAGGTACGGCCCCTGGGTGCGAGGAGAACTGGGAAACCTGGAGAGGCTGCGAACAGGCACCACTAGATCAAAATACTGTCTCAATAAATGGGGATTTAACACACCTTCCACTTTATGTGACTGAGGAAACGTACAAACGACAACTCATACGTAAAATAGGAATTTATTGTATGGAGAGATTAAAATTAATTGTTTAATTTTTGTACTGAGTTTTTAAAATCATCCAACGCAAGAATAAATAGTAGTAATTGTTAAATTATTGTATTATTCATTAGGATATTGTCAATTATTATATTTTGACTGTATTTTATAATTTAACGAGACATAATTTTGGCATTAATAATCTAATGAAAACGCGAGAGCAAAGCTCAAGGGCTTTTATCTCTGATTATTAATGCCAAAATAATGTCGAGTCAAATTAATAAATACACGAGAAATTAAGCATCAATAAAAATAGTAGGTTATTAAACAAGGTACCGTGTTATATTTATGAAGATTATTTCTTGAATCCAATTCTTTATATTATCAGAGAGGCATATTCAAAAATTGAAACAATTAGGAATGCTTTTTCCAAAATATCAACAAAATCGAAGCTGTATAAATTATCAATTGAAATTGAAAACACGATTATTTTATGTGATTTTTCCACCATTTGTTTAGCTTTTAAAGAACTGGCAGTATTAACCGTAGAATCTTCACATTCATTCTGTTTTCTCAATCTGTTCAAAACACTCCGGTGATGTTGTTCATGCTTGTGCAAGTAAAGTTGAATTGAAGAAGTACTAGCGTGTTCTGTAATTTGAATGAGTTGCTGCTCTGGTACTCCGGATTTTGCCAGTTGAGAAACTGCAGTTTATCTGCATGAATAGTTGGAAATTTTCAATTGGTTCGTATCTTAACAAATAGACTTTGCTCCCATATTAGGCCACTTTAAAAGTATGTTTATTCCAATAGGCGAATTCTTGTACCACAATGAGTTTCCTTTTTTCCGGAACAAACGTGACATGTGTGACATGTTTTTTCATCGCATAGAGGGGGTCCACACTTTTATTGGCTCAAAGTTTATGTTTAAACAGAGAAACTGTAAATTCAAACAGCATAATCTTGTTGGCTATCAAAAAATCTAAAAATTTGGTCTCCTTCATTTTATTGATAAAACTAACCGTTCGCCGGTGGGGAAACCTAATTAAATTTGCTACCATCAGCCAGATCATAAACAAAATGATTATCAGCAAGATGCACTAAAGAAAATGAAACATTTACCATTAAACTAAAACAAATTTCTTGATCGCAATAACAAATAATTAACCCGCTAGAAATTGACAACTAACATTTAATGTCAACAAACTTCAATTAAAAAATCGCAGCCCACTAAGTTTTAATAGTCTGATTTTGTGAAAATACACCCCTTTTGTTGATTATGATTTTCTGGCAAACGTTTTGTAGCATCAAAAAAATTAAGGAGGCCAAATGTTTATATGTTTTTATGGCCAATAAGATTATTCTGTTTGAATTTAAAATTTCTCTTTTTTATAAAATATAAAATTTAGGCCTATAAAAGTGTGGACCCCCTCCACATCCACCGAACCTGGGTTTACCCAATTTTTAAAGCAAACAGTGAATACATAAATACATACATATAGTCACGCCTTTTTCCTGTAGGGGTAGATAGACACCACTACGGTTATTACACACATCTTTTGCTTTCTTTACTTACATCGGTGCTCTTATATATGCTCGTCGGTTGTTGGAACTCTTGACCTGGCCTTTCTTTAAAACAATGTTGATCTAATCGAGATATTTTCGCCGAGGTCGACCTCTACCGACTTCCGTTCATTCGCCTTATAAATTTGTTTCGTCAATCTTCCTTCATCCAACCTTTTCTACGTGTCCAAACCATCTAAATATTCTTCTTTTCTTTGTAACCACATCGTTTTTTACAACACAGCGTTCTCTTCTGCTTTTTCTGCCAAACCCAAAATTCACTACCATACATAAGTGTAACACACCTCTATGCACAGCCAGACTTGCCTTTTTAGACACTTTCTGGCTGTTCATAAAGCTATGCAGTGCCCCATTCATTTGTTTTCCTGCCAACACCCTTCGCTCAATGTCACTGTCATACATTCCATCTCTCGTAAACTTTAAACCAAAGTACACAATTTCATTTACTTGTTTCACTCTTTCTCCCTTGATCAAAACTTCACAGTATGTCGTGCTTTCTTCTCTTTCAAAAACCATTACTTTCGTTTTGCTCATTTATTTTCATCCCTTTGATTTTCAGGGCATCATGCATAACATTAACCATCGCCTGCAAGTTCTCTTCAGATACCGCTAATATGACTTGATCATCGGCGTAAAGAAGGCATTTGACGATCAAATCATTCATTTTCAATCCATTACCAATCTCTTTCAAATCTTTTAAACAAACGTCTATATATAAGTCAAACTGCCATGGCGAAGCCAATTATCCCTGTCTCACACCTTTTTCGATGTAAAACCAGTCCGTGTAAGCTTCGTTCATCCTGACACAAGCAGTGGAATCCTCGTAAAGTGATTTCAGTGCTTGTATTAAACTACCACTCACCCCATACATAGACGATGTCACTTATTATCACTCTGTCATAGGCCTTTTCCAAGTCTATAAAAGCGCAATAAACCTTCTGACTTCTAGCGAAGAATTTTTCCACTATACCTCGTAATGAAAAGACCTGATCCACACATCTCCTTCCTCTTCTAAATCCTGCTTGCTAATCTCATATCATCTTTTCAGTTTAATTCGTCACTCCTTTAATCAATATTTTTGCATACAATTTGCTGACTATGCTGAGTAAACTAATACTTCGGTAGTTCTTACAGTCCTGCTACGAACCTTTTTCCTTGTAAAGCGGCACGATAACGGCCTTGCACCAGTCATTTGGTACGCTAACACTTCTACAACAAAGGTTAAAAAGGCGATACAGCAGACTAGCTACCAAGCTTTGTCCAGCCTTCAGCATTTTAACTGTTATCCTGTCGTACCAAGCAGCTTTACCCAATTTCATACTATTCAACGCTTCCACAATTTTTGTCGTACTTATTTCACTTTCACTGCAACTTTCACTCATGTCTTTGAATGGGGCCTGTACTTGTGTATCCTCTTTCTCAAACAAACTTTTAAAGTATTCCTTCCATTTCTTTAATACGCATTCCTCTCTTTTTACCATACTACTATCTTGGTTTTTTTTTCAGTAGAGATGTAGTATTTTTACCTCTGGCTGTTCTTATGAACTTCCAGAAGAGTTTAATATTATTTTGGAAATCTACAGATAACCTTCTATTAAATTCATCTTTATCACTCTCCTTTTTTCTTGCCACAACCTCTTTTGCCACACTATTTAACCTTTTTTACTCATTCTTTGCTTGTTTTTATCATCAATCGTTGCCTTTTGCGTTCTTTAATTGACTTTTGTAGCCAGCCAATCCAGTCAGGCTTTCTTCTTCTCTGACACTGCTTTTTAAACCTCTACGCACATTTTCTGTACAACTTGCAATGAATAGAGTACATTTTAGGACACACGTTTAATTGAAAAAAAGTCTTATTTTAATTTCAGCGATTCGTCCTTAAATTATTAACATCAAATTTTTAAATTACCCCACATAAAACCAATTGGCGGCGGTAAACTCAAATTCACATACGCACGCAATTTGCTCCCTTTCATGGAAATCTTTAGTAAAAGTTGAAGAAATTATTTATGTTTTGATAAATATTTTACATTGATAACGTTTTAAAAAATTTTTTTTTTTGTGTTTGTTTAATTTTTACCTGTATAATAATTTACCAGTTAATTCCGTTATATTATGTATTTAAAAAACCAAAATGACTTATATTATCAGAAAAACGGCAAATCTGACAACATTGCAAATGACAAATCTGGAATCTCCGTATCTCAAAATAGGCTTATCCCAAATAATGTACAATTCGGAACAGAAATTTACGAGATAATTGTCCGTTTCCAGACTTTTGGTCCACTCTGTATTAGACCGGGCGATAGTGACAGAAAAAAAGGAACAATTTTTTACAGGCTGTCATTGTTTGGGGACATATTTACAGCCACAACACGTAGAAAAATGCTTGAAAAAAAATTGTTAACCTGTTAATGCATATTGATACATTAAAAAGCAAAAAAGAGGCTTCTTAGATCTATTTTTTGCAGTCTTCCATTTATTAAAATACAAGGTGAGATTGCACGATCCACGAAAAGATTATTGGCAGACGAATTCCGCGAATAAAACATCCTGAATATAGTTAGTAATAAAATCACGTAATTAAGAAAAAAAATTTACAGTCTTCCAAGCATAATTTAAAATAATGAAATAAAATTCCACAATGTAGACTGTTCGACAGTATATCAATATTACATCCTAAAGTTGAGAGGTGTGTCATTCGATTTAATTTATTAAGCCAATTTAAATTAAAAAAATCGTGATATTCTGGTGGTTACTTATGACATTATTTTTTATCTATACCATTTATTGTATTAACGAGTGCCATTAAACATTGATATCGATATTTGCAAAATAATGAAACTCTGTAGATGAGTTGCAGTGATTACTTTACTTTTTACATACCCTATACATACATAAAAAAATGGTACCCTACCTTTTAAATATCTCTGGTAGTTAGTTCATCAAAAAGCACCTTTCACTATCACTAAAAAGTTATTGTATTGACAGTACTTACACTATTCCGATTGCAATTTCGACAACGACATGTCCAAAAATATAGACAATTTGACGAACGTAAATATAACATTGAAAATAGAATGCCGGTTTCTTCCTTTAAGGATACGGTAACTACACGACCGACGCGTTTTACCAAAACAAAAATATAAAAAACACGATGTCATTGGTTAACCAACCTGTCACACGCTCCACGTTCATACAGAATCATGGCATACTCGATTAAACACTTAAATAAAACGCAAATCAACTAATTTTAACAAAAAAAGGCTAGCACATAATTGTTTTTATACAAAAAATTGTAGAAAAACAGTTAAAAATATAGAGGGTACACAGTGGCGTGCTAAATTTTTTTTATTTAATAATTATATTTAGTAAATAATTTTAAAACAAGGCAATCGCTATAATACTATTTATTTTTCTATCACGAAAGGGACCGCCTAAGTTTCTAGCTACTACTGGTGGGCATGCTTGATGTTATTCTTCAAAAGTAAGTACTTATCCATGTATCCAAATAAGAAATTGTTGTAATTTTAAAGTAGCACTAGGTGCTAATATTTCAGCGAACACATCTTCATAATTATTTGCTCGTTCAATATCTTGTAGCAACAACTTCTTGAACTTAGTTCTTTTCGGCGAAATCTTATATCAACTCGTCTTAGGAATACAATCCATAAGGTTACTTTCTATGGACATAATTGCTAAATTACTGAGTCTCTCTGGTGTCATAATATTTTATTTATTTTAAAAGAGAATTTTGTCAAGAATATTTAGAAAAATACCCTTTCGCGTTTCTGCTATCCTGCTACAAAAATATTAATATTTTAAAAAAGAATTTTGTTAAGAATATTTAAGAAAATATCTTCTCGTGTTTTTGCTATGCTGCTACAAAAATATTAGTATTTTAAAAGAAAATTTTGCCAATTTTTTTTTAAAACATACCTTCTCGCGTTTCTGCTATCCTGCTACAAAAATATTAATATTTTACAAGAGATTTTTGTCAAGAATTATTAAGAAAATACCTTTTGGTGTTTCTGCTATCCTGCTACAAAAATATTATATTTAAAAAGAGAATGTAGTCAGGATTTTTTAAGAAAATACCTGCTCTCGTTATACCTCCTCTCGTTTCTGCAATCCTGCTACAAAAATATTAGTATTTTAAAAGAAAATTTTCTTCTCGTGTTTCTGCTATCCTGCTACAAAAATATTACATTTGAAAAGGGAATGTTGTCAAGATTTTTTAAGAAATTACCTCCTTTTGTTTTTGCTATCCTGGTACAAAAATATTAATATTAATATTTAAGAAATATTTTTTTTACCTGTAAATATACATTAAATTTTTAGTGCCTGCGTCTTTGTCTCTTCTTCTAATTGTTTTTTGTACCCATGTTAACCTACCTCAGTTTTTGTTGCCGTCGTTACTATTCTGGCGATAGAAAAACACATTAAAAAAAACAATCCAAGGATATTATGTTTAATATTTAAATATTAAACATTATACTCGTTAGAAATTATTGAAAGGAAGGAGAAATAAATAAAACGCAGTAGTCCGGAAATGTTTGTAGATTTTATTGATTTTTATAAGGTTTTTAACATTTTTGAGATCTTATATACTTTAAACGGGCCTATGGAACAATAAAAATATACAGATCAAGCCCTTAATAACATACATTATAGTTCAATCAAAATAGACATTTTTATCTTTATTTATAATATAGTATATAACTTAAAAAAAGCGGAATCCTGTGCAAAGGATTCAAAAAAATATATATTACAACGCGACGTAAATGTTCGGATCTCCACTCGTAAGTGGTAAAATCACGTTCGTAGCAAATGTACAACGAATTTGTAAACGACAAATTCTTTGACACTTGGTAGAACGTGTTACGGCGTAAGAGGTCCCTTTAATGTGACGAGCAATCATTCTTGTCAAAATATTAATGCGCAACTTACGAGGGAGATACGAAAATATTACGTCGTCTCAAAAATCCTGGTCGGTTGAAAACGCTGCACTTTTACGTTTGATTATATGTTGAGAGCACGTGCGCCACGTTTTGACCGACTCGGCCGTCTTCAGTATCCCTTCGCTAATAAGTACTCAATAGGCTTAATTTGTAGAGGTCACCATGAGCAGTCTATTATATTTCTGTGAGAGTCAAACGGAGTTTTTTATACGAAATATTTCTAGGGACGTCACCAATTTTCTGCTTCGTGCAAATATTGAGAAAAAAAATTTTACGCTTGTGTACTTCGTTTGAGCTTGGATAATTTTTATTACTTTACAAAATATACGAGGTTTTATTAACAAATATTTTTTTCATCGGTAACAAATGCCCCTTTGTCACTCCGTTTGTCTCGAGTATTAACTTTAACTTTATCCTAAAATACATGACCAAGATATTAGCCCTATAGCTATTTTAAATGACCATTGAACATATCTCAAAATATGGATAAATATTATACCAACAAACTCTTTAACTCGCAACTTACAGTGTTGGAAGTTGTTGAAGAATTTATTAGAATCATCGGGCGACTCTCTAAAATATGTAGAAATATATGGAATTTATGTTTTTTTTACTCTAATACTTATTACGATTGGGCGA
Organism: Agelastica alni; assembly: GCA_950111635.1. Taxonomy (NCBI): domain Eukaryota; kingdom Metazoa; phylum Arthropoda; class Insecta; order Coleoptera; family Chrysomelidae; genus Agelastica; species Agelastica alni. The sequence continues at coordinate 16,727,558 of OX467718.1, forward strand.
CGTCATATACACTTGATTAAATATATTATTTTGCAACCTGAAGACCCCTATTTATACGAAATATATAAAAAAAACAAACAAACATTTCTTTATTAAGATTAGAATTCAAAAACGTTTCTTCATCCACTGATTGTGTCTTTTCGGTTTTATCATGAACCAACCGATTTTCACGACCATTTGGCTTGGTCATAAGGTTCATTATTATCAAAACTACAAGGTGCCACAGCCACCTCGGGTTAACTACAACAGATACCACCAAATTTTTTCGTAATTTAATTAATTCATTTTAAGCGGGTTAGTGTCTAAAATACTTCGGGATTCTCTAAAGAAATAAATAGTCAGTCAACCTTGTGGACTTTTCATTGGACGACGATGAAGTTCATTACTAGATGGCGTCAGTACGGTGGTGCCCAAAAAAGAGATAAAGAGATAAAGAATGAGATGGAAAGTGTCGTAGTCTCTCTCTCTCTCTCTCTGTAGCTTACAACCCGAGGTGGGTCTTCGCTGACATTACAATTTGCCTCCACTTGCTGCGGTCTGTCATAAGTTCTTCTGGTCGTTGGACATTTAGGGTGCGTAAGTCCGCTGCAATATTATCTTTCCACCGCATCCTTGGCCTTTCCAGCGGCCGCTTTCCCACTGGGTTCTCTTCCCACACCAGTTTAAGACACGTTGGTCTTGTCTCTTTACATGTCTGGCCCCTCTCAATCTCTCTGCCTTTATAATTTTTTACTATATCCGATTGGTTATATAGTTCTTGCACTTCCCTGTTAGTTCTTATTTTGTGTGGCGTTGTCCTTGATTGGTCCATATATCCTTCTAAGAATTCTTCGTTCTGAGATTTTTAGTCGGTTCTCATTTTGTTTTGTCATCGTCCATGTTTCACATGCATATGTCATTATAGGTCTTATAATTGCGTGATAAATTGTTGCTTACGTACGGCGGGTTACATTTTTCGATTTCATTATTTTTTGTAGTGCAAAACAGCAGCGATTGGCTCCCCGAATTCTGTTGTTAATCTCTTGTGTTATATTGTTATCTGAGGTGATTGTAGCTCCCAAATATTTAAACTCATGGTCCCTTTCAAAATTATAGTGGTCCATTTTCACATTTTGTCCTATCCTGTCTCTTCGTTCTGTTCTTGTTGTAGTCATGTTTTTTGTTTTATCTTCGTTTATTTGTAGGCAAACCTTCTTTGCAGCATTTTCCAGTTTAATGAACTCTTCCTTAACGTTGATAGTTGTATTTCCTACTATATCTAAATCGTCAGCGAAAGCTACTACAATGGGATACCATGGCAGAACTGGGCGTACCGAAAAATAGTTGATCAGTCTCACAAAAGCTTGTGTAGAGCGATCTACAAGTGATTGATTTCCAAATAGGAGCGTTTCTATGTTTGCCCTTCGTACGATGCCTTCCAAGGCGATGTTAAATAGGAGTGGGGATAACGCATCTCCTTGTTTGAGACCACCGTTGATTGGAAAGAAGGTTGACAATTTTCCTTCAAGTCTTACTGCACTTGTAGATCGCTCTACACAAGCTTTTGTGGGACTGAATGAATCATTATTTTTATTATTATTATTCTTTTTTTTGTTTCGACTACACTAATGTTATGTTAATATTTTATGATTTTCCATATAATAAAAGGGCTATTTTGGTAATCATGGCAACTGTTTAAAAAATTAATTCTTTGATGAAGAATGTAATGCTTGAAAGTTATTCTTCTTTGTATTTTTTTGGAATTATTACCTTCTACAACCTAAAAAAACCTAGAAAATATGTAAAAGTGCAAACTGCTTAGTCTACCACAAAAAGTTACTTGCTGCTTTCACAAGATTTGTGTAACAAACTTAAATGGAGCTGTATATTAAAATAAAAAATATATTTCTACGCGAAAAAATTCAAAAATATGAAACTATGATAAAAGCAAACAGCACGATTTAAAATTAATTTAAAACGTAAGGTAAAGGATGTTAAAATGAGTGAAACTTTGTAAAATATGAACATCATATACCTACTTATTACTTTCAATAACTTATTGGTGTTTATTGGTGTTTCCAAAATATCTCAACTGCAATGGAATATTAACAATGAATGTTTTCTACCTTTGCTTAGATATTATTTTACAGCAAGAATAATGTTCCAACGGTGACGCGACGTAATTCATTAGGCTTATAGGCCAGTAGAAAATTGGAAAATTTCTCTAAAATTTCAAGTTTTTATTTATTCTTACTAACAATCTTATTTTTAATTTGCTACCTCGTCTTCAATACGAACGCAAATGCGAAATATATGCCCTGTACCAAAAACAAAGTTCTACAAACTTTAAAAATAAATAAAAAAACTTTATTTGACTCAACAACAAAAAATTACAAATGCTCATACATCTGATATTTGAAACATCCGAATACAAACTTTGGCTCGTTTTTAATTTAGCTCAACATTGTATATTTTCAGCAAAAAATTATAGCTGGCTCTGGCGATAGCCATCCAATGCTTCTAGCACAGGCTTTGATTGACTATATTTCTTTAGACAATGACTACGGGTTGTTTTTTTAGGATGATTTTTTTAGGGTCAGTTGGTTCGTTATGATTTTACTCACACCAAACATAACAATTATAATCCAAACGACAGTTGGTTCATTACTTATCCAGCAAGTAGTACAGAGTAGTATATTATATTATTGATATATATATAGTGGACGAACAAAATCTAACTTTTGCGATTAAATATATATATAATTCAAATATAAAAAGTATGGTAACTGTAAACTAAAAAATTCATTCACAAAAAAAAACTAAAAAGTTAATTCAATTATATTAAAAACCGCTACTTTTTGATACCCTTCGTAATCTATTTAATAGACAAGTTTTTGAAATTGAGATATCGAAAAATTGACAATTATCAATAATTGTGTTGCAAAATTACCAGAACGTATCAAAAAGTACTTTGCAGATTTAAAAAATATTAACTATATCATCTTGAACCCTTTCATACACTGTAGCAATATAATGTCTTTTTATACATATATTTATATAATCGCAGTCATTTTTTTTGCAGATCTTTTTTCTTTTAATTACTGATATGTGTTATTAATAACTGTAAAATAACTCTTTTTTTTTCGATAAACTACCTTACACTTACCTTATCCTATAAAACACAAAAATGTTTTTAAAATATATTATTTTGTGTTTTAATACTTTCTAAGCAATTTCTAAAATTTTAATGCACGTTTGTTCAATACTCGGGTTGATTAAATCCACAAAACGAAACAGCCGTTTCATTTTTTCCGATAAACAGTTTCGTTTTCGTTTGACTTTCAATGAGACCATAAATAAACAGTTTTACTTTCCAAGCAAAACTTCGTTTCATGGATTCTCAACGCCGGTTCCTATAAAAAATGTTAAATATTAACAAATTACCCATTAAAATATTTACACACATAGATATAGTTAAATTCCTAACGTCCAACTACTCTCGTATATTCTAATCTACGCCGTCTAAGTCTAGGAAAATTTTAAAATTTCATCCAGATTCAAGATGACAATAATACGTTTGATAAATTCACAAACCAAACCTTCCGTTAAGTTTAATGACTAGTTTCAAAAATTGTTGTCAAACCTCTTCGGGATCGATCTGAAGAAGGACAAGTATAAATGACGAAACTCGTCGTGCGAAGATTCCAGTTTGCGAACGCCGCCTTCAAAGGCACTTTTTTGGAAGAATGCGGAATATTTTACACGTTAATAATATTCGTTAATACTTTGTTGTATGCCACTTTCTACAGTGCGGTCCATATGTATGGAATAAATTCATTTTTAGCGTCATTAAGTATTCGTTAAATAAAAACTGAAACAGGTCGATTTTTATTGTCAATTTGACAATTTACAGTATAAAAATATTACCCCCTTCTTGCACCCCCTCTGAATTATAAGCAGCCCCTTAAAAATTTTAAATGAGAAGGGGGTTTGTGTGGCACCTTGTTCGAGAGGGATTTTCATTTTTTGTTCAGTAATACTAAATTTTTTAAATTTGGTGCAATCATAACTGAAAAAAATGTAAAATGTTTATACTCTTAATTTATGTATTTGTTTAAAAAGCCTGAAACATATCGATTTTTATTCTTAATTTTCATTTTCATACTGTAAATTGTCAAATTACGAATGGAAATCGACCTGCTTCAGGTTTTTTCAACGGATACATAATTAAGTGTCAATATTTTTAAATTTTAATAACAATTTTCTCAGTTATGGTTGCATCAAATAAGAAAAACTTAGTATTGGTGAAGATATAATGAAAATCCCTTTTGAACAAGATGCCACACGACCCCCTTTCTTATTTAAATTTTTTGAGGGGATGCTCATAATTCAGAGGGGGTGCAAGAAGGGGGTAATATTTTCATACTGAAAATGGTCAAATTGACAATAAAAATTGACCTATTTTAGGATTTTTTGATTAAATACATGATAGCGCTAAAAATAAATTTATTTCATACCTATGGACCGCACTGTATATACAAAATAACGTATCATTTTTTAAATTGCGTAATCCAGGAACGAAAACGTAAAAGAAATTACCAAAAAACGTGCCTTTGCTATCGGGGGGGTACACCTACATCGACAGCGCGGTGTGATGCTTGAGCAAAGTGGATAGAGCCTTCAGGTTGCCCACTTTATTACATAGTTTCGCTATTCTTACATACACACGACCCAAAGTAACGTATCTTTTGTTTTATTTTTGTCACAGCCACTCACACCAAAAAAGTAATGCGTCATATTTTAAGAAATGTCAGCCTCAAGTTACAACAAACAATACGAGAGCCATCTTAAAAGTGCCGTAATCATATTTATGATAAATATTTTAATAAAAGATTTTATACATACCTCAATTTGTAAAATATACATTTGAAAAACACTTCATTAAAATTTTCTTACATTATGTTGTTGGTATTACTTTTTTTTCATTCCCTCGTAGAGAATTATTTTTTTTAAGTTTACAATAAACGAGAAAGACGCCCTTTTCTAATGTATTAAAACCAAAATATATCTCAATGAGCCTTCTTTTTATACAGATAACAATAAATACACTTACACACTTCTATTCTTCGTTTCCGAATCAATTTAAAAATACAAATGATTCCTCCTTTTGATATATTCTAACGGCAAGTGAGACCTTTTTTTAAAATTTTTATTGACTACAAACTTGGCAAAATAAAACATTACATTTTTAATTCACTAAATTTTGTTGTCGGGCGTGTGAGTACAGTTGAACTGTAGAATCACTAATTTGGCTCTTCCTTGACTCAGAATTTATTCACAACCAAGGAGCAGCAGCGTAAACATCTTAAAGGCTAGCTTACATTGATATAGTAACTCGGCCTAGTAAATTGGGCGCAACACTACTTTTCTCTAATCTGTTTGTTGGTGTTAACATTGGTAGAATAACTCGTTGTGGAGAATTGCGTCCAGTAGCTGGGGTTAGCACCCGAGTCGTCCTATTGTTTTCCACTTTTGTTCACACGGCCACATTTTAATATCATAGCATACCAATCAGCAGCTGACCAGGCGAGGCATTATTTAGTTTAAACCTTTTGGTCCAACGAAGCCGCGACGTAAATTGTGATGTTTTTGCCTGCTTTATTGACTTTGAAAAAGCTTTTGATCGCGTTAATGATCAAAAGTTAATAGAAATATTAATCGAATACCAACTAGATGATACAGATTTAAAAGTTATCTCCAATCTTTAATGAAAGCAAGAATCATTTGTTCAAGTGGAAGAAATGGAAGAAAACATTTCTACAACAGCAACTAATTTGGGACAATATAAAAAATATGTTTTTGATGTTGCAGTTAGTGATATTATCACCGAAAATGGAGATACTGTACCCAGCAAAAAGGTGGAAAAACTAATTTGGGAAATGGACAACGTATTGGAAGCACACGTTCAACCGTTAATAATAAATTTTAAGTTTCAAGTTTATATACGTGCCTGCTTCGAGTATCTGTTTACGTTTGGTGTCTCTTGGTTGTGAGTAGTACCATCCATGATTTTGTAGTTTTTCATTGGGGTACTCCTGAGTCGAAAATATTACAAAAACATAAATGTAAACCCAGTAATCTGAACATCAAAAATTTAATCGAGTCGATCCATTCTGTTCTATTTTTATCGAGCGAGTAGCGCCTTTAGCAAAAATGTCGTTTGGCCGAAGCGGAGAAACAACTTCATTTGTTTAAAATTATCGAAATATTCTTCAAGATCTTCTAATGCAAATTCTTTCAGAAGACAATTCGTAGCTCATAGTTCATCCCTTCTAATGATCCATTTTCGTACCCATAGCTTCAAACAAATTTCCTTATCCACCTATTCTAAAATAGCCAATACGACATGCTTCCAGTGTTGCCAATGCGCGTGTTATTACACGAAATTCGTGTAATCTCATTGCATTGCGTGTAGGTTTCGGTAGTGGTCAAATGAGTGTAATTTGCATAAAGCGGATCGAGTGATATAACAAAGTTGACCGAATCACGAAAAACCATGTTCACGTTCTATGGATTCATGATTCCGTGCACTGTTTTGACACCAATTGTGAACGAGCTGAAGGTTAAGTTTACATTGAATACGGACATTAAAGAAGAAGTGGCTTATACCAAAGTACAAATAATTCCTTTTTTACTAAGTATTCACTTCTCTCAAGTGAATACCTTTAGATCAGTGGCATCAACTGACGTTTCGAGAGTAGTGTAATTGAAGAGTTTGGTGTTGGCAAAACTGCAAGCTTCATTAGTTTCCTTTATTGCGTTGTAGGCTGTTCAAAAAACATCACTCACTCTTGTAAACTTTACTCGAGCAAAGTGCGAACGATTTTTGGACAGTAGCGAGTATTTTGGCTACTAAAATACTCTCAATTAGATTAAAATACTAGCGTAGTCCGAACTAGGCTTTGGATTGAACTAAAATTTCATGATTTTTTTTTAAATGACGCAGGCAATAACTCGTAGCATTGCTACTAAAAATTTGACGGAGCCTCACTCGCCCTTGGGTATTTAAGAATTTATAATGTCTTATTTTGATTTTATATTGTTAATCGATAACTTTACATATAGATTTTACGATTACACTGTATTTTAAAATTAGATTTTGATTTTTTACAGCTAACAACTGTATTAATTTTTAAAATAAATCAAAAACAGTTACAGATATTTAGTTTCGTTGAGGTTTTTACAAATAGTTATTATACGGTTTACTACTTTCACAAAAATAAATGCCAGATTCACAATAAGTAACGTCTTATCGTTTGCAACGTGATAATTTATATTTCAACTAAGGAAAGAACATGTTTTTTCAAATTCAGTCTTTTACATTTTTTTTTCTGGTACTGCAATGCCGAAAATAAAAATCTTCCGTAGCAAACCTTTTGGATTACTACAATTTATAAAATATATTATTGGTTGGCACTGTTTAAATACTTGATATATACATACACATTTTTTTTAAATTTCTTTATACATAACTCAATGTGAGTAAAAAAAGCATAACATAGATAACAGTAGAAAATTAAAATATTATAAACCCCGTATTCAACCAATTTTTTTTTTTTAAATATTAAAATACATTTTTCTCGACACCAGACTTATTTTTTTATTTGGACCGATGGTACAGTCATTTTGTTCTAAAAAAAGAGGTATCCTGGAAAATTCACCGAAAGTTTCGAAAATGGGTAATATTATAGATTTCGATGTGTTCTCTCTTTACGAATTTAAACTTTGCACCTCGTATCTTGGCCGCTCGCGCAGCCCTATTGGAAAAACGGCGCCTAGAAGCAGTTTTTTGACAAAATTTCCTTTCCGACTTAATTTACGATAAAAACATTTATATACGAAATGAACCAAAGAAAAAAATTTCCTACGACTTATGGATTTACCTATTTTTTCGTAAAATCAATAGTTTTGGCGTACGAGTGCCGCAAACCATTATGCATCTACGTCAACCCGTGACATTTAATTTTACCTTATTATATTTATAAATCATAAAATTTTAACTTGAATCGAGAAATTATACCAACAATAAATATTTTACTATGCGTTGCCAAAACCGGCTTACTGTGGCCGCAACAAATATACAGGGTGCTAGTAAATAAGTTGGACAAACTTCAGGGGGTGATTCTGTATAAAAAAATAATGACAGTTTGCTATATAAACGTACGTCCGCAAATACTTCTTTTCTTCTTCTTCTTACAGTGTCTTGCTTTCTCAAGCGTTGACGACTCCCATATTGACTACTTCTTTGTATCTATCTCTATCTTGAGCTGCGTGGAGAAGTTCCTCAGCAGTTAAACCTGTCCATTGTCGGAGATTTCGAAGCCAGGATAGCTTTTTGCGGCCTATCCATTTTTTTCACTCGATCTTGCCATTCAGAATAAGCCGAAGCAGACTATAACGTGGTCCACGCATCACATGTCCCAAGTATTCCAGTTTGCGGCGCTAAGAGCTTTCTATCGTGCTCTATTCTGATGAGTACATTCTCGTTGGTAGTTCGGCTTGTCCACGGAATTTTGAGCATCCGTCTGTACAGCCACATCTCGAATGCAGCAATGCGGTCAATAATTTTTTGGTGGAGCGTCCATGTTTCGCAAGAGTACAATAGAATAGACCATACATAACACTTGGTAAACATTTCCCGTAGATGAATGTTAAGTTGCTTGGCACAGAGTAGCGGCTTGAGATTCAGAAATGCTCTTCTAGCTATTTCTATTCTAGCCTTGATTTCTTCGTCTGGATCCATCGACTGATTGATCCAGCTTCCAAGATATTTAAAGTGCTGAACTCTTTCTATATTCTCGCCATCAAGTGTTATTCTTTCCGGGCCAACATTCATTTTGCTAACAACCATAAATTTAGTTTTTTGACATTGATTTTCAGTCCTTCTTTTCTTAGTTTGTCTTAAAAACTGAGGATTTATTTATTGCTCTGAAATAGGTCGAGATATGCAAATGATATTTGGTGGGTTTTAAGAGGTAGTAATTGCGCATTTTTTGACATGCAATTAAAAATTGTATGTTCATCATTGGCGCGTATACGGGTAATGATCCCAATTTTTTAAAGAAAAAAATGGTACGCCACTGAGATATTTCAAATTAAAAATCATGTTTGAATTCCTCGGTAAATTTGTGACAAAAAATCTTTCCTGCCTTTTTTTCGTGTAAGGTGCCGTTTTTATGCAAAAAAATAAAAAATTTTAACGTTTATTTTTCATTTCTTCAATACTTTATCAAGAACTATCTAATACAACAACATTAAACCAAAACCCGTATCTCTGAAAACGAAGCATTTGCGGATATACGTTTATATTGCAAACTGTCATTATTTCTTCATGCAGAATCACCCCTTAAAGTTTGTCGCACTTATTTACTAACGCCCTGTATATAACATCATGGATCAAACAGCCGCAGATCATATTTTATTTTTGCATGCCTTCAGTGGCTTTCATACATCATCATTATTCAATTAAGGAAAAATGAAATTTATTAATGTACTTTGAAAAAATCCAAAATAAATCGCGGTTATCCAGGTATTAAAACACCCAAATGCTGATCCAGATACAGAAATGTGAAAAGTAAGAAAAGTTTGTCTTTAGCAACAGATATGCATGCTTCACAACCCTTTTTGGTAAATATATATTTTTATCGTGAAATAGGTCGGAAAGGAAATATTGTCAAAACACTGCCCTTAGGCGCCATCTCTCCAATATGGCGGCGCGAGCGGCAAATATACGAGGTGGCAATGTTGACATTCGGAAAGAGCGCATCAAAATCTATAAAATTACCCATTTTTAAAACTCCCGGAAAACTTTCCAGGCAAAACCACTAAATGACAGTATTACGATGGTATACTCGTTGATTTTTTTCTACTTGATAAAACTAATTTTTAATGGTCCAAATAGCGTTTTATTTAAATATTTGTTTAATCTTCGTCTCGTGTATATGCATATATATTTTTGTAACCACTAATTATTATATCTATATATAGTTAGACCGCTAATATTTTTTGCAGATTTAAAGTGCAACAGATAAAATTTATTTAAAAAAGTAAAAAAAAATCTATTTTTTTGTACTCGATGTAATGTCGCATTCTTTTTAATTATTTATATATTTTTTTTCGTTAAAAGATATTTAATTTTTTTTTATGAACAAAAAGTACTATAAGTATGCAATCTACCCTCGTATATAGGTTTTTATTTTGTACACATTTTATGCAAGTCGTCTGTGGTGCATAAAAACCTCTTAAGACAGCCCTGCACAATGTTTTAACAATCTAGTCCGGTCTATGATCCTCCAAAGTACGGGGAAATATGTTGACAAAGTTAAATAAAAAATCTTGTGCAATCCTTTAGTAGTTCGACGATTTCTTAGCAAAGCGATTATTAAATAGTATCTCTTTAAAGAGTAACATCAAAAGTTTTAAAGTTTTTTGTAAGGTGTTAGTGATAATGACGATTTACAAACATTTTGAATCGGAACTTTTTGAAAAAATATAATGATTTATCTTGTACGAAATTATCGGGGGTGTGTGTATTAATAGACCGGACTAGAGAATTTTTGGAATGGTTTTAAAAAATATACATTACTCCCGCCACTGAGTCCACATACGAGGTGCGTCCAAAAAAGAATGCTCAAAAAAAAGTCCCACTCACACTGCAGCGGTGTCTGTCCCCACTCCGTTCTCCGTTTTGTAACTGTCGTTTACGATCGCGCATCACGAACAGCACTGCGACATCCACGTGTGATTGCACGGGCAGAAGCAATTGGTGTGGATGATGGGGGCGTAGACGATACCATTGGCGTAGACGAGCGGCGGCGGCGGCTGTTGGGTCATTATACGCTGCTGGTCTTGGTACAGCACTTGCCATGCAAGACTTTTAATGAGTTGGAGAGTTTGTCGTCTTTCGTGACCCATTAGACATACTGTGGACTCTTCGACGACGTCGTGAAGGAGCATCAGGTACTGGTGACGAAGCGCTTCTTCGTCCGGTTCTACGAAGTGGTTCCATAGGTAGTTCTCGAGTTTGGCCTTTTGTTGCGTGATGTCTGGAAAATCGATGAAGAACCTCGAGCACATGTACCTGAAACAACACAAGAGCTAAGTCTTTCAAGTACCGCATTTTATTAAAACATCTGTTTATATATTTACTTTCAAACCCTTTTGGACAAATGGATTAGAACTCTGGGGTTTAGTTTCCAACTCTAACCTAGAAATCCTGGAAAGGTTCAAAGCTAAGATGCTCAGAATTATCTCACAAGGGCCATGGTTTGTTCCTAACAGCTTAATTGCACGAGACCTCGAAGTACTAACAGGAAAAGAGGAAATAAAACAACAATACATGAAGCTCATCCGAATCCTATCGTGACGGACCTAACGCAATTAGTGCCTCATAGACGTCTGAAACGTCACTACCCAAGTGACTCACTGTACCGTTTTTAGCAGACTCTTAATACACGTTCACTGTAGTTATATTATAATATAACTAATGTAAATATAGGAACCAGTTGATGAACTGATTTCTACAAGTTTCTTCATATGAACACACAATTTACTTGAAAGAGTGGAACAAGTAAATGAGTTTGTATACCTGGGTTTAAAATTTACGAGAGATGAAAAGTATGACAGTGACATTGAGCGAAGGGTGTTGGCAGGAAAACAAATAAATGGGGCACTGCATAGCTTTATGAATAGCCAGAAAGTGTCAAAAGAATAGCCAGAAAGTGTCAAAAAAGAGACGTCTGGCTGTGCATAGAGGAGTGTTGGTTCCTACACTAATGTATGCTGGTGAATATTGGGTTTAGCAAAAGAAGCATAAAAATAGAAATAACGCTGTGGAGATGAGTAGTCTCCCTCACGACGTTCACGAGGTCCTTCAGACGGACCTTCAAAGTAGGAAAATTACCTGAAACGATTAAACATATACTGATGAACAAAACAAATAAATGGGGCTTTGCATGGCTTTATGAGCAGCCAGAAAGTGTCAAAAAAGGCACGTCTGGCTGTGCATATAGGTGTGTTGGTTCCTACACTTATGTATGGTAGTTTGAGAAGTATAGCCGGAGTGACTCGGTTGGATAAAGTAAAGAATAGTGAGATAAGAGAACGATGTGGTGTAAAAGAAGATATGGTTACAAAGATAGATAAAGGAATGCTTAGATGGTTTGGAAACGTAGAAAGGATGGATGAAGGAAGATTGACGAAACAAATTTATAGGGCGAGTGTGAATGGACGGAAGTAGGTAGAGGTCGACCTCGGCGAACATCGATCTCGATCAGATCAACATTGTTTTGAAGAAAGGCCAGGTCGACCGTACCAACAACCGACGAGCATGTATGAGAGCACTGATGAAAGTAGAGGAAGCAAAAGATGTGTGTAAGAACCGTAGCGGAAGTGGTCTCTGCCTACCCCTACAGGAAAAAGGCGTGACTATATGTATGTATGTATGTTTGTTTTCCTACGTCTGTTTATATTTTTTAATTTTTTTTTGTATTCTGCATCTGATTTAGCTAAAGGTCGTTATCGTGCTGTAGGTGACAGGTTTTAGGAATATCATCAGTGGACCTTTATAAATTTATTACTTTCAATACCTAAGAAATAAATATTTAAAGCGTCTAAGAAATGGTTTGTTTGAACGTAAAATATATTATTGAGTTATTTATGACTTGTTAACATTTTAAGGGCAAGCATTTAAGGCGTCCGGTCAAAATCATCGTAAATTAACACATGCTCGAATTGCACTTGCCCTTTTTAACAATGTATAATTTCTAAGAGCATCCTCTCTCCGTAGGGCAGCAGAGCACTTTTACACCCACTTCAGGTAACCTTTTGTTAAAGTCAGGTGTACCACAAGGATCTTTTGAATCATACATTGTTTTGCCTTTACGCAAGCAATCTCTTACTTAGTCTATCAAATTGCAAAGCTCATTGTTACGCCGATGACACTCAGATTTATTAAGGTTTTTTTGTAGAATCACACGTTAATAAAGTTAATATATAAAACTATTAACTCAACAATTTTGTAATTAACATATCCTATACCTATATTCCGAGATATTTTCGGGTTTTACATTCTCTTGACTAACAGCAAAATTTTAATAATGATAACCAATAAAAATGAAATTTTTACAGATTCAAATTAAATAAATTAATTAGTAGTGTGTTTTCCTAGATTATTTGTCATCTTCATCGTGTTCGCACGTAAACTAACGGGCACTAAATGGGGAGCAAGCCCCAATGATTCCAACACTAGCATAATGGCTTTTAGCATTTAAATGGTGTTTTACCATGTTTAATTTGAAAACTCATGTGATTTATTTTGTACTAAAAACAATACTAACATAAAGACATGTTTTTGGCAAGCTTTTTTTGGGTTACATATAAACTAACATTTATACAATTATATTCAAACAATTATGCATCAAATATTTATACGATATACGAAGCAATTGGTCGCATAAAAATCTACCGCAAGATTTAAGTCGCGTTAACGATGATAATGGCATAATGTCTTGTTGCCTGACCTACTATTTTTCAAGTCGTTACGTCTATTAAAAATTGTGCAGTCGTTTGCCGAGTTCAATTTTACGATATGTTCACGCTTCCTGTGTAACTGACGTTTTAATTTGAAATACTTTTATTCTTTGTTCGGCTAATTTTCTCTTTGATAATAATAAACAAGGTCGTCAATAATTTACCAGAAATATATTTTAAAAATAAGCCTGTAATTTTTTTAAAACTTTGATTCGATTATAATTTTTTTTCATAGGATACCAGTACCTCAGGCAGTTGTCGCTTTAAGTGAGCTATAAAACCGCTATGACGGCCAACCAGTCGCAATAGAAACAATGTTCTTCCATGGAATAGCTCGATAAACTTTATACGAACTCAGTTGGACAACGCAAAAATCGGGGTACGCTCAATAATGCCACGTCGAGCATTAAGCTAAACTGAACCGTTTGTAATTGATTACTCCCGGTATTATCCACATGGACTGTCGGCGAACCTTCTGTGATTCTATGCATCTTATTGGATAGTACTTAACCCTAATTGGCCAAATTTTATCGGCAGTTTACTCACTGCAAAAGTCGATGCCGGCAAAAAACAAATCAGTGTTTACACAACTATTTACCAGTGCCGTATTGTTATAAATACATATTTTTCCGTTTTATACATACCTACTATCTTGTTTGCTGTTTTTTTAGAGTATCTGTTATATAGTTAGTAACATAGAAATACCTTTTAAAAACTGCACACAAAAAAAATTGTTGGAACTAGTGAAACAACAAAATTTTAAAAAAGAATACGTCATAGACAAACTTTTTGAATCTTACGGTCACACAGTTTTGCGTTTGCCTCCATATTAACCCTATTGAACTGATTTGGGCTGGTTTAAAAACAAATTACGAAAGTGTAAGCTCCTCAATTAAGCGATTCTGTTCTAACAAATATAAGAAAAGTAATTGGAACTCGCCGAAACTGACTCATGGACAAATTGTGTTTACCACGTCAAAGAAAAAGAAAAACAATATTGTGTTTTGCCACAAATCGAGCCGATAGTGATAAATGTCCAAGAAGATTCAAGTACTGATGAGTGTTTCGATAGTGACTAATGTATAATAGTGTTTCGTTTAGGGTGGTCACTTTATCACGTAAGTCAAAACAATGCAACAAAGTTCGGCAAGCTGCCAGATGAAATATTGTTTTTATACTTGTCCAACTGACTTCGCAAGAACTTATACAGTATCTTGAAAGTTTTAAAAAAGAACTTGCGTTAACTAATAGGGGTCGATTTTTAGAGCTCATCGACCCCCAAAATCAGTTGCCGTTTATATTGACTACAGGGAAACCGATATCGACCGCTTTGGAAATCCCTGTTATAAACCGACAGATTTGAATTGTTACATTAAACTAGAATTCGTAAAATTATGTTATAGTACACTTGGTACCAATAATTTTTTTTTCAAGTTCATTTTTGGCGAAAAAAGCAACCCTTAATAATCTAAAATTTATCCATTTTATTTTTTTTTTATTAACTGTCAACCCCAAAACATTTTCTGATTAAGAAATATTCGGTAAACGTAACAAAATATTTAGGATACGCCATTGATAGTGCGCTTCAGT
Source organism: Agelastica alni (assembly GCA_950111635.1). Classification (NCBI taxonomy): domain Eukaryota; kingdom Metazoa; phylum Arthropoda; class Insecta; order Coleoptera; family Chrysomelidae; genus Agelastica; species Agelastica alni. The sequence goes on from OX467718.1 coordinate 16,742,717, forward strand.
TGTAGGTGTAATGGGAACGCTGCAAGTGTCCGTTTCGCTTGTAATTTATCTCTTTGATTAAAATATTTTTTTACTCTATATCATTAATTTAAAACGTGCAAAATTCTGTTTGACATATCTTAAACACTTGGCGAATTTATTAACAACAAACAGCTGTAAACAATTATCTGAATTTCAACATATTACCTTACTGAATGTTTTAGGAGAAAATCATAAAGATATAATTTTTATTGTGAAGTAAATCCGACTAATTTTATAATAATTATACCGTAGATCCTCTTTATAGATAAGATATGTGCTAAAACAATTATGGATTATAAAGGAATGTGTAGGTACATAATAATCTTAACAGCATCAATTATTATGTAGATTGCAAAAACAACAAGAATAATATTTGAAAAAAAACCGTTAATATTTATACATTAGTACAATAAAAAATAATTACTTTATGTTAAATTTCTATTAAGAATAAAAATTACCGGGAACGGTAAATGTTTGGGATTATATATTTATAATATTTAATTCTTCTTCTTCTTCATGTACCGTCTCCATTACGGAGGTTGGCTATCATCATTGCTATTCTGACTTTGGAGGCTGCGGCCTTAAACAAGTCGGATGACGTGACATTAAACCATTTTCGCAGATTTCTAAGCCAGGATATTCTTCTCCTTCCAATAGATCTTTAATATTTAATTGCACTTTTAAAAATGGATAAAAGGGCAAGACCTATTTTGGCACGCCAGCTATGTTTTATGACTGTTGGATTTTACACTTAGAAACAGACCATTTCGCACCTACCATCAGGGTAGCAGGTAGTTTATGGTTTTAGAAAAACTCTTTTAGTGTTGCCTACGACACATCTGGCATTAAGTAAAAATTCAGCTCCCAAACATTTAAAAGTGAAACATTCCCTTTCCGAACGTTCATCAGTACACATCAGCTTTCGAGCACTAAACATTCTCTTTCCGAACGTTTAACATTACATTTGGCTTCCGAGCATTTATCAGTATATCCTCAGCAGTGACTGAATGAAAGACACCCCCTATACGGGCACGTGCCATAAATGGGAAAAATTTTTCAAATCTTAGATATGCTGACGACACTCTTCTGATCGCTAACTCAGCAGAAGAACTTACAGAATTGATACAACGACTCGAGAGAACATCAAAAGAGTATGGTCTAAAAATCAACTATGCCAAATCTAAAGTATTGATAGTGGATAGATCGGATAAGACAGCAAACAGACCACATCACATTGCCAACTGTGAAGTGGTAGATCAGTTTGTTTATCTGGGTGCCCTTATCCACTCCTCCGGCAGCTGCGAGATGGAGATCCGCCGTCGTATTCAACTTGGCCGAACAGCAATGAGCCAATTACATAAAATTTGGAAAGATCGATATATATCCATCAGTACCAAAAAATCACTGGTCCATGTCTTAGTGTTCTCCATTTTCTGGTACGCTTCCGAGACATGGGGTATGAAGGCAGCCGACAGGCGTCGGGTCGACGCCTTTGAAATGTGGGTATGGCGAAGAATACTAAGAATACCGTGGACGGCACATCGCACCAATGTGTCAGTGCTGAACGAGATTGGACCATCAAACCGTCTCAGTAGCTTGACATCAGCGCGAATACTGAACTTCTTCGGACATATAACTCGTCACGACAACATTGAGAGACTGATTGTCCAGGGCAATCCCCTTGGCAAAAGAAAACGCGGACGCTCCCCATCTAGATGGACAGACATTGTATCAAAAGTAACCAAGCGTTCACTAGTGGAAGCCATTAGAACTGCTGCTAACCGTGGGAGATGGCGAGAGACTGTAAGAAGAGCTCTGAGTAATAACACCTAACATTAACTTGTGATCACTACACGTCGTTCTCGACGTTAGACTAAGAAGAAGATACGGACACGAGCCCCCTGCCTCCACACTTAAATCCTGGCACAACTTTATAATGTTAACAAACCCACAAACAGACTCTAAATCGGAAACCAAAGAAAAAATGTGGAAGCAGGGGATAACAGATAAAAATACTCCAACCTGGAGCCCGACAGAAAGCCTCCCTGAAGGATCACAACTAGACTGAAAAACCTGGAAAAACCTCAATAGAATCACATGTCAAATGGGAAGGTCCGGGGAAAATTTGTTAAGATGGGGATACGCCGAGGACGACACATGCGTAGAGATCCAAACGATGGAACATCTCCTGACCTGCCCATACTTACGGACCCCTGCACAATTCGGGACCTGTGGAAGGCGAATGACACGGCGGTGCAGTGTGCCAGACACTGGAAGGAGATATGACACTCAAACAAACCAATCCCGACTGGCGACGCCTGCGAACGTCGTACACATAAATTTATCATTATTATTGCAACGAATAAATGTAGCTCAGACACTATAAATAAATCAATAAACAGGTAAAACTGTTTTTTTTTAAATAAGTTTTGTTGTTTTTTTGCGGGGTAGAACTAAAATTATAAAACATAGAGTAAAACGAAGGATATGAATAATCGGCATGATGTCTAATTTGATGACAATCTGCAATTTTCTTTTTCATGCATAATTGAAATATTTTCAAGGTCGAAAAATTATCTGGTTTTATGTTCTGCTATAAGAAAATATTATTTAGATAATAATAGCTTGCGGAAATTGCAATTTTCTAGATAACAGTACTCAATTTTTCCGATGGTACAACTTAATGCATTTATAATAATTCGAATTTCAGTAACCCATTGGTCGAATTATTAATGCGAGTCCGTCAAGGATAAGGACGAACAAATTTAAAATTCTTTTAAACATTCCTTTGATAGCGGGTAATAAACAAATTAAATTTTGCGTTTTGACCATAGGCAGCAATAAAAATCAATAACACGATATTATGCGAAGAATAATATTTTAAAAATTATCTATAAAATAGCAATTAAATACGAGTTTTATTATAATCATAGCAATTTAAAGTTTCGCAAATGTAAACTATGTCGATGAAGAAATAAAAATTATAACATTGATTTGCGTAAAAAATAATTACAAAAATTATAATAATGTTTTAAAAAAAGGTTAATTACCCATTAGTCGAATAAATAATTAATTTCAGACCATCATGGATAAGGACGAGAATATTTTGTATACATTTTTCCAATAAATGCTAATAAAGTTATTAAATTTCTTCATTTTGTTTTAAATATAAATAGTAATAAAAATTGAATAAAAATGCGAGATATTATGCAACTAATGATAATTTAAACATTAGTTGTAAACAATGGATATACCTTGGATATATCTAAAACCTTTGACCGCGTTTGGCACCAGGCATTGTTGAGCAAATTATCTGTCTACGGTCTCCCAACCAAACTGCGCCAATGGCTCATGAACTTCATGCAAGATCGCTCCTTACATGTGGCCGTTGGTGGCCCCAGGGTTCCATCCTGTCCCCTACCTTATTTCTTTTACACATCAACGACCTCTTGAAAACCACCACGAACCCCATTTACAGTTTCGCAGACGTCAGCACACTTGTCTAAACTTTCACATCCTATCGATCACTTTCGGTAAATGATACAAATAGACTCAGGCAGGAACAGGTTAATTTCATCAATAGATATATCTTAAAATAATCGTCGAGTGGGGAACCAACAATCTTGTTCAGTTCAACGCCCAGAAAACACAAAGCGCCACATTTTCCAAGCCTCCCTTAAGGATCACAACTAGACTGGAAAACCCAGAAAAACCTCGATAGGATCAGATGTCAAATGGGAAGGTCCGGGAAAAATTTGTTAAGATGGGGATACGCCGAGGACGACACATGCGAAGAGATCCAAACGATGGAACACCTCCTGAACTGCCCATCCCTACGGATCCCTGCGCAATTCGGGATCTGTGGAAGGCGAATGACACGGTGGTGCAGTGTCACAGAGGATCTAAATGTATAAACTAGTGCTGTAAGTAAATATATCGTTACGAACGCAAGTAGATTGATTGGTAATAAAAAGTGTCACTAACCTCTGCAATCCCTTGATGTAATCAGGTCGCGCCGGTTTGTAATTTTTAACTAACAAATTGCAATACTTCAGCAATCCTCCGCCCCTGATCTCTTCGGGATGCCTCGTCGAGATGAGTTTCTTCTGGAGGTGGTACAAGGCTTCTTGGAAATCTCCGTAGACGGATTCGCCGACGACGGTAGGATAAAAGTTTTCACTTATTGGTAATTCACTGCATTTGTAGAATAACAGCAGTGAATCCAGGATGATCTGGAAGGAATCCACCGAAAATTCGAATTGCCTTCGCATGCAGTCGACGAACTTCAATTCTACACCGCGTCCGCGGAAATTTCCCAGCGATATCAACGACCACCTGTCCCCTCCGATGTTCTGATTCACTTTTACCATTTTACTGACGTAAGCTTCTTTTAGGCTGCAGGTAGATATACGTTTTCGGTTCACTCCCTCCGGTAACATCTGCAACAAACCACCAACGACAATAAATTACGAAATTCTACCGTATTGCGATTAAAATTAAAAAAAAAAACTTACTTCGTACAAAGAACTGAGTACGGCACCCTTTACTTTATCGAAATTTCTCAAACTGGATAATTCAACATCGAAAATGAGGTCCAGGTCGTTGTAGGGTTGACTCTCGGTGGCTAAGACGTGGGAAGCGGCGCCACCGTTCAATCGGATGTCCTTTACTTTCATCCCCGCTCCACCAGCGGTGGTGTCAGCCTCTAGTTTCTCCCTCACGACGTTCACGAGGTCCTTCAGACGGACCTCCAAAGTAGGAAAATTACCTGAAACGATTAAACATATACTGATGAACAAAACAAATAAATGGGGCTTTGCATGGCTTTATGAGCAGCCAGAAAGTGTCAAAAAAGGCACGTCTGGCTGTGCATATAGGTGTGTTGGTTCCTACACTTATGTATGGTAGTTTGAGAAGTGACTCGGTTGGATAAAGTAAAAAATAGTGAGATAAGAGAACGCTGTGGTGTAAAAGAAGATGTGCTTACAAAGATAGATAAAGGAATGCTTAGATGGTTGGGATACGTAGAGACGATGGATAAAGGAAGATTGACGAAACAAATTTATAAGGAATGGACAAGTCGGTAAAGGTCGACCTCGGCGAACATATCTCGATCAGATCAAAATTGTTTTGAATAAAGGCCAGGTCAAGAGTACCAACAACCGACGAGCATGCAAGAGAGCCCTGATGAAAGTAGAGGAAGCAAAAGATGTGTGTAAGAATCGTAGTAAGTGGAAGGAAGTGGTCTCTGCCTACCCTTACGGGAAAAAGGCGTGACTATATGTATGTATGATGATTACCGAAGTAAGATAAAACATGTACAGGGTGTTCCGATATTCGACCGATAACGTTTTATGGGTAATAATAGCCCTTGAAAAATGATGAAAATTGAGGTAGGAAAATGGACCCTTCAAATGCTTAGTTAATGAAATACGGCTTGTTAAAGTTGGAAAAATAAAATATTGTTCTCCTTATATCTCGTAAACAGTTAGACATGTTTCTTTTAAATTTTGTACCCATCTTTATTATTAGAGACTTATTATTATTATTACATATCAATGAAGGCTGAAGTTTAAGCCTATGACATTTACAGAATCATACAAAAGTAAACAAAAACAAAATATACAATATGAAATAATTAGTACACGAGATAAAAATTATAGGAGTGTAATAAATGTTCGTCGATGTTATTTTTAAATATATTAACTGAGGATGCTCTAACTGTTTCCTCACTTAAATCGTTCCAGAAGTTAAAAACGTTTGTCTTGGTACACATTTAAAATTTTCCTTTTTTAACTTTGGTTCTTGTCCTCGGAGACGGGAGACGGTAATTAGAAGAAAAACGTCTCTGAGGTTTTAATATTAAACTTAATCATCCGTAAGGTGAGAATTAGATCTCCGGAACACTCGGAACACTCTGTATACTCGTAAGATCATTTAAATCTTGGAATATTGGTTAGTAGGTTTGATGTATCTCTTACCTCTTCCGTGGATGGAGACAACCTCGTCCATGACTTCGTTAAGTCTGTTAACTTGTTCGAAACTGAGCACGGCCAGTCGCTGTTGAGATTCCAAATCGTTTTGTTGTTTGGTGTTGACGCTAGTGTTGATGTAATCGTTGATTGTGAGGTCTTTCATGGCGCCCAGTTCATCATCATCTGAATCGTCTTCGATTCCGCACTGAAACGAAAAGAAACGCATCAAAATCACTGATAATATTTAGAAGTCATCGCAAATATAATCATATTAAAGCTAAAGCTAACATAAAGAAAACGAATAGACCAGATTTTGAATGTGTTGATTTACAAGGGAGAAAATGAGAATTGCCAATTAACATCCAAACGATACCAGAGAATCATCAACTGTTCAAATTTTTTTTAAAACTGATCAATAATGAAGCTGGATACCAACATATACAGTGTAGGATGAGTAAACGATGCCTTAAAAAAGTTCTTGCCTAGTAAATGAAAAGAGTCAAATAACTTTAATTACCTACCATGTAATTTGGTCACAAACAGTGCTTAATTTAAAATTCTTTAGAACTATATAGAGTTCCTTAAAAAAGCAGAGCAGTAGATTCGATTAAATTAGATTTTATGGGAGGCTTTTTGTATGTATGCATGGAGATTAAATTATATTAGATTTCATGGAAAGTTGTTAATAAGTATGCACTTCTATTGTGTAGTTAAAACTTCTCTTCCAGCCCCGGTTGTTTTACAAACTTCCAGAGACTGTTGGGAGTCCTTATTTAGCTCTTTCTCTTATGTTTTTCTTTGTCCAAGCACCTTCCAGAGGCTGTTGGGGTCCACATGTAGCTCTTTGTCTCAGGTTTTTCTTTGTCCAAGCACAGGAACCAGGACCTTGTCAGTACCTCGCAGTGGCATATGACTTTTTCTTACGACAGAAACATTATTCACTGTTTTAAGCCCCTCCCAACCTACAATTGTGTTTGCGGAGTCGACTATGTCATTTCAGCAGGCCCACTGCTACTCTTAATCTGGCTAAGGTTGAGCAGGTCTGCCGTGATCACATGCGAGGGTTATTTATGAACTTATTCGCATGCTTCTGACCTGTGGATCCATTCCATTTAGCCAGAGCTTCTAAGTGCATCCACTTTTTTATAATGCTTCTTCTAATGCCTTTTAAAACCTGACAGTGAGATTTAGGTCAGATGGGGACAGTCTCTGTATCCGTTTTGGCCAGAGTATCTGCATCCTCTTTCTCTTCTAACACCGGGTGTTTCGAGATCCATACCAGTGTGACATTATTTATGTCTGATATGTCCTCCAAGGGCATTCTTGCAATTCATTACGTTTCGTGAGGCGATATTCTTTTGTTTACAAAGTTTAGCCTACTGATTTCCCTAAGACAGTGTTCAATGGTGACGTCTAAGCTTAAAACATCGTAGGATGTCGATAGCTACTATGCAAAAATTTACTTCATGGAAACATCGAACAATACAGGAAACCCAATTTATTAGCTCAGGAAAAAGCAAGACTTGGAAGAAACCAGCATAAAATAGTAATAAATAAAATAAGTTCAGCCCTAGATAGGGATGGTATTGTGGTCTCGATATTTTGGTTTAATTCTGAGCTCTTAAAATAAGTGGCTCACTTAAAAATTACAGTCCTTATTATCAAAACACAAACTATAAGCTACCAATAGTAGGGCAATGAAACACCTGGTTAAAATTTATACATTTTTGCATATAGTAGAACGTACCACGAGTTTATTTAAGTTATTGATAAGCAGTTATTACTTTTTTTATTTCATGCTTGTAATTAAAACGAGCAGTCCATATATTCCCAAAAAATAAATCATTATCATTATCTGCCATTGTACAGCCTACTGTTACATAAAATTTCAAATTAAAAATGAGTTAAAATAAACAAAACTACACATCAAATTTATGGTACGTTTGTTATCAGTTATGTGTGCTGTGTTTGAATTCCGGTCATTATACGCAACCTTGATCTAGTAAATGCTTGTTCATATTGCTCTTGCTTGTACCGATTATTTTAAACCACATGATTTGCACAAAAAATTTGACAAAAGGAAAACTTCATCGCCTACGTCTTTTCTCTGACAATATTTTTACATGTTAATTTTTTAAGGTGCTTGTAAACAATAGAGTCTAGCGACCACAAATTCTACTTTATTTTCGACAATATTCGATATCAATCGGTTTCAACTGCTTGGCGCACGCTATGCGATGTTGCGATCACGGGTTTCGATGCTTTTTAAACTCTTTAAGGTCGAAATCGGAACAGGTAAGCACTCTTCGATACCTTAAGAATGCCTGACGAGATTGTTCAATCCGATATAAACTTTGGTTTTTTGGTGTTGATATTTTAACCCATTGATTTGCTCTGTTCTCCTACTTTGTTGACAAGTTGTTGTAGGTCGTATATATCTATCAGTGATTAAGACCGTATCGTCGGCATAACGAATATTGTTAATCCACACTCCATTAACTTTGACTCCCATTTCTACGTCTTCCTGAGCCTCTTGGGAAATTGCTTCCGAATAATATAAATTGAATAGGAGTGGAGACAGCATACATCCCTGTCGCACCCCCCTTCTAATCTGTATGGAGTTGGACATATTATAGCCTAATTTGTTTTGCGCTGTTTGGTTCCAATAAAGGTTCTCAATGCATTTAATGTCTTTTTGGTCGATATCAAGCCTATTAAGGAGCTGCATGAATTTGTGATATTGTACGTGATCAAATGCCTTTTCGTTAGCTATGAAACATAGGCATACATCCTTTCTCTGATCATGGCAGTTCTGGACAAGCACTTATGTCGCTTATGTCTCTTTCACACTTTTCACATTTTTTCGACTCGTTCGAACTGCCATAATACAGCTATATAACAGAGAGGGGAAAAAGATAATGTGCAGAAAAACATAACAGCACAAAGATTTTTTACCACCAAATAGCAAAGGAAAGTTTTGCAAAAAAATAAAAAACCTACATCTTCTAAAATAAATAAGATATCCTTTTAAATTTTAAAAAATACTGATAATAATTAATATTGCACTGTAGACGTACACTATTATTGTATTTGCATATTTTTGTGTAATTTACAATTAGAAACACGCTGTATATTGCTGAGCCAGATGCTGCATTAAATGTTGTCATGATGGCTTGGCCATAGTTGCTACATACTGCAGTTAAAATATTGCCCGTTTAGATACGCAAATAAATTAATGTTAAGGCCAGATATAAAAATTTTCATGATAAAAAAATAAATAGTATATTTCATTACGAGTTGAGAAAATAGGCTTTTTCGCGTGCAAGCACGGAAAAAGCATTTATGGACGTGTAATGAACGATACTTTTCATTATATCTACCTGAAAACCACAAATTGTTAAGATATTATCACTAAAAATATCAAAAAATTGTCAAAAAACAAGCGTTATTTACCCCGTTGCTAAGAAAATAAACAGGAAAAACTTGCGTTTTCTAGAGAACTGTTAATAACATTATTTTATTTTGACATGCAGGTAGGCAGCTGATGATACTAGTGCACCGCAAAATTTTCGGTGCGGGTACACGGAAAAAGCACGCTTTCGGTGCTAAATAAGCATGTAAATATAGTGTTTTCAGGTAGGTATAATGAAAAATTATTTTACATTTTTTTTTGGCTCATGGAATCCAATTACAGCAGTAGCTTTAGAAGTTTAGAAAATCGTTTAAAAAAAAAGGATAACAATAAGTGTTAATCGAAGAAACCCACACAGTCCGATAAGAATACCGAGTATGTATTAAGGCGTTGATCTCTTAAAAAATCAGTAAATGCAAGACAAAATTACTCCACAATTTTCCACATCGATACTAACAAATTTTACGGTAAATCAAGCACGCGATATCCGATATCGCACATGTACTACATTATACAGCGTTTATTTTAGGGCTATTTACTATTTGGAATTCCCAGATTTTATCGAAATAATAATTATAATAATATTCCGTAATAATTGTGAAAATATAATAAATAATGTGTTGCTTTAAAAAATATATTTGGTATTTAAGGTGTACAAATTTTTAGCAGGCTTATTTGTTTATCTGATGCACTATAAATTTTCCACTTCCTATCATCGTTGTTATTACCGACACAAAAACAAGTATTTCATAAAAATTATCAATCAAAAGTATAGTAGCGTGCATATTTCAGGATATGGCTTCTAGGGTTTCTTTTGGAAATGTATTGTTACGACTTATAGTTCCTCTGTGGGTTCGGCGATTAAAACTCTCGATACAGTAACAAAACAATGTTTATTCCAATACAATTCAGTCTTCTTTTATTAACCACTTAGATATTCACTTGGATATACAACTTTTTATAACTATTTACATTGCTTAACTCATAAACACTTTTAAAACCGATACCGTCTTTCCATCACAACCGCCGTCTTTTTTATACCTGTAAATCATACTTCGACCATATTCTCGAAGGCGATAGCCCCCTTTTCGAACGGTCGAGAACTTTCGTCTCCGCCCGACAGTCCCAGTTGTGGCCGACGCATTGTCGTGACAGAAAAGGGTCAACAGGGACGGGCTCGTAATAATAATATAGTATTCATTAATAATAATAGTATTCAAGTCATTAAAAACAAGATTCGACTTCAAATAATCTCAATATCAATAATAAATATTTCCAATGCAATTATAAAGAAGACGTTTTCACGGCATAGACAAACATTGTGACGATTTGCGGAGCCTGTCCCTGTCGATTGTTGCCTTGAGGCGACAGCGCGTCGATCACAATGGAAAAATAAATTATAGCTTAAAATAACTAAAAAACACGCTTTTAGAGTTAATCAAAGTAAAAATTAATTCTTAACATAAAAATAAAATTACCGACGAGAAAATTAATGTCACCGTTCTTAGAGCCTTATTACGCGTAGTTCACGCACTAGTTTTATCTCTATATGTTTTCGTTTTAATATGCCAAACAATTTTAAAATGTAGTTAGCGAATACCTTACTACAATTTAAAAAAATTATGTATTAAATGGTAAAATCTCGACCGGGAATCGAACCCGAGATGCCTACGTTGCAGGCGAGCATTCTACCACTGAACCACCGATGCTATGAACTGTGTTAATATTTGTTCTGCGCGCATGCGTAGTTCACGCACTAGTTCTATCTCTCTTACTCTCATGCAAAGGTTCCCTGAAGAAATTTATGAATTCTGGCGAAAGTAATCAGGATAATCGGATATTTTGATCGAATTATTGCATTATCGTCGGTCTTTGACAAGTGTGCACAGTTTAAATGAAATCTGATCGCTTAAAGTAGGGCAAAATCGAGGCCAAAGAGTCAGTTACAAACATACATACAAGCAAACAAGATACAGGTGAAACTAATATAAGCGTGTTAATTAAAAAGTGTAAAAGTGTTGTTATCTTTTATTGTAACACTCATTGTAAACCATTTTGATTAAAAAAACTAACCAGAGCAATGGGCGGAACTGGAATAGTGTTTATTATTACAATGTTATTAAATTTAGGTGAAATAATAAATAGGGTTGGTAAAAACCCAAATAAAATTATTGCTAAAAAAGTGGTAATGATAAGACAGTTGTTACTGCCTTGTACATTCAAGCATCAAATATTAGAGATAAACATCACAAAATAAATGCATAATTATCTTACAGTGAAATTAAAATAATTTGTTTGCATCGAGTTGCACGCAAAATCAAAGAATTAAGTATTCATTGAAGACCATTCGACCACGTCCTTTGTTTTTTATTCATACTTTAATAAGCAGGTCTTTATTTTAACAATGACTTTCAATGAGGAATATTTACTGAAAAAGCTAAAAGCGTTAAAGAAAATGTCCTATAAACAAATATTGCATGATGTCTGGAATAGTCAAAGAAAAAAGTAAAGAAAAACCGATAACTGTTGTTTTTTTCTTCTTATTTTTCTGTAATTTATACTCTTTTTTACTGTAACTAAAGCTATTTGCTTTTAAATTACCAAATTTAATAATTTTAAGGAAAAAAATATATCAAAAGAATCTCCAAATATTGGGAGACTGAGAAATTTAAAATGTTTACTCCTATGGATTGTTTAATAAGTAGAACCCACTTAAAAAAAAGAGTTTTTAATTGTTACTTAGAAAATACAATTCACTTTACCAATTAACTCTAACTAACTATCTATCTTGTACTTGGGCACCAGAGGGTGGAGAGCAACGAGAGAGCAGACATTTTCACAAAACAGAGATCTGCGTTCACTGGACCAGGACCAGGAGTCACCATAAGTGCTGCCAAAACGATAATTTTGGACTGGTCTGATATGGGCCATGCCCCCAGATATGCAGTGCTGTGCTCCCAGATATTGCAACAATATTTTATTTGACCAATTGCTACTAAAAAAAATTTCCATTACGGGTTTTTTCAAAATAAAAAACAATTTCCGTTTTATTTTGTTACATTCATTACTCACTGCACCGTATAATTATAATAACGTTATTTTGATTTAAATAATTCACACATTTTTCATATTAACCGCAAATACCATGTCAACAAAAAGACTGGATAAACATTTTGATAACTCATGAACAGGATATCAATTACCACAGAAATATCTTTAGAACAAAATGTTAATACCGATTCTGCATTTATGACCTAAATCTTATTTTTATAAACAACAAAGTTTAAGTAACCCCAGGAATCTCCGAAAAAATCTGATTACAGTAAGTCTGGTGGTATAGGTGTTCTATTCAACCAATAAAATCATCAATCAAAAATATCAACTGAAACTTTTTAAATTGGCAATCTGTGTTTTTATTTCGGGGAAAATTATTTGAAACCTACAAAAAACCTGCATTATTATTAATATTGTTGCAGATAATTTATGAAACAATGGTACTATTTATACTTTTAAGTATCCCGATACTTTAAATATTTTATCTTTCATAAATAAAACTCTAATCCATGTGTCTATTGCATGTCAACCGATATAAACAATATATTTTAAATTATTTATTATGCGTACTTGAACTACATCTTATCGAAGATGTATGCCAAAAAAATTTAAATACACTCCATACATTTAGCGATAAAAGTACTGAAACAATGTATGCACTTGGAAAAGTATCCCATTAATAATTTTCAAAAAAGTTCGTTGTTACTTTGATCCCAATACGAGTAGTGATAAAATTGGTTGGAAAATAGCAACAAATAGGTAAATTAGGTCAAATCAGTCAAGTTCTTTGTAAATGTTTAACAAATTCATTATTGTTTCTTTAATATCGTTTCTTTATTTTGGATCATCAGAAGCGATATATATATATATATATACAACTACAACTGTAGATGCGAGTTTCCCGAGCAGGGTGGATCTAGCTATAGCTGTCTAAAAGTGACTGATGCTGCATCATTTATAAATTTTAAAAGCAAATTTTAACACCGAACCACCAAATAAGAAATTATAGATGAACGTTCTTTAGATATAGCAGAGTCTAAAAGAGCAGCTGTAAAAAATAAAACAAAACTGTTTATCAGATTTTATTTAACAGCAGTACCAACCAAGCTGAAGGTTTAAAATAAAACCAGATCTTATTTAACAGCACCAATCAAACTTAATGTTTATTTACGAATTAAAATATCCCGATTGTTTGGAAGTTTTGGTGTCTTTATTTATACGGTATAAATAACTAAGAAAATTACTGTTTCTTGATTAAATATTTAAATCTAACCTTCCAAATTATAACAAAAAGCAGCAAAAAAAAACTATGAAATAATCCTCTTTACAAAAAATAAGCTACCAACCTTAATGAAATATTCTTTGAGCTGCATTTTGATATTATTTTTCAATGTTGCAACACTGACGACACGCGGCGATGTTGCTCTCTCGAACAACGACTGACAACTGACAAAAACCGTATTCTAATTGTTTAAATACAATGGACAATAAAATATTGTCAAAATGATTCTGTTATCTTATCTGTTAAGAGTACCTGATGTAGCTATTACAAGTAGGCACCTGCGAGATTTTTAAAACGTTCATAAATCGTGTGAATGAAATAATATTTTTAATGTACAGGGCCGTGCTGCATTTTGAACATAACCTGAAAGTTCGTGTCTTTGAATTTTGTGTGGATACGTAGGCACATTTTTTAGAAATTCATATACCTACAGTAAAGACTAGCCAAATGAAAAATATTTATAATTTCAGTATGAATGAATGAATAAGTTAATAGGAGTTGTGAAAGAGGTCTGATTTTTCCCTAAGCACTTTCCAGCTCCTTAGTTTAGTTTTTTCAATTAAGGAAAATGAAAAGCATCCTAGAACGAAAAAATGTCATTCCTGCATAGTTATTGGGACTTGAGGGTTTTAAAATGATAGCACTGTAGGTTAATAAATGCTATCGTTATTATTATTATCTATTATTATAATAAGACGGTTAACGCATTTACTACTATAGTCCGTACACAATTTGTTGATAGCTCACTGCAAGTTTGACCCTCATTAGAGAACTGAAATACAGAGAGGACAGGTAGTATGATATAATAACAAAAACCAACCTAAAACTGGCAGTTTAAGATGTTTTCGACTAACCCACCTTGTATCTGAATAAATACAATACAGCTATAGAACTTTTAATCCGATTATGTAGGTATTTTGAGTGGAAATGACTGACCAGTGTCGTAGAGTATATGATTAAAACATTACGTTACTTTAAATAAATAAATATATTAATATTCTTAAACTGTAGGTACTGTAAATTGTATTTTTATTTTAATAAAATTTCTTTATTTTATTTAAAAATAAAAAGTTACTTGCAATTTGTAAAAGATACATTTATTTAATTAATACCTATTTTTAAATGATATAAACTACGATTACTTACAAAACTATTCAAATTCAAAATAAACAGGATCATCTTCGGAATCCGAGTCGTCTTGCAGGTTAATAATTAGCGGTTGTGTCTCTACAGTCGCATCAATTATATTGTCAAGATCCCACATTTTTTGTTCTTCTTCTATTACATGTCTTACTGCATCTCGCCAATTTTGTTCTGTAATATGTTGTAAAGACTCATATAACAATTCACATACAGCTTGTATTTTATATGACGTATTTTTTCTAGCCACATAGCTTTTCATTTGTGCCCAAATGAGTTCAATTGGATTTAATTCGCAGTGGTAGGGTGGAAGTCTAAGGACTGTGATGTTTCGTCTTTCCGCCATTTTGTCAACTACGTATTTCTTGAACTTAGATTTGTGTTGCCGGGCAATTTTTAAAAGTTCTGCTTTAACCATTCCATCTTTGTAAGGCAGGGACTTATTCCGCAGCCATTCAATGATATCCTGTTTCTTCCACGCAGTCGTTGGAAGTCTTTCTACTAGTCGTGAATGATAATGTGCATTATCTAATACTATAATTGAATTTGGTGGTATATGTTCAATCATCTGCTCAAAATACTCTTCGAAAACATCAGCTGTCATCTCCTCGTGATAGTCTTTTGTGCTTTTGGATTGAAATTCCAACAAACCATGCTTAGCAAATCCTTTTTCACTGCCAATGTGAGAAACTATTAATCTACTGCCTTTACCAGAGGGTGGGGAAATACCAGAGACCAACCTTCCATAAAGGCTTGCCTGGAGCTTGATATATTTTTATCTGACCAAATTTTTGTGAGAGTATGACCTGCGTTTACCCACGTTTCGTCCTGATAGTAAATTGGCTTTCCTTCAGCCCGAAATTTTCGTATAGATCTTAGATACTTTCTTCTCCAACATATTATCTCTTCCCGGTCAATCAAAAGTGATTTTCGGTCTGATTTCTCCCACCGAAAATTTAATTCTTTTAAAACTTGCCACAATTTGGTTCGTCCGACATGAGGCAAATCCGGGTCGTCTCTAACTTCTTGTAAAATTTTGTTTAAGTTGGGTATTTCTTTTTTGTAAAAAAATTCGTGAATTTTCCTTCGAATACCATTTTTGGCAAATTCATCAATTTCAATAGGTTTTCTCCCCCTCTTTAAGTATTCGTTTGTATTTGGGTTAGCTATACCTTGTTTTTTTCTTTCTGATAGGAACCTATATATTGTTGACTCCCCTACGCCCGTCATGTGGGCACAACTCTTGATTATGTTCTGAACAGTGT
The DNA here is from genome assembly GCA_950111635.1 of Agelastica alni. Classification (NCBI taxonomy): domain Eukaryota; kingdom Metazoa; phylum Arthropoda; class Insecta; order Coleoptera; family Chrysomelidae; genus Agelastica; species Agelastica alni. The sequence continues at coordinate 16,758,866 of OX467718.1, forward strand.
TTGTGGAATTCTGAGAAAGCAGAGCATCGTGAACGTTCAAAACAATAGTCTTCTCTCTTGGTGAATAGACAGACTTACTGACTGTACGCAACAGTACCGGTGTAAAACTTGATGATGTTGATGATGATGACGAAGCTATCGCAAGCAATCAAACAAAACAAGCAGGAACGAAAGGTACGTATATGTTTGTAGGAATATGAAAAAAAGTTACTCACGCACTGCACAAAATTCGCAAAATAAATATTAGAGACGTTAATTACTGCCGTAGACGCCGAAACACCAACGAGCCGTAAATTAAATGCGATCAAAAACGTACTAAACCTAATGAGGGTCAAACTTGCAGTGAGCTATCAACAAATTGTGTACGGACATGAATAAACACCTCAGGAACCTCCGCCTATGATTTTACGACTATTACGGCCGTTTTATGACTTGGACGCACATTTTGTGCTATCGCCAAATTATGAACGGACTATAGAGACATTTGTATTGTAGATTCTACAATTTATTTCCTTTATTTCTTTTTAGTTCAACGTGTACTACCGCCTACGGTTTTTATTTTGTGGGAAAACTTATCAGTTTCATACGTCATGTAAAATAATCAGAAAAGTCGTCATCGACATTGTTTGGATTTAATAAAGTAAATGATAAGGCGCCTACTTTTGGCTTTTTATTTTGTTATAACTTTTAACAACACGACGGTACTTATAATGCGATAAAATTTTGGTAAAGATTTAATACAATATCCGGATAAATGGTAACATTACATACCAGAAATTTTGTTTGTTTTTCTTTATTAAAAAAATCATTTATTGACTCAAGCTACCGTTGAAAAAGTAACAAAAATTTTTGATTTCGTACCAGTTTGGCACACCGAAAAACAAATGTAAAATTCTATTTGGTAAAAATTCTTTTTGTACGCGATACAATTAATAACGTAGTGTGATTAAATCGTTATTTGATAAAGTTAAAGTTTGTTTACCGTAGGGGAACCTTTTGTACGTTGGATGGAGTTGTACCTAGAGCTTATGATCGAATTTCAAATTTTTCGACTAGATATTCTAAAGCTGATAAAAGAAGGTTATTCTTCTCTGGATATAAGTTTCCTAATATTCTTGGTCTGGAGCGTATTGTATGGATGTGAATCCTGGACCATTAATGTAAAGTCAAAATGGCACAAAGAGGCATTTGAAATGTGGTGCTATCGTTGAATGTTGCAGATACAAAAAATAAAGTATTGAGAAGAATAAAGAAATAAAAAGATTAATGGGGTAAGTTTCCCAGAGAAGAAGTAGAAGGATAGGCCATATAATTGAATATTCAGGGATACTGGCAACGATCTAGGAAGGTCAGGTAGAGGAAGAACGAGACAGGGTTAGACCTAGAATAGAGTATATTGATCAAATGAAGAGGGACTTCAGGTGCGATACATACGCAGCGCTGAAAAGGCTGGCTACCAACCGGACGGAGTAAAAGAAAATAATTAAATTGTTGTTACCTAACAATCCATGAGGTTATGACCAAGGAAAATTTTAAAGCGAAAAGTTTTCTTGAATTAAACGTTTTGTACATAATTCGGGATTGCATCCGCTCGTTAGTAAGAATCCGATTGGATTTTTGCAGACCTTTCGCCGAGGTCTCACTTGGCATTTTCAATGCGTAGTCTTCGCTGGTCGGCTAAGGACTGAGAGTTTCTGTCGTCAAATCAGGTAATATTTATAGGTTTGCGCCGCAGATTGTAACGGCGCTCATTGGTTGGCATTGGCTCAGCCACCTTCAAAATTTCGTTTGGTATTATGTCGGTTGTGTTTTCTCTTTTTTTTAATGATGGTTTTCCATGTAGATGGTAAATGCAAAGTATCGTCTCTTTTGTTGAGGTGCCCCATCTTCTCTATTTCAATGGCCTCACGTAAATAGAGAAGATGGGGCACTAATCCTCACTTAAAAAGTTATACAAACGAGTTATATACTACTCTGGTTAAATATAACTTCTAAATAAAAATCCTACAGAACGGTGTCAATAATTATTGTCCTTCACGTCATAATATAGAAATCGACCACTTTGAATCTGCAGGTAAATCAGTGCAAAATAAGGTGATACAAAGAAGCCAATGATTACTGATGTATCGTATCGTATAAATTGCAAATATGCCACCCTGTATAATAAAAAAATGTCTGTAACTGCCCAGGTAAATCCCGTTATAAACAGGTAAACCTTCTTTTAAATAGAGTATAGTGCTCTTAGTACGAAAAAAATTCTCCAAGGTTGATCTAGAGGAGAGAGTAGGTTGCGGTGTCTTTTCAGAAGACCCCTCACTTAGCCTGTCGTTTCGTTTGCCTGATTACTGCAGTTTGTATCGAGCTGAAATGACAGCCATTACCGAGGCAGCTGTCTGGACACTCCGCAATGAACATAAGTTCAGCAAAATATACATTCTTTGCGATAGCCAGGCTGCTATCAAATCACTGAACTCAGTCTACTTGACCTCTAGAGCAGCGGTGCAAAGCCGAGCCGCCCTGAATGAGCTAGCAGCTAAGTTTAGAGTTCAAATTGTCTGGGTTCCCGGACACAGGGACATACTAGGCAACTGTAAGGCGGACGAGCTAGTAAGAGAGGGCACTACCCTCCCAGCTATATCTGTCTCATTTCAGCAAGAAGTACCGATTGCAAACTGCCGGCTCCTCCTGCACAGCAAAGTAGTTCAAAAAGCCAACTTGAGGTGGAAAAATGAACCAACACGCACATCATCGAAACAGATTTGGCCTAAACTAGATCTACGTCAAACTATTAATGTTTTAAGTTTATCCAGGGAGTCCATTGGAAATGCGATCGCGGCCATAACAGAACACTGGGCAGGTGGATCCCATGCACGGCGCATGGGAATCGCAGAGCTACGACACGACTTCTGTAGAAGCTGATGAAGAAGAGAAAAAAACAATGGTACATCTTCTCTGCCACTGCCCTGCCCTAGGTAGAAAACGGCATTCTATACTAGGGCAACCGAGCTTCGATGACTTATCTGATCTCAGCTCAGTAAGAATTAAAGACCTCACACTTTTTCTTAAAAGTTCCAACCGGTTTTCACGGTAGAGGGGGAAGGCACCGCCGTCCATCACGGTATCACAACGGGCCAAAAGGCCGAACTGTAGTTTTAAACTAACCTAACCTTTATAAGAAGCAATCTGGAAAGAGGAAAGCTTTTTAAACCTCCTGACTTAGCTAAATCAAGGTTAAACTTTACAGTCAAATGTAACAGGCCTTGTATCAAATTTCTAGCCCGGTGCTAGGTACCTATTCCTCATCCTGCATTATGGCGATATGGTTTTTAATAGCTTTTTCATCTTCATACCTTGTAGTAAGAGATTTTATTACGATTGTTAATCTTCTAACAAAAAAAAAATATTAAAAACTACTAACCGAGCAGATTTAAAGTTAAACTTAATTAAATTAATGCCAAATATTTAACATTTCTAATTAAAAGCATTATTTTTGTACAGTTATTTTATAATTTTACTATATTTACAATTGGAGTCGTTTACCTATAAAAGTAACTAGCACTGTATCAGCTGTCAAAAGTAAATTAATTTGTATTTAATTTAAGAAATGGAAAAATAGTAAGCTATTGGTATATTATTCTCAACTAACTAAATAAAAAAAGATTCGTTTACTGCGTTGAAAAGCAAGCTTATATATCATAATCCATGATCAATAGTTAATATGGGTCCAATACAAAAAGCAAAGTTAAAATGTCATTTGTGATCATTTATTTAATTTCTATGTGATAAAACTGTTGTCCCGATCGTGTCACGATAAAAACTATAATCAAAAGCACACAATTATTAATGAGATCGTGAGTCTGTTATTAAAGTACAATTAAATATGTTGTTTTATTAATTAAATACTTCGTAGGAGGGCAATTTATGAACGAAATATGTATCATTCAGTAGAATCTATAAATGATTATACTTCTACCATTCTTACAAATAAAATTGGGTAAGACAAAAAATTTTAAGTGAAGTTATGGTACTGCAAGTTAGTAAATCTAATGACAGTTTAAGTACAATCGCTAGTTAACAGTAAAGATTTGCTTTTTTAGAGTTACAACTAATTCCAATAAAACACTTAATAATAATAAACAATTTTATGCAGTTTGCGTTCAAATACTGTTCAATATATTCTCGGACAGCTAAGCAGCAATTAAAGCACTTTGACTATTTGCAACTGACTCTGGGATGCAGACAGACCCTGAAGGCATTGGCGAAAGAAAACAAGGTCAATCTTGTATGAGTTTTCGATCACTCGGGAAACAAAGGGCTGGCTCAGGAAACAGAACTTGAATACTTAAATCAAGTCCCTCCATATCGATTTTGGGAGTCGCGGTGTCTAATAGTATGTCTTGGCATGACCATGTTGCTAACATCGCAAAGTAAGCAAGCCAGAGGCTGGGTTTTTTGTGGAGAGCTAGAAAGATTTTTACTCCTGATCAACGGTTGACGAGTACAAGGCTCATATCGGACCTCTACTGGAGAATTGCTCGCACGTTTGGGGTTCAGCATCAAAGCATTCTCTTAGTCTTCTAAATTCCATTTAGAAAAGGGCCATTCGGTTGATAAACAGCTCAACTCTCACAGATATCCTTCACCCACTAGAACATAGAAGAAGATTTGCGGACCAGACATTACTCTACAGATATTTCCATGGCAGATGCTCCAGAGAAATAAAAACTCTTGTACCACCATTGGCCACATTCGGCCGAAGAACTCGGCACGCTGATCAGTCTCACCCATTTACTCTCAAGATTGACACTACAAGGCATTCTCTTCGTCTTCTAGATTCCATTCAGAAAAGAGCCATTCGCTTGATAAACAGCTCAACTCTCACAGATACCCTTCACCCTCTAGAACATAGAAGAAGAGTTGCAGACCAGTCATTGCTCTACAGATATTTCCATGGCAGATGCTCCAGAGAAATAAAAACTCTTGTACCACCATTGGCCACATTCGGCCGAAGAACTCGGCACGCTGATCAGTCTCACCCATTTACTCTCAAGATTGACACTACAAGGCATTCTCTTCGTCTTCTAGATTCCATTCAGAAAAGAGCCATTCGCTTGATAAACAGCTCAACTCTCACAGATACCCTTCACCCTCTAGAACATAGAAGAAGAGTTGCAGACCAGTCATTGCTCTACAGATATTTCCATGGCAGATGCTCCAGAGAAATAAAAACTCTTGTACCACCATTGGCCACATTCGGCCAAAGAACTCGGCACGCTGATCAGTTTCACCCATTTACTCTCAAGATTGACACTACAAGGCATTCTCTTCGTCTTCTAGATTCCATTCAGAAAAGAGCCATTCGCTTGATAAACAGCTCAACTCTCACAGATACCCTTCACCCTCTAGAACATAGAAGAAGAGTTGCAGACCAGTCATTGCTCTACAGATATTTCCATGGCAGATGCTCCAGAGAAATAAAAACTCTTGTACCACCATTGGCCACATTCAGCCGAAGATCACGGCACGCTGATCAGTCTCACCTTTACTGCACCTTTACTAACAATTTATTTAAAAAATATTTCAATTGTTTTGGTTGTTTATTTTCATGAATGTACTATAAGATTTAATCTATAAAATTGTGATGACATATTCTAACTATATTTTCGAACGGTCCCATGTTGAAAAAGTAGTATTAACTGGAGAGTGTCAAAAAAAGAGTACACACTTTACTCCTCATTAAAATTTCTATTTTTGCTTCCTCTGTTTACTGATAGGATATTTGGATATTTAATGGCGCCAATATAAATTTTACTAACTTTTGTTGGGAATGAAATTTTCTGGCAGAAAAATTAATAAAAATTTTACCAACACTGTGCACATTTTCAACACTCATAGTATATATGTTTAATTTTTTGATTCGTTTTGTTGGTAATGTGTGGTCGCACGAACTTGAAAATTCACCGAAGTCATTCAATGTCACATTGTTATTTCATGAAAGACAAATATCTGTTATTAGCCAAACATAGAATTACCAATGTAATGTAATTTAATATCTTCCATCTCATACATTATAAAAAAACAAATTGCTGTCGAGACTCCTTTACAAAATCGATAAAACGATTTTTTTTTAAAATCCTTGACATTTATAGATAGGGTGTTTTTTGTGGAACTACTAATTATTATTTTTTCTTATCAAAATAGATACAATTATTTGAAAATTTCTTTAATTTGTGCAACCACTTATTTAAAATCCTGTGTAAGTCATTTTTAAATGACATCGATTAAAAGACTAACAGTAATTTTACACCTCCGCATTAAAAAGCGGTTTTTTTTTATTATACATACATACGTACATATAGTCACGCATTTTTCCCGTAGGGGTATGCAAAAACCACTTCCTTCCACTTCCGCTACGGTTCTTACACACATCTTCTGCTTCCTCTACTTTCATCAGTGCTCTCATACATGCTCGTCGGCTGTTGGTACTCTTGACCTGGCCTTTCTTCAAAACAATATTGATCTGATCGATTTATGTTCGCCGAGGTCGACCTCTACCGAGTTCCGTCCATTTACACTCGCCTTAAAAATTTGTTTCGTCAATCTTCCTTCATCCATTCTTTCTACGTGTCCAAACCATCTAAGCATTTCTTTATCTATCTTTGTAACCACATCTTCTTTAACACCACAGCGTTCTGTTATCTTACAATTTTTACTTTATTCAACCGAGTCACTCCGGCTATACTTCTCAGACTACTCATCTCCGCAGCATTAATCCTATTTTCATGCTTCTTCAGCCAAACCCAACATTTACTACCATACATAAATGTAGGAACTAACACACCTCTATGCACAGCTAGACGTGCCTTTTTTGACACTTTCTGGCTGTTCATAAAGCTATACAGTGCCCCATTTATTTGTTTTCGTGCCAACACTCTTCGCTCAATGTCACTGTCCTACTTTCCATCTCTCGTAAACTTTGAACCAAAGTACACAAACTCATTTACTTGCTTCACTTTTTCTCCCTCAATTAAAATTTCACAGTTCGTCATGCTTTCTTATCTTTTAGCCATTACTTTCGTTTTGCTTACATTTATTTTCATTCCTTTGATTTTTAGGGCATCATGCATAAAATTAACCATCGCCTGCAACTCATTTTCAGATGACGCTAATATGATTTAATCATTGGCGTAAAGAAGGCATTTGACGATCAAATCATTCATTTTCAATCTATGCGCACTCTCCTTCAAATCGTTTAAAAAATAGTCTATGTATACGTTAAACAGCCATGGCGAAGCCACACATCCCTGGCTCACACCTTTTTCGAAGTTAAACCAGTCCGTGCAAGCTCCGTTTATCCTGACACAAGCAGTGAAATCCTCGTAAAGTGATTTTAGTGCTCTTATTAAACTACCGCTCACCCCATACTTAGACAATGTCGACCACAATTCACTCCTCACCTCTCTGCCATAGGCCTTTTCCAAGCCTATAAAAGCGCAATAGACCTTCTGACTTCTAGCCAAAAAATTTTGTTATCCTTAAACACATCGTAAAGAAATTCATACAATTAAATTTAGCTGGAAAAAAATTATAATGGATGGAAACGTTTTAATAGAACGTCAGTCCATTAGACACCGTTTTACTGGAATTTTTACGAAAAATAATAAAAATCATAGATGAAAATCGGTCCATCGTATAAATGGATAAAACGTATATTCATTCAAATCATACACATCAAAAACGTTGGAGTGACAAAGATGACTCTAACGGTTTTTAAACCCAACAAGCAAAAGACCACGATTGATAATTCTATATGCAGATGGAGCTTTATACCCAATCCGTATCTTCAATGAAAATCAACTTCTTAACACAACAAGACTTAATACAAAATGTATAAAACTGATTGAGTTATTCTTTAACAATGGGTTTGAATTTTTAAGACTGCCACCTTATCATCCCGAGCTCGATCCTAAAGAATTAGTTTGGGGGCCTTGAAACAATACTTTTTTTAATGGTTTTTTAGTTCTTACTTCATAATGATGAAATATTTTTTTGTATGATTGTTTAATAGAAATCTTAACTGCAGGTGGTTGGTTTTAATTTTGATTTTAACTTACGTTTACCACCCTATACCTATATTATTCTTTACCAATTTTTCGCTTTGTCCTCATATTTCTGTAACAGCGTTATTCTAGTTGATAACCAATAAATTGTATATACATTTAGATAAACGGAATTGACATTTTACCATGAAACTAATTCATAATATTTTTTTTTTGTATGCCCGGTATTCACAACTATGATGCAGTAATAAAATAATAAAGAGAATCATTTTAAAGCGAAGTAGATATTAACAAAAATATCCTAATACCTGTTTCTCTTTAGTACAAAATTACTTTTTAATGACCGTCTACATAAACATTTTTTCAATACCATAATTATAATAAATCCTTGGTGTTAAAATATATTATTATGGTGACTTCAATAATAATAGTAATAAATTAAATAATAATTTTAAAAAACAAGCTTTTATTAAGTGCCCTTAAAAGAAAAAAATAAACTTTAAATTAAATGAAACCAATCAATTAGGTACATGTATTACACAATTTATTAAATGATACAAAAGCGAGATTTACCTGTGTACTAACTAGTCTTGCTTGACATAATCATTGTAAGTAATTCTATGGAAGAAAATGTTTTCTATTAATTATGCAAATCTGGCGACAAGCTTTTATATTATTTAATAAATTATGTAATACATGTACTAAATTTTTTGGTTCGATTTAATTTAAAGTTTATTTTTCTGTTATCAGGGTACTTAAATAAAAGCTTGGTTTAAGTTATCGCCTTAAAGGTTTCTTAGTCTGTTCATCTCATTCAACGCATCATTGTTACAAGGTTGTTTGCCGGTTAATATCAAACAGTCTAGCTCTTCAATAAGTAGACCTCATAATGTTTTTACCCTACTTAAGACCACGTAAGCTTAACCTTTGATTTTGGAGTTTTCCTTCTCGTAGGCAGATTGCAAACCAATGCTGTTGACGCCCATCTCGCCAAATTACACAAACCAAAGTTAACCAACCGATGCTACAGACTCGAACAATTCGACTTCAATATCATAATCGAGGACTTCGAAAACCCTAGTACACCAAAATTTCGGACAGATTGGAGCAGCGAGTTTAACTCGCTTTATACTCTCAGCAATTCCTTTCATTTGATACCCATATTGTAGTAAAGCATAAAAAACCTAATACGCCATCTTTTAAGTCCGCCATATTGGATTCAGAGTGTCCCATATTGTAGGAGTGCATTAAAAATAACTAGTCCGCCATCTTGCGTGTTCCACCGTGTTGGATTTAGAATGACGTCACACAGCTAACCATGCATCGTCATCCAAACTAAACATGTATACAAAATTTTAGCTCAATCGGTTAAATATATCTGCTTTAAATTTGAGTTGCAATATTCCACCCGGACAAACATACATACATTGCAAGTTAAATAAAAGCAATTAAAATGAAGATAAAGTGATACTTATCACAGTCCAGTCGTAATAATTTCGTAATTTTCAATTTGTACTTGTACGAGCCAAAATAAATGTACACCCGGGATGTCTAGATCTTTTTCAAACAGTTGTTCGAATTCTTTTTCGTTCGTGCATCTTACCCGCCAACCTAGACCTGCTGAGTTATACAATCTGTACTCAAAGCATCGACTCCGCCTTGAGTACGGGCATGTTAACCTACACCGCTAAAGTTTTCGCAAATATTTCTTTGCAAGCAAATATTTTCCTAGATCAATGTGTCAAATAAGACACAAAACACATAAAAAATGCCAAGTTAAAATAATAAATTTTAGTTTAAAAAAACTAAAAAGCACGCTTTTAGAGTTAATCAAACTAAAAAGTAAAAAATAATGATAACAATAAAATTATTGTCACTGTTCTAAAAGCGTGTGGTGCTTTTATTTCGAAACGCAGAGTAAGTTTTAAAATATCATACAATAATGTCAATAATTATATTATTATTATTTACTTTTTAGTTTGATTAACTCTAAAAGCGTGTTTTTTAGTTTTTTAAACTATAATTTATTTTTCGCTTTTTAGTTCCATTTGTTTTACTTACTAAAAAAATTATGTATTAAATGGTAAAAGCACAAAAAGAATGCATCGGCAATCGAAGCCGGGCCACCCGCGTGACAGGCGAGCATTTTATCACTAAACCACCGATAAACTGTTTTAATTTTTTCTACGCACATGCGTAGTTCACGCACTAGTTATATCTCTCTTACTCTCATGCAAAGGAATCCTGAAGAAATTTATAAATCCTGGCGAAAGTATCCAGGATAATCGAATATTTTTATCAAATTATTGCATTGTCGTCGGTCTTTGACAAGATCGCTTAAAGTAGGGCAAAATCGAGGCCAAAGAGTCAGTTACAAACATAGATACATACATACATACAAACATACAAGATACAGGTAAAAAACTAATATAAGCGTGTTAAAAAGGTTGACCAATAGTACCGGTAAAAAAATAAAACAGTTCCATTTCGTTTTTAACAATTATGAATTCACCGACTGCGAAAAATCTCATTCATAAATCCTCTCGACATTATTAAAATTGACCCCCGGGTAAACTTCACTCTGAGAAATGTTTTGTGGAAATGTGCAACAGTTACCCGTCGAATGGAAATAATAGATGGAGAAAATACGTTTAAAACGACGTTCGGAATTCATTTGTTTTTTAGAAAATAGATGACGATCGATAGGCGGCAGTGGTGTGCATTTAAAAAAAAATAAGACTCCAATATTTTCAATGCATTTTCATGAACATGGGTTTTTACAATCGACAACTAGATGGCGCTCATTAGACGTAACATTACTGTAATCGACATTTGTTAAAATTATGACAGTGAATGTTTTAAGAAACTTGTTATGACTATTGTAAACGGCTGACATAAATGTAATGACATTTGCCTTATTGGTAAAAAATTGACGTCAGGTTGACTGTTTTCTTTGACTAATGTGTCCTCAAAGAGTTCATTCCAACTGGCCAGTTAACGAAGAATATCATTTAGAACTTTTGCTTCGTTTACTTAATTCAATTTGTGAAAAACAACCATATTAATGGCGGAAAAATTCATGATTTTTGCATCACGATAGTGCACCATTGCATTTTGTCATTATTATTTGTCAGCACTTTTTTTTGTTTCGTTTTCTTTTTTACTGAAAATAGTCGCAAAAAGGGTAGACCTATCGTGTGGGCCGCGGGCGGCCCGCACTGCGACTATTAGAAGGGGAAGGGATTATAGAAAGGAGACGATTTTGAAAAATTGCACGTCATGGTTCGCTGGAAAAACTGATTTTGGAAGCTTGTTCCATTCCGTAGCAGCACCCTTGTAATAAAGGATGCTTGATGGAGATTAGTCCTTCTAGTGTCAATCTTGAGAGTAAATGGGTGAGACTGAGCAGCGTGCCGAGTTCTTAGGCTGAATGTGGCCAGTGGTGGTATAAAAGTTTTTATTCCGTAGCATCTGCCATGGAAATATCTGTAGAGAAATATCTGGTCTGTAACTCTTTTTCTATGTTCTAGTGGGTGAAGGGTATCTGTGAGAGTTGAACTGTTTATCAACAGAATGGCTTCTAAATAGAATCTAGAAGACGAAGAGAATGCCTTGGTGCTAAACCCCAAATGTGTTCCGTAAGAACCATATTCGCGATATATGGATATGGAAAAAACGTTGGAATAAATGTGGGAGTGAGGAGACTTAATAAATTTGGATGAATAAAATATTTCATGTGTGTTTTATTATTCAGTCTCATTAAGTTTTATCCAGCAGTTACAATTTGTCGTCAAAAAAATAAATCCATACCAACAATTTGTAAGACTATAGTAAAAAAGGTACAAAATGAAGAAAAATATACCAAAATATATAATGTGGCCCCGTTAGACTCAATTTTTAGATATTACCTACGTTGAGGAGGAAATATTTTAATATTTCCCATCAGAAGAAAATGACGCGCTATTTGTGATTTGAATATTATGTACCGATTGTTTTTTATTGGTAAAATCAAAAATTTGCTACGATTTCATAATTTATTTTAAATAAACAAAAAATGGAAGATATTGTGCTAATTTAAATCCATACAACATTGAAGTTAGTTACATTTACTGCTACGCACATGAAAAGAATAATTTTTTGTAAACCTTTTAATAAAATTAATATAGTTACCATTGCGCTCCAAAACTCATCGTAGCTATCGTCGCAAGCAGATTCACTTTTACAACTCATTTTATCACAAATACAAGAAACACGTCTTCATATTTTTCCAACGTAATTTGTGCGCGAACTATTTTTTAATTAAAAAAACTCGAGAGTTCAATGCTAGATTTTTTGGAAAATATTCCACACGTAACGGATTTACCAATCAAGAAAATTCTTGTTTAAAATTAATAGAAACGTTATTCGTTAAATTATTTATTTTTAATATCAAAGTTTTTTTGGTGTATCTGTCACTACTTTAGTCACTTTTATAAACAATTCAGCTAGTTTAGAAGCGCGTAATAGTTTGTTTTTGCACTTAAACAATTTTAAAAAGTATCCAAAATTCCCACTGTCACTTCTAAAGAAAGTGATACTATTTGCATTTAGAAAACTATAATCTATAAGCTAGGTTCGATTATGTTCCTAAATAAATTCTTCCTAAATTTTCAATAAAGTCACTTGTGTTAAGAAGTTAAACGTTTAGCTGATGTCACTATTTGTTTGATTTATTCCATCCTGCCAGACGCTACACTTATTATTTATCGAGATAAAAAAATGCGACTAACTTTTTTAAAAGTGTCCAACACTCTTACCGTCACTTTCGTAGCAAGTGATGCTACTTTCTTTAAGAAACTGCAATCTTTGTTCTGACTTTTGTTGGGCTCAATTATTCTTTCACCAAAGTCACTAATGTTAACGAGTTAAACGTGTAGCTAATGTCCCTCTTTGTTAGGTTTACTCACTGCTGCAAGAGGCTACACTTATTATTTAGCAAGTTAAGAAGAAAACGTTAAAAATATTTTAAAATATTCAACATTCTCACTGTCACTGTTATAGCAAAGTTATGCTACTTTCTTTAAGAAACTACAAACACTTTTGTTGCACTCAATTGTGTTACTAAATGATTATTTTTGAATTTTCACCGAAGTTACTACAGGTTAAAAGTGTGGCTGATGTCACTTTTTGTTTGGTTTACTCACTGCTGCAAGGGGTAACACTTTTTTTTAACCAATCTAAAAATACGTCACTTAGATTGTAACTGCGAATTTTTTAATAATTTAATTACTGTTATGTTTAAAGTTCACAGTCGTATTTAAAAGTGATCCATCTTATTTTTACAAAATAATATGCATATTAAGCTAACATAAATGAATTTTAATCAGTTATAATCGCGCTGGTAGATTAATTAAAATTGCTTCGATTAATCATCGCTGGCTTAGTTAATCGCACATGGCGACGCTACTAGAACGTTCGACGTAGAATTAGAAATAGTCTGCCGTCGCGGCGCATTTGTCGACGGTCTAGAGGGTTGTGAGTAGTGGATGGCGCCGTCTACCCCGGTGACGTCATAGAGCGTCGCGTGGGCGTCTTGAATGAACGACGAAGCGCCATTCGGCGTGGGCGCCCGTAAATAAGGAGTAAAAGTATCGCGTCGATAAACTCAGAAGCGGTCCGGCCCAAACTTTTATCAATGAAATGAGAAGGTGAATAAATACTAAAAGGAAAAGCGCATTTAACCATATAAACAGATTAATAGCCGCTATTAAAAAGCCATCGTGAGAAAGGAGGTTTTGTAATATTGCAACTAACTGTATTTACATGGGCGCAAAGCCGGCATTAGCGATTCACTTTTGTTTATACATAAAAGCAATCCAAGACTGGCTAAGGGACAAAAAAAATGTACTGGAAAACAAACACCAGAGACAAGTTTAGGCAGGCAAGTAACCTCATTTTACCCGTAGGTCCTCTCGGGATTCCGAAAGCATTACGTCACTGATTAGAAAGAATGCCAGACTAACAGTACACATAATGGTATCCTTAGATACCACATGCACAATTTGGGGCGGGCTAAACCCCTTATGAAGGAACCAGAAGTCGTGGCCGATGGGTGGATGTTACCAAAAAATTATTAGATGCTACTCTCCCACAAGCGGTTCACACGTCATCTAATCGAGATAAATGGCGAGATGTAATCAAGAGAGCCATCCAAAACATTGAACCTCGTTAATATGGGTCACAACACATCTGTAAAGATGTTATGATTAGGAAGAAGAAGAAAACCTCTTATTGTGGAATAAGTGAAAAAGAATAAAACCAGCCTTCATATCCTTGACCAATTGCCCGTCGTACTAGTGAGATAAGAGACCGCTGTGGTGTAAAAAAAGATGTGGTTACAAATATAGACAAAGGAATGCTTAGATGGTTTGGACCAAAGTAAGAATGGATAAAGGAAGATTGACGAAACAAATTTATAAGGCGAGTGTGAATGGACGAAAGTCGGTAGAGGTCGACCTCGGCGAACATATCTTGATCAGATCAACATTGTTTTGAGGAAAGGCCAGGTCAAGAGTACCAACAACCGACGAGCATGTATGAGAGCACTGATGAAAGTAGAGGAAGCAAAAGATGTGTGTAAGAACCGTAGGAAGCGGAAGTAAGTGGTCTCTGCCTACCCCTACGGGACTATATGTATGTATTTTCCAGACTATTACTATCACCGCTTTGTAGTGTTCCAACCGGTCCTGAAAAGTACGCGACGCCCACAGGATTTGAGTTTCGGGATCCCAGTTGCCGGATATATACCAACCATCGATCCGGTTAGAGAAGATGCATTCATTTTCTAGGAAAATCGTCGGTAGTGGGAGCTGAAAGGAGGGGATACATTTTTGGCGGTCGTTTGCTGTTTTTATTAGACTGTTGCGTTTCCAAAAAAGATCGATGTCGATAAAGAAGAGTCGACAATTCGAGTGGGTGAATGGAAAAAGATGATTTGTGGGTACAAAAATTACTTAAGTTTCTAAAAAAGCGAAGATTTTTTTTTTAATAAAAACAAACTTTTTTTTTAAAAAGTAATGAAGCTATACGAGATGTCACAGTTGTAATGCTTCAACGCCATATCTTAGTATGTTGATAATGCAGTAATGCAGTTTTAACTGTTGCATTATTGTTTTAAATAAAGATAGTATTTTGATGTTTTATAATTGTTATTACCCCCCATATTCATACATACATATAGTCACGCCTTGTTCCCGTAGGGCCACTTCCTTCCATTTGCTACGGTTTTTACACACAACTTTTGCTTCCTCTACTTTTATCAGTGCTCTCGTACATGCTCGTCGGTTGTTGGTACTCTTGACCTGGCCTTTTTTCAAAACAATGTTGATCTGATCGAGATCGATGTTCGCCGAGGTCGACCTCTACCCACATTCATACTCGCCTTATAAATTTGTTTTGTCAATCTTCCTTCATCCATCCTTTCTACGCGTCCAAACCATTTAAGCATTCCTTTATCTATCTTTGTAACCACATCTTCTTTTACAACATATTGTTCTCTTATCTTACTATTCTTTACTTAATCCAACCGAGTCACTCCGGCTGTACGTCTCAGACTACTCATCTTCGCAGCAATAATCCTATTTTCATGCTTCTTCTAACAAACCCAACATTCACCACCATATATAAGAGTAGGAACCAACACTCCTCTATGCACATTCATACATGCCTTTCTGGCTGTTCATAAAGCTATGCAGTGCCCCAATAGTTTGTTTTTCTGCCAACACCCTCAATGTCACTGTCATATTTTCCATATCTCGTAAACTTTGAACCTAGGTATACAAACTCATTTACTTGTTCCACTATTTTTCCCCCTTAATCCGAACTTCACAGTTTGTCATGCTTTCTTTTCTTTCAAAAACCATTACTTTCGTTTTGCTTGCATCTATTTTCATCCGTTTGATTTTCAGGGCATCATGCATAACATTTACCATCTTCTCCAACACCTCTTCACATGACGCTAATATTACTTGATCATCGGCGTAAAGAAGGTATTTGACGATCATATTTCCATGGCAGAAGCTCCAGAGAAATAAAAACTCTTGTACCACCATTGGCCACATTCGGCCGAAGAACTCGGCACGCTGATCAGTCTCACCCATTTACTCTCAAGATTGACACTACAAGGACCAATCTTTATCAAGAATCCTTCTTTTACAGGGCTGCTACGGAATGGAATAAGCTTCCAAAATCAGTTTTTCCAGAGAACTATGACCTGCAACTTTTTAAAAAGCGTGTCCACAATCATTTCCTTTCTATAATCCCTTCCCCTTCTAATAGTCGCAGTGCGGGCCGTCCGCCGCCGCCCACACGATAGGTCTACCCTTTTTGCGACTATTTTCATAAAAAAAAAATCATTCATTTTTTATCCATACATCCATAATCCTACATTATAACGTATAATAAATACCTTAATGATGAAGATACTGATTTAAATAAGATATTGTGCGTAGAATTTAACACGTAAATTAAATAGGTCCTTTTCCGGTCAAATCTAGAGTATCTTTTAAAACAACTAAGATATATGGCATTGAAGCAATATAACTTAAACAACCGGTATACGGTTTACTATCGATTGGATTTTTAAAGATACTTACATAATTAAAAAGCACATAATGCCAAAAAGGGAAACTATTATACAAAAATATACGATTTCATAACAAAAAATAAAACAATTTTTTTAATAACTGTATTATGTTGTTTTATTTTGTAAAATAAAAAAAATTATTAAATATTAAAGTAAAAGTAATACTTAATTAAAATTTGGCAGATAATTCCGATCAATATTCCACAGGGACAGGATAAAACTGTGTCGTCGTTGAATATTTCAAAAGGCTGTATAGCCATTCTTTTATAATTCAAATTCTCGTTCTCCGTACCAATTAAGAAATTCCCCACCTGATTTTCCGATTTTCCGAGATATTTCTTGTTTAATATCCAGCAATGAAAGCTTTCCCGATGAATTAAACGTGATGGTTGCCCATTAATTCTTCTGAGTAAGACAGTACGATAAAGATAATGGCAGAGGCGTCGTCAAGGGATTAAATACACTTATATTTTTTTTGTAAGAAAATTTCCAAGTAATTCGTGGTTTACTCTTTAACAAAAACAAATACGAAAGCAGCAATACAGGGTGGCCAACCGAAACGAAACAAAGCCATTTGCAGGAATCTCGTTAACGTTTTAGAAAAACGCTCAGACTGCGGAGGAGCACCGTCCTGTTAAAAATAAAAACACCTTGTGAAAAACTCTTGAGTTTGAATCGGACCAATAGCGGCAATTTTGGCAATTTACCGTCCTGTGCAAGAAAATATGCATTCATCGAAAAAACTAATATTAAAAAGGAATTGTGGATCGTTCCCTGCTCGCGCACTTATTATTTCGCAAAACTGCAAACGACGGTTTTAATCATCCTCATTAAGTTCATGGATTAAACGTATTTTACATGGATGAAATTTATTCTTCTTCTTCAAAATAGTTTGGATGCTAGTTGGATTAAACCCAGACACAGATGCCAGCTGCCTCGTACACAACGTAGTATCAAGATGACCATGTCCCAAAACTGCAACTTCACTAGCTTCATTAACGACAGGCTTTTCTATTTCTCGTTCTTTATTAGCTACATTTCCTGTATCTTGACATTTTTTTACTAACTCTAGTAATCTCTAGTACTTTCTACTGATAATATCCACCCTTTTCGCAATGGAATATACGAGGGCGGTTTGATAAGTCAGTGACTTTTTGAATAAAACAAATTTTTTTCCGCAAATAAACATTTTATTTTTCTACATAATCACCTTTTAGCTCGATACATTTAGTCCAGCGTTTTTCTAATTTTTTTATTCCCTCCAAATAATGGGTTTTTTAAAAGCTCTCAAAATACGTGTTTGTTTCGGTAATGGATTCTTCATTCGACTCAAATCTCTTACCGCACAGCCATTTCTTTAGGTTTGGAAACAGAAAATAGTCGCAGGGGGCTAAATCTGGAGAATATGCTGGATGGGGTAGTAGTTCCTATCCCAATTCGTGGATTTTGGCCATCGTGACTAGACAAGTGTGCACACGTGCATTGTCTTGATGGAACAGCACTTTCTTCTTCTTAGCCAAATGCGGCAGTTTTTGCTTTAAATCAACGTCGAATCTATTTAAAAGCTTTGAATAATATTCGCCGGTGATCGTTTTACCTTTCTTGAGGTAATCGATGTGAATGACACCGCGTACATCCCAAAAAACTGTGGCCATCACCTTGTTGGCTGACAGACTCTGTTTCGCCTTCTTTGGTCCACGTTCACCCCGAGCAACCCACTGTTTCGATTGTTCCTTGGTCTCTGGCGTGTTGTTATGGATCCATGTTTTATCCACAGTAACAAAACGGCGCAAAAATTCGTGCGGATTACGGCTGAACATCGCTTAACACTCTTTTGAAGTGGTCACACGATTGCGCTTCAGTTGAGATACCTACAGCATGAGCCAACTCACGCACTTTCAGTCTCCGATCATCTAATATCATTTAATGGAATTTATCGACGATTTTCAGCGTGATCACTTCTTTTGGGCGACCTGGACGTTCGGCGTCACTAGTGCTGGAACAACCACAACGTAACTCTGTAAACCACTTCTTAGCCATTGAAATTGATGGTGCCGAGTCCCCGTAGTATTTATCAAGTCTTTCCTTAGTTTCAGTGATGGATTTTTTACTTAAAAAGTAATGCTTAATCAGCACACGAAATTCACTTTTTTCCATTTTCGTAAAAATTCACGAGGTTGTCTGCTTTGAACGGCTATCAAACACCAACTGCACGACGTAGCTTGCTCAAAATTAGAAAGTTGCCAACTGATAGATTATAGTTGACGGCAGCACTGTTGCATTTGGAGTAACTGCGCGGGAAATTCAAAAAGTCACTGACTTATCAAACTGCCCTCGTACCATAGTATTCAATTTTCAAAACTACGTTAAATAAACTACCAACCGACACTTCAAAATACGTTACTAGACAATCATTTGACATCCACTACTTTGACGTGGACTGTATTCAGGCCCGGATTAGCAATTTCCTGATCGTATCCATTTGTGTTTTATAGAAGTGATAACAAATCGTCACAAAGCAATGCAAAGCGAAAAATAGGTACTAAATTTATACCATTGGCGTACTTAACTCGAATAAATGACATTTTTACCTTTCGTGATTATTTGCTGATAAGTTTTACATTTTAAAATCTAATTTTTCGATAAGTAATGGGCGGAATTTTAAAATTTAAAGACTATTGTATAGAGAATTGTAAGAGCTTTTGAATAAAACATCGACTGATCTAAATACGTTACTAGACAATCATTTGACATCCACTACTTTGACGTGGACTGTATTCAGGCCCGGATTAGCAATTTCCTGATCGTATCCATTTGTGTTTTATAGAAGTGATAACAAATCGTCACAAAGCAATGCAAAGCGAAAAATAGGTACTAAATGTATACCATTGGCGTACTTAACTCGAATAAATGACATTTTTACCGTTCGTGATTATTTGCTGATAAGTTTTACATTTTAAAATCTAATTTTTCGATAAGTAATGGGCGGAATTTTAAAATTTAAAGACTATTGTATAGAGAATTGTAAGAGCTTTTGAATAAAACATCGACTGATCTAAATACGTTACTAGACAATCATTTGACATCCACTACTTTGACGTGGACTGTATTCAGGCCCGGATTAGCAATTTCCTGATCGTATCCATTTGTGTTTTATAGAAGTGATAACAAATCGTCACAAAGCAATGCAAAGCGAAAAATAGGTACTAAATTTATACCATTGGCGTACTTAACTCGAATAAATGACATTTTTACCGTTCGTGATTATTTGCTGATAAGTTTTACATTTTAAAATCTAATTTTTCGATAAGTAATGGGCGGAATTTTAAAATTTAAAGACTATTGTATAGAGAATTGTAAGAGCTTTTGAATAAAACATCGACTGATCTAAATACGTTACTAGACAATCATTTGACATCCACTACTTTGACGTGGACTGTATTCAGGCCCGGATTAGCAATTTCCTGATCGTATCCATTTGTGTTTTATAGAAGTGATAACAAATCGTCACAGAGCAATGCAAAGCGAAAAATAGGTACTAAATTTATACCATTGGCGTACTTAACTCGAATAAATGACATTTTTACCGTTCGTGATTATTTGCTGATAAGTTTTACATTTTAAAATCTAATTTTTCGATAAGTAATGGGCGGAATTTTAAAATTTAAAGACTATTGTATAGAGAATTGTAAGAGCTTTTGAATAAAACATCGACTGATCTAAATACGTTACTAGACAATCATTTGACATCCACTACTTTGACGTGGACTGTATTCAGGCCCGGATTAGCAATTTCCTGATCGTATCCATTTGTGTTTTATAGAAGTGATAACAAATCGTCACAAAGCAATGCAAAGCGAAAAATAGGTACTAAATTTATACCATTGGCGTACTTAACTCGAATAAATGACATTTTTACCGTTCGTGATTATTTGCTGATAAGTTTTACATTTTAAAATCTAATTTTTCGATAAGTAATGGGCGGAATTTTAAAATTTAAAGACTATTGTATAGAGAATTGTAAGAGCTTTTGAATAAAACATCGACTGATCTAAATACGTTACTAGACAATCATTTGACATCCACTACTTTGACGTGGACTGTATTCAGGCCCGGATTAGCAATTTCCTGATCGTATCCATTTGTGTTTTATAGAAGTGATAACAAATCGTCACAAAGCAATGCAAAGCGAAAAATAGGTACTAAATTTATACCATTGGCGTACTTAACTCGAATAAATGACATTTTTACCGTTCGTGATTATTTGCTGATAAGTTTTACATTTTAAAATCTAATTTTTCGATAAGTAATGGGCGGAATTTTAAAATTTAAAGACTATTGTATAGAGAATTGTAAGAGCTTTTGAATAAAACATCGACTGATCTAAATACGTTACTAGACAATCATTTGACATCCACTACTTTGACGTGGACTGTATTCAGGCCCGGATTAGCAATTTCCTGATCGTATCCATTTGTGTTTTATAGAAGTGATAACAAATCGTCACAAAGCAATGCAAAGCGAAAAATAGGTACTAAATTTATACCATTGGCGTACTTAACTCGAATAAATGACATTTTTACCGTTCGTGATTATTTGCTGATAAGTTTTACATTTTAAAATCTAATTTTTCGATAAGTAATGGGCGGAATTTTAAAATTTAAAGACTATTGTATAGAGAATTGTAAGAGCTTTTGAATAAAACATCGACTGATCTAAATACGTTACTAGACAATCATTTGACATCCACTACTTTGACGTGGACTGTATTCAGGCCCGGATTAGCAATTTCCTGATCGTATCCATTTGTGTTTTATAGAAGTGATAACAAATCGTCACAAAGCAATGCAAAGCGAAAAATAGGTACTAAATTTATACCATTGGCGTACTTAACTCGAATAAATGACATTTTTACCGTTCGTGATTATTTGCTGATAAGTTTTACATTTTAAAATCTAATTTTTCGATAAGTAATGGGCGGAATTTTAAAATTTAAAGACTATTGTATAGAGAATTGTAAGAGCTTTTGAATAAAACATCGACTGATCTAAATACGTTACTAGACAATCATTTGACATCCACTACTTTGACGTGGACTGTATTCAGGCCCGGATTAGCAATTTCCTGATCGTATCCATTTGTGTTTTATAGAAGTGATAACAAATCGTCACAAAGCAATGCAAAGCGAAAAATAGGTACTAAATTTATACCATTGGCGTACTTAACTCGAATAAATGACATTTTTACCGTTCGTGATTATTTGCTGATAAGTTTTACATTTTAAAATCTAATTTTTCGATAAGTAATGGGCGGAATTTTAAAATTTAAAGACTATTGTATAGAGAATTGTAAGAGCTTTTGAATAAAACATCGACTGATCTAAATACGTTACTAGACAATCATTTGACATCCACTACTTTGACGTGGACTGTATTCAGGCCCGGATTAGCAATTTCCTGATCGTATCCATTTGTGTTTTATAGAAGTGATAACAAATCGTCACAAAGCAATGCAAAGCGAAAAATAGGTACTAAATTTATACCATTGGCGTACTTAACTCGAATAAATGACATTTTTACCGTTCGTGATTATTTGCTGATAAGTTTTACATTTTAAAATCTAATTTTTCGATAAGTAATGGGCGGAATTTTAAAATTTAAAGACTATTGTATAGAGAATTGTAAGAGCTTTTGAATAAAACATCGACTGATCTAAATACGTTACTAGACAATCATTTGACATCCACTACTTTGACGTGGACTGTATTCAGGCCCGGATTAGCAATTTCCTGATCGTATCCATTTGTGTTTTATAGAAGTGATAACAAATCGTCACAGAGCAATGCAAAGCGAAAAATAGGTACTAAATTTATACCATTGGCGTACTTAACTCGAATAAATGACATTTTTACCGTTCGTGATTATTTGCTGATAAGTTTTACATTTTAAAATCTAATTTTTCGATAAGTAATGGGCGGAATTTTAAAATTTAAAGACTATTGTATAGAGAATTGTAAGAGCTTTTGAATAAAACATCGACTGATCTAAATACGTTACTAGACAATCATTTGACATCCACTACTTTGACGTGGACTGTATTCAGGCCCGGATTAGCAATTTCCTGATCGTATCCATTTGTGTTTTATAGAAGTGATAACAAATCGTCACAGAGCAATGCAAAGCGAAAAATAGGTACTAAATTTATACCATTGGCGTACTTAACTCGAATAAATGACATTTTTACCGTTCGTGATTATTTGCTGATAAGTTTTACATTTTAAAATCTAATTTTTCGATAAGTAATGGGCGGAATTTTAAAATTTAAAGACTATTGTATAGAGAATTGTAAGAGCTTTTGAATAAAACATCGACTGATCTAAATACGTTACTAGACAATCATTTGACATCCACTACTTTGACGTGGACTGTATTCAGGCCCGGATTAGCAATTTCCTGATCGTATCCATTTGTGTTTTATAGAAGTGATAACAAATCGTCACAAAGCAATGCAAAGCGAAAAATAGGTACTAAATTTATACCATTGGCGTACTTAACTCGAATAAATGACATTTTTACCGTTCGTGATTATTTGCTGATAAGTTTTACATTTTAAAATCTAATTTTTCGATAAGTAATGGGCGGAATTTTAAAATTTAAAGACTATTGTATAGAGAATTGTAAGAGCTTTTGAATAAAACATCGACTGATCTAAATACGTTACTAGACAATCATTTGACATCCACTACTTTGACGTGGACTGTATTCAGGCCCGGATTAGCAATTTCCTGATCGTATCCATTTGTGTTTTATAGAAGTGATAACAAATCGTCACAGAGCAATGCAAAGCGAAAAATAGGTACTAAATTTATACCATTGGCGTACTTAACTCGAATAAATGACATTTTTACCGTTCGTGATTATTTGCTGATAAGTTTTACATTTTAAAATCTAATTTTTCGATAAGTAATGGGCGGAATTTTAAAATTTAAAGACTATTGTATAGAGAATTGTAAGAGCTTTTGAATAAAACATCGACTGATCTAAATACGTTACTAGACAATCATTTGACATCCACTACTTTGACGTGGACTGTATTCAGGCCCGGATTAGCAATTTCCTGATCGTATCCATTTGTGTTTTATAGAAGTGATAACAAATCGTCACAGAGCAATGCAAAGCGAAAAATAGGTACTAAATTTATACCATTGGCGTACTTAACTCGAATAAATGACATTTTTACCGTTCGTGATTATTTGCTGATAAGTTTTACATTTTAAAATCTAATTTTTCGATAAGTAATGGGCGGAATTTTAAAATTTAAAGACTATTGTATAGAGAATTGTAAGAGCTTTTGAATAAAACATCGACTGATCTAAGCGTTTTTTTAAAATGTTGACGAGGTTCCTGAAAATGGCTCCGTATCGTTTTCGGTTGGCCATCCTTTACAATTAACTTTGAATATAAACTATAAATAAAATTATTTGTAGCAACAGAAAATTCTACTTTAACATTTTTTACAACATTTTAAAGGTATATTTATTTAATAAGCATTTTATTCTGAAATTCCGAAGTTTTTCTGTTATATATTTTCCTCGAAAGAGCAAACACATTCAAAACCCCAATTTTTTTAAATAAAACGTAAAAGAAAAGGTAAATCTGCGAACATCGGGTCTGAAAAGTCTCAAAACTTCGAAGAAACTCCAATGCGGCAACAATAATATATTAAATGCTTCATTCCAACATATTTTTATGGCTGGGAGACGTGTTGATTAAATTAGAAATAAGTGAGGTATTTTTGGAAAACGGTTTATTAGAAAGTTCAACTTGCGGAAAAGGAACTTTATATTTATCATTTTATATCGTAAACACTTTGGCTTGGCATTTATTTAGACGGTAGTAAAAAATGTTGTCACCTGCATATTTAATGCTGCTGTTTGAATCTAATCGTTTTTTCTCTTTGTACTTGTTACATTTCTGAAGCAACGTAGTCCTTTTTTTTAGATTTTTGATAAAAAAATGGGGATGGTTTTAAAAATGTACTAACCATTTATTCTCGCATTTTCCTTACAGGCTTTCAGAAAATGTAAAATCGATGGTTATACATGATGTTAACGAGATTATAAAGAACATTTCTTTTGGCAATTTTTTATCAATGAACGTCCTAAACCTGCCTTACTATAGGATCACTAAATTTTTCGTGTATTTTTTATCACCGGGTTGTAATATTGGTAGATTAAAAAAGTTAATTTCGCGGTGTTCTGGGAGAATTTCATTTTATAAACACTAATAATGACTGGAATTTTTGTACAGTAAAAATTGGATGATTTATTTAAATTTCAGACATTTTTTTTTACGGTTAAAAATTGATAACAGTGCCCTGCAAATTGTGAAAAGCCATAAATTATAAGTCAATTACAAAGGGAACCAGGAAAGTTTTGCAATTTGATGCATGAGTTTGCAAATTGACGGGAGTGTTGGTGCATTTTGAGACGTGTTCATACTTGCACACGATTAGCTACGACAAGCCGATGGGCTCATTTGTTAGTCAACAGTGGTAGTTTAAAATGCTATGACATCTTGGTCACGAAATGATATTCGGGTGGATTTGTGGTATAACTTCGCTCGTGGTTTAAACATAGACCAGCGCTTAGACTCTTGCACTAGGTGATGATTGTCCACATCGTACAACTATATTCAGGTCATCATTATCATATCTGGCTTTACAACCCCTGATGGGTTTTCCTTTAGGACCTATAGGATGTTTTCCTTGTGGACCCTGTAGAGATCTAAAGTTAACTCTAAGAATCCGACTTCTCAGATGTTATGTCTTTTCCACCCTGCTGTACGGTATGGAAGCCTGGACTATAAACAAGTAAGAAGAAAGACGACTTGAAGCCTTTGAGATGTGGGCTTACAGGAAAATATTAAAAGTTTTATGGACGGAAAAAGTATCCAACGTCTAAATAAATTCACCCAAATTCTTACCACCATCAAAAGAAGGAAACTGCAATATTTCCGACATATTATGAGAGGCGAAAAATACCGATTACTGCAAAACATCATGCAGGGAAAAATTTATGATAAAAGAAAGCCGGGCCGCAGAAAAGTATCATGGCTCAAGAATCTACGTGACTGGTATAAACTCAACTCAAGCTCTCTGTTCAGACTTGCCGTCAACAGAGTAAGGATAGCCTTGTTGGTGACCAACGTTCTAGAAGGACATGGTACTTAAGAAGAAGAAGTCGTTTCACACACAAGCTTTACCATTCTTTCATCTGACATTCTTCTTACGTGGCCCGCCCACCTCATTTAGTATGTTACCACCCGCATATAGTTCTTTGAGTTCTTGGTTGGTTTTTATACGGTATATTCCTGTTGTTTCTTGTCTAGTTGAACCAAAGATTCTCCTCAGCACTCGTCTTTCGAATATCTTGAGTCGATCTTCGTTTGCAGCGGTTAGTGTCCAGGTCTCGCAACCATATATTACTATAGGTTTTATGATTGCGCTGTCTATGTGTAGTTTGGTTTTTCTGGTAAGTTCCCTTGATTTCATTAAAAGAAAAAGAGCATCTGTTTCCGGCTTGTATCCTGTTTATTTCCTCTGTGATGTCGTTATTTTCACTTATGTTCTTGCCTAGATATTTAAATTGTCTTGCCCGCTCGAAATTGTTGTCTTCAATCGGGTGGTTCAGAGAATTCCAAAGCTAAAATTTTAGAGAAGAGGACGCTGAAAGGACCACCAACGTCACCAAAGTTACTGCTGTGAGGATAATGCTAGACGAAGACAGGTAAGTGATTCACCACCAGATTGGGGAAACCTTAGGCCTGAATGCAGCAGAAATTTGTTCGATTCTTAATGATCATTTGCAAGTGACAAAAGTTTGTTCTCCCTGGGTGCCGCATAGTCTAACTGAAGACCAGATAACACGACGTGGGGAGACGCTGAAAATGTTTGATAAGAGACGATGTCTGTATGTGAACAACATCTTGACAGGTGACGAGACTTGGCTGTAGTATTATAATGTGTCGACCAAGTTATAAAACAAAGTTTAAGTCTTCTATGACGAGGGTACACCTGTAGCAGTCAGGAATTTCCGGTCAACAAAGAAGCAAAGCTAGATTAGTCACAGCTACATGGTACATTGAATAGTATCTCCCAAAAGTAATCGACTCTCTGAAGAACTTTCGACCAAATTTAAGAATGGACACCATTATTACTGACGTAATAATTTAATTTTTAGAAAATTATGGCTTATTCAATATAACTGCTGCAGAACTAGAGGAAATCATAAGTAAGTAAGATTTTTGGGAAGAATAAGAAGGCTCAGAATAATCTGAAATAGGATTACTTGTGGTTCGAAATGTACTTCTACTACTTATATGTACAGTTAAATACTGGTCATCGAGTTTCTAACGATAATCCGTTACCACCGTATATTCGTGAAATATGCTATAGTATGTTTCTTTTGAACAGTGGAAGTTTGTACTGCCACTCTTCTTGGTATTATGATTTCTGCTTTCCTTTAAAGATTTTTGTGTGTTTTTTGCTTTATTTAAAACTTCTCGCCATTTCTGTCCTTGCAAATGTCATATCAGTTTCCAATTCACCCTGTATGGTTTAAATTTGCGTAATAAAAATTACACAAAAGTGTGCAAATTAATTTCAATTTCTCAAATTAAATAGTACCCAATTCTAGTCAAAGAAAAAAGAACAACTACTACAACAAAATTAAAGATATTACTTAATTGGTATGCTCTACTTCTGACAACCTACAGATTCCTTAGCGCTAACAAGTCCGAAAAATTATGCAATCTTCTAATGTTTAATGGACGCTTTCTAAACGTATGTTTTGGTTTAGACTGTTATTTTATACGTAGGTAGATAAGCAGTCTGAATAAATTATGAAATCGGAGTATTCGTCGATTGTTGTGTATATAATGTTGACTTTGATATTGCGATTGCGAAGTCGGAAAATATTGAAACAACTAAAAAAAAAAATCCGTTTGGAAATTTTTAGCCTTGTACAATTACTCTTACAAACATTTTTTAATCGGTGTTGATAGTTTGTTAACCTTTTCTTCATTCTCTTATTCGGCTTACTTAATTTTGGAAAAGTACTGTCTGAAGTTTAAACTACGCGCTAGGCCCTCATTCAATTGGCGTTCGGTGATAACAGCTAATGAAAGTAGGACTCTCGGTCTGGAGATTAAGTTAGACAAAACCAAACTCATGGTAATTGATAGAAGTAACGCTTCCGAATATCAAAACGGTTAATGACTTCATTTACTTGGGGTCTTTAATAGCCAACACAGGAGGCTGTGAGACGAAGATAAAAAGACGTGTAGTACTATCGCGGGCAGCTATGGTGAGCCTGGGAAAGATATGGACAGACAGAGGGATAAGCAAAAAAAAATGGCTCCGGTAAGATCTTTGGTGTTTCTCTTTATTTTTATACGGATCTGAGTCGTGCACCATTAAAGCGGCTGATAGACACCGCGCATAGACGCATTTGAAATGTGGTGCTGGATAAGAATGTTGCGCATTCCATGGACGGCTAGAAGAACAAACGTGTCAATTCTTAATGAACTCGGCATCACGGATCGACTATCTACCGTCTGCCGGAGACGAATCCTCCAATATTTTGGACACATCACACGCAGAAATGAGGATAACCTGGAGAAACTTATAGTAAGGGACAAAGTAGAATGCCGAAGACCCAGAGGCCGATCTCCGTCACGTTGGCTGGACCAAATAAAGAACATCACAGGTCAACCATTGCAAACGAATCTCCGCGAGGTCGAGGATCGCCACCTTTGGAAACGTGCAGGTAGCCATAGTGTCACGATGCTTCAGACATAAAGACATAAAAAAAAATAATTGGAGTTTGCTCAGTAAAAAATTTTCGTAACGCCATCCGCATTCAAGATAGAGGGCGTCGAAGAACATTTATAACGATTTTGCCGAAACTACTGGAAACATTGTAATGCAATTTTATACAAATTTGTTTTAGAAGCTGATACATTTTATGAATTTGTTTTTATATCTGACTTTCATAGAGGGCGCTAGTTACACAGTTCGTACCAAGTAGTATTGAACTTTTTTAAGGTTAGATTTATTAATCAAATTTCAAGTGAACTTAAACATCATTCAATTTTACACCAAAAAGGTACTCTTGGTAAAACTCGATACTGATGCTTGATAATACCGTAAGTACTACATGATTAAATATATTTATTAAATTTGTCCTGATAATTTTTCGCTTTTAACATAATTAAATATATACCTATTTCTAACCAAAAAAATCATCGAGAGCTACATCAACAATTTCTGTTCACAATAAAGCAAAAATAAAAATTAAATCTCTTCACAAAAGCATAAATATTAAACAAATAATTTTCGGGTTTAAATCTTAGGGGAACATAATAATGTACCTGTCAACACAGTGCGATGTTTCGGTGACTAATCCGATATCGTCGTATATTGGTGAAATAAACTATACTTAAAATTAAGAGGTTTAGAAATATTTTGAATATATAAAGGTGATGCAATAGTAAGTCACAAAATATCGAATGTAATTCCAAATGTTTAGTCAGAAATTGTCAAAAATAATGTCCAAAACAAAAAACAAACCAAAATTAATGTTTTTTTTAAAGTTATACAACCTACCGTTATTGTTACGATTTTATTGAGCCCGTCTCTGTCAAAGCGTGCCGATGGCGCCGACCGAATCTAGGGTGAATATTTAATGAGCATAGAAGACTGGATAATTCAAGAAATAACTGGACCCTTCTCGTGGATATTCGTAAAGGTTTAAAAAAACGGCGGTTGTGAGAAAAGACAGTATTAGTAAAAAAAAGTTTTTATGAATTAAGAAATGTAAATAGTTATAAAAAGTTGTATATCCAAGTGAATATCTCATCATCATCATCATCCAGCCTTATTCTCTTGTCCATTGCTGAACGTAGGCCTCCTCGAAATATTTCCATCTTTCCCTATTTTGCGCCTCTGCGATCCAGTTCGTGGTTATCCTTTTGAGGTCATCTGTCCATCGTGTCGGTGGTCTACCCCTGCTTCGCTTATCCGATCTCGGTCGCCACTCCAGAACTTTCTTTGTCCACCTTCCGTCCTTCATTCTAGCCACGTGTCCTGCCCATCTCCATTTCTGCTTTGTAATTCTCTCTATTATGTCCTCTACCCCCGTTTTTCTCCTTATATCCTCGTTTCTGACTCGGTCGTTAAGGGAAAGTCCTAACATGGATCTCTCCATTTTCCGTTGCGCTACTTGTAGTTTTTTAACTATTGTTTTTGTTAAGGTTAGGGTTTCAGCCCCGTATGTCATAACTGGGAGAACACACTGATTGAAGGTCTTCCTTTTCATACTTACGGGAATTTCTGATTTAAATATGTCCCTAAGCTTTCCGTACGCTGCCCATCCCAGAGATATTCGTCTGGACAGTTCGCACGTCTGGTTGTCCCTGCCGATCCGGATTTCATGGCCAAGGTAGGTGTATTTTTCTGTGATTTCGATGATTTTGTTTTCTATTTCTACAGGTTCGCTTGGTACTAGGTTGGTTAACATTTTTGTTTTGTTATAATTTATTTCCAAACCTGCTCTTTGTGTTGCCCGTTGTAGATCTTTTAGCATTTCCCTGGCTTCCTGCATGTCATCTGCCATTAGAACTATGTCATCCGCAAATCTTAGATGGCTCAGTCTTTCCCCATCTATCATAATTCCCTTATTTTCCCAATTCAGAGTTTTGAAAACATGTTCCAGGACCGCAGTGAATAGTTTTGGAGATAACGTATCGCCCTGCCTGATTCCTCTTTTTATTTTTATTTCCCTTGACGATGTATGCAGGTCAATTGTTGTTGTTGCGTTTTTGTAGATATTGTATATAATGTTAGAGTATCTTCCATCTATTCTGCATTCTTTTATTGCTCGTACTATTGAAACTAATTCAACGGTGTCAAAGGCTTTGTAAAAGTCCACAAAGATTAGTGAATATCTAAGTAATTTATAAAAGTAGAATTTATTGTATTTGGAATAAACAGTATTTTATTCGTATACATATGCATATACGAACATGTAAAATTAAAGATCAAACAAATAGAAACCTCTTCATTTCAACTGATTTACCGACAACTCTATACAATAGACAATTTTTTTTTCTTGTTGGTGTTCGTTATGAAGAAGTTTTCTTTGTATTTATTTAAAAACATTCTTTCAACGTAACAATGATTAATAAACCATTAAGACTGAATAAATAATTAAGTGATAATTACGCTACGCCATAACATTCCACGTCTCATTAATTATTTGTCAGTTTTTCCTATTCTCATACTGAAAGTGGAACAACGACCGTCTATTGAAAATGATCCAAATTATGTTCCCTTTATTTCGAAAATTATATATTTCAAGAATACAAGGACGCTAAGGTCGATGTATTTATTTTAACACAAAATATCCCACTATAAATTACATAGATGATGCAACTTTAACGACACTATAATTTAGATATTTTTAAAGGTTTTACAAATAAACAAAAATTAATTTATAATTATGTATCGAAGTGCCGCTAGGAAATCCTGGCAGTTGTCATAAAGTTTTATAAATTAGCCGTTTTACTCGGCGTTGCCAGGGGTTTCTGGAAGGTTCTTAATCCCTGGAATACCAACGTCGGATATATTTCGGAATGCCACTATAAAACTCAGCAGTCCCGAAGACTATAAATTCGACAATAATATCGGCCGATTTTAATAGTTTTTATACTTCATCCCCTTCCCATCGCTTTTGTATGGGTGCTGCGGTGGGTCAACTTTTCAGTAATTGTTGTCTCGGTTCATCAACATCATCATCTCCCAGCCTGGTGTTGAGTCCACAGCACAAAGGCCTCCTATCTTGAGCTGTTCGAATCCAGTGTCCGTCCACTCTTTTTATATGGTCGCTCAAACGTGTTGGTGGTCTTCCTTTGCTTCTTTTGTTTGCACGGGATCTCCAATTTATTATTCTTATACACCATCTCTCATTTTAGTTTCGTGATTCTCTGTATTATGTCTTGGACCTTTGTTCTTTTTCGGATGTACGTATTTCTTACGCGATCTTGGGTTCGAATTCCAAGCATAGCTCTCTCCATTTATGTCTGACCAACCTCCAATCTATGTTTGGTGTTCCTTGTCAGTGTTAGCGTTTTGGCACCGTAGGTCATTACTGGTAATACGCATTAATTGAAAACTTTGGATTTGGTAAGCTATTATTTGCAAAAAATTTGATTGAAATTGCTCCAGGCGTTACCGAGTTCTGCTGGAACGTACATATCCATATCCTCTTTAATTTACATAAATATTTCTACGTTTTTTTTGGTTTTTTTTAAATCCTTTATAATAAATTATATTTAAGCAAGCATAAATCTTTAAACAGGTCGTTGAAAAACTTCGGAACCAAATGAGGAAGTATCTTATTCGTCGTTGGTTCGACCCACACCAGAACGAGTAGACGCGGTGACAAATAAAACAAAATGTATGAAAGTACTTACAAGGAAAAAAAAGTGGTGAGTCATTATCATTAAATCGACACGTACGACCTTGCCGAATTCAGAAGTCAAACGTTTAACTGATGAGATTCCGAGAAGAGAATGAAAGTTTTGTGTAGTTGATTAGACTTTTAATTAAGTAATTGAGTTAAGGTTGAGAATGTTTTTCTATTGTAAGGAGTTAATTAGGAAATTTTTGTCCGGAATAATAAATAAGTGTATTGTTACTCAGAGGAAATTAACGCAGGTCCGGACTCCTATATATAATAATAAACGGTGATTCATTTACAGGTACTTTTTGTGATGAGTATTTAATTGCATAATCGCTCATGCGTTATGTCAACTAAAGTGGCATTCTTGTTTATTAGTGTTTGAAATTTCATAATGGAAAAACTCAGCCCGGCACAGCGTCTACAAATTGTTCAACTTTATTATGAATATGGGCGTTCTCCGAGGAATGTGTATCGCGCGCTTGGAGCAACTTATGGTCCACATAATCGGTCTACCGAACGCACAATTCGCTCTTCCGTCAGTAAGTTTAAGACCAAATTTTCATTATTGGAAAATACTCGGCCAAATAGACCACATCCAGCACGTAGTGAAAAACATATAGCTGCGGTAGCGGAGATTGTACGCGAAGACCGTGAAGTGTCGATTCGTCGCCGTTCTCAACAGCTTGGCCTGTCGTACTCAACAACTTGGCGTATTTACGTAAGGATCTTTCTTTAAAAGCACACAAAATTCAATTAGTGCAAGAACTGAAGCCAACCGACCTTCCGAATCGTGTCCAAATTTTTTATTGGGCTCTTGAGAAGCTTGCAAAAGATCCACTGTTTTCAAAAAAAAAATTGTTCACCGATGAGGCCCATTTTTGGCTTAATAGGTTCGTAAACAAACAAAATGCCCGTATTTGGACGATGAACAACCCGAGGAGGTTCAAGAGCTGCCATTAAATCCGGACAAAACAACTGTGGTTTATGGGCCGATGGAATTATCGGTCCATATTTATTCAAAACAGAGTCCGGCCGGAATGTTACTGTGAATGGTGACCGTTATTACGCTATGATAACAGACTGATCTGATTCCTGAAATTAAAGCCCGGGTCTCGACGAAATTTGGTTCCAACAAGATAGCGCCACTTGCCATACAGCCCGTAAAACCATGGCTTTACTGCGAGAACAATTCGGCGAACAGATCATTTCACGCTTTGGACCAGTGAATTGACCGGCTAGATCATGTGACATCACACCTCTTGACTTTTCCATTAGAGCTATGGTAAGTCCAAAGTCTACATGGATAATCCGGCTACGATTGAAGCATGGGAGGCCAATATTACTCGAGTCATTGGCCAAATACCATTCGAAATACT
The DNA here is from genome assembly GCA_950111635.1 of Agelastica alni. NCBI lineage: Eukaryota > Metazoa > Arthropoda > Insecta > Coleoptera > Chrysomelidae > Agelastica > Agelastica alni. The sequence goes on from OX467718.1 coordinate 16,792,448, forward strand.
ATCACGTGTAATTGAAAGTTGGAACTTGAGAATGGACCCTGTTAACCGTAGTCGTGGACAACATTTGAAAGAAATTATCTTTAAGAAATAATTGTAAGAAATGGTTCTTTTGTATGCTAATAAAGATTATAAAATAAAATTGTTTTAATAAATTTTTTGTATTAAAAAAAATACCACTAAATGAATCACCCTTCACTTACCAGGAAAATCAAATTCAGCCAAAAGTTGTTCGTACTCGAAGCACTAAATGACATCTTTCACAAAAGTAAGTTAAACACTTGATTATTTAATAAATAAAAACACCAGATTTATCATCCAACACATTAATTTTAAGTTAAGAATGCCACACAAAAAATGCTTCATCCTAAGAAACTGTTAAAACATGTTAAACCATTATTTGCAAAAAATATTAAACGAACAAGAAAAAATAAGTCATTTTCTTCGTCAAAAATTTAATTGTATTATTAAGCGAAAGAGGCTCACATCCCTTACAGGATCATTGTTACTAGTACCACAAACGCAAAACTCCTGTCTGCAATCAGTTATTACAACACTTTACGATATTTTAATTAATTTAAATAAATTTTATCTTTCGCAGATACTCTTGATGAGTTAAGGCACAACCGAACTTATTGATGATTGTAAGACCTCTAAATTTTTATATGTCGTATGTTATTTACACATAAAACATATTAATTAATGCTTATTATTAATGTTAATAACTGTTTTTGTTTTGGTTAAACCATATGAATAATAAGGTTATTCAGGATTCACCATTTTTTTAATTTAGTACCTAAAAACATAAAACATTTAAACAAACAGATTTAAAGTAGACAAAATATTAATTTTATTTTTATTAATTAATTTTATTCTTATATTAAAAATTATTTTTTACTTTTTAGTTTAACTCTAAAAGCAAGTTTTTTGTTTTTTTAAACTATAATTTATTTTTTGCTTTTTAGTTCGATTTATTATACTTACCCTCTTGCCATTCATCCCTCGGCACGTTTCTCACCAGTATATTGGGTTGGGTAAGTTATAATATGACATTGGAACTGCGCGCATGCGTATTTCACGCACCTGTTCTATCTCTCTTATTCTCAAGCAAAGGATCCCTGAAGAAATGTATAAATCCTGGCGAAACTAATCAGGATAATCGGATATTTTGATCGAATTATTGCATTGTCGTCGGTCTTTGACGAGTGTGCGGAATATAAATTAAACCTAATCGCTTAAAGTAGGGTGAATCGAGGTCCAAAAGTCAGTTACAAACAAACATACAGGTGAAACTAATAAAAGCGTGTTAAAAATACACCTGTTCTGAATACATTGTTAATATAATAAAACAAATTTTACTTAAAGAAAATTTGGTTTTATAATTTATGTTTTTAAAAAATTAACACTATACTTTTATGCAACACAAACTACCAGTTGAACTACTGCAAATTGCTAGTGGCGCCATCCTAGATAATGGGCAAACTACTTAATTTGAATAGTAGAAAACTGTCGCATATTTATGTATCGTTAAAGAAACTGCACGCATGCGTAGAAAGGATATGATTGTGGACCCGCTTTTTGAAAAGTTGTAGGTTATAGTTCTCTAGAAAAACTGATTTTGAAATATTGTTCCATTTCTTAGCAGCCCTGTAAAAGAAGGATTCTTGATGGAGATTGGTACTTGTAGTGTCAATCTTGAGAGTAGTATCTGCCATGAAAATATCTGTAAAGTAATGTCTGGTCTTTTATGTTCTAGTGGGTGAAGGTTATCTGTGAGAGTTGAGCTGTTTATTAACCTAATGGCCTTTTTCTGAATGGAATCTAGAAGACGAAGAGAATGCTTTGGTGCTGAACTCCAAATGTGCGAGCAATATTCAGTATAGGTCGGACTTATTATCAGACACCGTGACTCCCAAAATCGTGATGAAGGGACTTGATTTAAGGGTATTTCCGGATATAGTAATGGAATGATTTAAGGAATTCACTTTCTTGGAAAACGTGGCGCTTTGTGTTTTCTGGGCGTTGAACTGAACAAGATTGTTGGTTCCCCACTCGAAGATTGCTTTAAGATCTCTATTGATGGGGTTTTTCAATATTGCTTCTTAAACAGGATATTCTTTAATAACTAGAGGAGTCTACTATAAACGTTTTTTCGTCGAATTCTGTATACAAATTTTTATCTTGACATTATTTTTCCGAAACAAATTTTCTTATGATACGGTAATTTGTAAAGCTGGTGTTCAAAACGAGCCATATCACTATAACTATAAAAATATAAGGTAAAATATTTTTAATTAAATGCATTATCGTCGATGAAAATTCAGAGAAAATAATTATACACATGTCACGTGTTAGAGATCTTGCAAAAATACCGTTCGGTCTATTCAAAAAGTTTCAATGCCAACTTTTTTTATCAATACGCCTCATCAGATTTTATAAAATCCAATAAAAAAAAGTAATAAATTATTTGCATCATCGCTGTTACACTTATAATAACACATCTTCGTGTTAGGTGTATCCAAATATAGAAGATAAGGATGTGCATTATTTGTTAAACTGTTATTTAATCACAGGTATTAAGCGATCACTTTTTCATAAAATACCTTGAATGTTGCGAGTTTGGGGAAAATTCAATTATTTGTTTAGAACATTAAATAACCATTAAAATACCCTAATGGACGAAAGAATCAAGCCACTTTATATTAATACGTTGTGAAAAGAAGGAGTTAATAAGGAAATAGCGCTGTGAAGCTTCCACTTAAAGTCTCACAAAATAAAATTATAAATGTTTTATTTAAATTTTAAATCGGGATTTGGCGACTTTGATAAATAACTATTTAAAACATTTATTGAAAAATCTCCGATTTTATATTTCATAAGTAACAGACGTTAGCTTGGGATGGAGTCAAAAATATATTAAAAAATAATAACTTTTAAAACAAGGTTAGTTGCCAGGTCAAGAGTACTAGCAACCGACGAGCATGTATGCGCTGATGAAAAAAGAAGAAGCGAGTAAAAGGAAAAGGTCTTTGCCTACCCTAACAGGACAAAGGCGTGACTATATTTATGTAATTATGTTTCAAAAACAAAGTAACCACTCTTGGAAACTTTAGGAAAACTAGTTGTCACTAGAAATAAATCCTTAGACTTAGTTAACTACACAACAGCGTCTGTTTGTTTTCCAAACATTCAACCTTTATCCCCACAAGATGTTTGCAAATTAAATTTAAGATACTGGTTCGGTAGTAGTTCAGGAAGGCCAAAGTTTGTTACTATAGAAATTAATCTTAATGTTGTCACGTATTGTTTTGTACAATAATCGACTAAATTTCAAAGAAAATCGTCCTTTTTTCGCAGAGGTGAAGAAATTCCTTTATGGAGAGGTTATGAGTCTGAAAGCTCAAGGTCTACTGTGAGACTTCACTGACTATGTCTACTCACTAAAATCCAGTACCTTCGTACTGGGTTGAAACAATGTAGCCGCCAAAGAAGCGCCCATACTCACCAGCGCCCCGCACCAGCACAGCACGCGCTCCACCGCCCCCGGATCCCCACCGCACAACCCGCAAGCCAGGCCTTCATTATACAGTCCTTTAGTGATTCTTAGCTAATTCCTGTTTATCGGTAACAGTTCTGGCACGGTCCTTTGATGTATTATTTTCCGTGTTCGTTTCCTGGTACGCTTTTCCAGTAGTTTTTGTGTTATTCCGAACCTTTTCTTGCAAGTTCGTCTACTTCCTCAGTACCTGCAACTTCCTGGCGTCCTGAAACCCGTATCAGTTTAACGTAATTACGTTTTACCAGCATTCTCAGTTCTTCCTTGCAGTCAACGAGTATGGGGGAATGGGTGGTCCGGCCCTGAGGTGCCTCCTGCACAGGACTAAGGCTGTCTACTACAGGATTTCATCCGGTTTCTTGTAGGCTCCGTTAGCTACGGTGCTCCCCCACCGCCATGCATCCATCAGCATGGGTCGCATAACACTTTGGATTGGTGGGTCCAAAGAGTGTGGAAAAGCAGGAAAAACGTACGAATAAATTGAAAAGTCGGCAATGGGGGAGACCACTAAATTTTGAAAAAAGCATAATCTTAACCTTCATCCTTAAATACTATCACATAATGTAATTTTATATTTTTATTCGTTCTGTAGTATGAATAACAGTTTTTATTTTAAATATAAACGTTTATGCGCCATTTGTATAGGTTGCTCTTATTTTCTTAAGAAAATGTCTTCAAAATCGAAGCAAAAACGTCGAATTAAAAAAATTTCTAGACACGGTTACATATATATATATATATATACAGGGTGGCCACTTTTTTAATGGGATTGTATTGGTAACTTTTAACCATACTGGTTAAAAGGTCGGTTAAATGGCTCGGATCTGTATTGAATTTAGAATCCAAATTTTTTTATAAAGTCTACAATACTTTAAGTTTAAAGTGAATCAATAATTATCCGTTTATTCGACTACTAGCATCTACTCGCGGCTTCGTCTGCGTGGACTTCGTAATATTCGACTCCGGAAACCCTCACATACCAATTGAATAGAATCGGGCTATAACCACAAAATTGGTAAATTTTAAATCCATTGGGCGATTAGGAGTGAGTCAAATTTAACTAGCAAGGTTTGATTACAATCATACACCGGGAGACAATCCTTCGATGAGTTTGTGGTTAATATGAACTCGGAATCGCTTATCTTACTATGAAACTAGCACAACAAGTTTTGGCTTAGAAAGAGCTATTATTTTCCAAACCCCTACCAAAAAGCTAGGCTCGGTGAAAATTATCATTTCCCCCTTTTTATTTTTTCTATTTGCCACCATTTGAAGAATGTATTTCGCAAAGTCAGGAAACTTTATAATCAAAAAATAGCAGTGTTTAAAATCACAGTTATTAAAACATACTTACAGCGCACATCTTTATCTTGAAATAGAATATATGTATATGATGAGTTCCACAAAAAGTAAGACCGGTTTAAAAATAAAAAAAATGCACTGATTAACCTTGAAATGCGTAGAACATCTTTTCTTTGGTCTTGGAAATAACATTGAAGCGCGAAGAATTTCTGCACTTAAAGACTCGCAGAAGTATTTTTTTAACATACTCTAAAAATATTTATCGTGTAAAAATGCGTAATGATTTATGGAAAAACTTTATAATGTGCGAAGCCTCTCTATATTTGTCTGCTAGATACAATAAATTGCGCGTTTGGAGTTGCAGAAAGCCTCCGGCAGAAGCATGGACAATAATTGCTTTATGATAACAAAGAAACGTCTGTAAAAAATAAAAACAATTTTTCCTAAAAAACAAGCTAGAAATAAAATAAACGTTGAAATCCAATGATTTATAATTTTAGATCTTCTAAATAAACAGAACCAGTCAGAACATTATATTGAAACCTGGGTTTTCATGTAAGCCGCGTTGCTATGTTACTATTTCAATTTCGTTTCCAATATTTATTAAATTAAATTTTAACGATTTGGTTGTAATACAGACGTTATAATTTATAAAATAATTGAATCAAGTGTACCAAAAAATACTGTTAACAATAAAAAAATTTATAAGGATTTATGGGCTTTTGTAAGGACAGAAATCGCACAATGAAAGAAGAACTAGGATTGATTTTAAGGGATTGGCCTATTAATATGAGAAAAAAATAAAGAATTATCATATTACTGAACACGCATATAAAGTCCTTAAAATGCAATTGTTGAGATTAATATCTGTCAAACACTGTAGTGACCGTTGATGTTAACCTCAGTTCTTTGTTAATAAAAGCTTAAACTTTTCTAATTAACACTCTCGCTAAGCTCTTACATAGTACAAGAGTTTAAAGAAGCTATGGTCAAAACCATAAGGAATTTGACAAGTAAGCTTTTATAAGAAAAATATAAAATTATAATTGATCTGCTCAGAAGTGTTGTATTTCAAAAAGCGTAATTACAATTATTTAGGTTATAGGAACAATGTTGTGGTGTAATAAGTGATTTTTAAGGACTAAATATTAATATTCAAGTGTTAAAAGAAGGGTATATGTTACCTGTAGCAGAGGCCACTTTTTTACAAATAGATAGAATCTCAAGCTGTGACGTCACATGTACGTTACTCTTTCTACCGTTGTCAAACTGAAACGTTACCCATTTAACATTTATAATCATTCTTTTGTTACTTGTACTTTTAAATCAAATATTTTACTTTGTTTCTTTTAATCCTTGAAAGCTGTTAAATGCTCAAAAATTTTAATGACAACTTTTTCAAGTATGCTGCTTACAGGCAACTGTCCTCCGCATGGCTTAATACTTTCAATAATTTAAAACAAAAATTGTTTTCTGTTTAAGGGTTTTAAAATATAAAAAGCAGCAGTGCCCAAATTAACTTATTCTAAGTCCGGATTATCGACTTTAATTTAATTTAATATTGCTGTTTGCTGTTAAGTTTACTCAACATAACCCTCAATAAAATGGATTATTAATAAGCAATTTTAAGCTATTTACGAATGAGTTAATAAAAAATGTAAATGAACTAAATATAAATATTTATTTTACCTTGAATCGATAACAAATAAATAGTAAATAATGTAAAAACAAATTCACACTGATAATTAACCATTTCTAAAGCCATTTGTATAAAATGTGATGAATCGCCGAATGCTCTCCAGAATTAATTTATCACCTTTTTATAAAAACATACACAGGAGATTAATTTTTTATTCAATATACGATTGAATATAAATTTCTTACGTGACACGTATCTTGATGTACATTGACAAATTCATCTCCCTTATTATTTATTTCTACGCTGCGGTTATACATACACTCCGAAGGACGATTTCACTGTTCTTCAGTTATTTTCCCTCTACCTAAACGAAGTTTTGGAACTCATTGTGGCTATCCTTGTGAACTGGCACATGGTAGGGACTAACTTTTAATACCACTGTAACTATGACACGTGACTTTATGTTTGTATGATACTTTCACGAGCAAAATAAAAATAAGAAAAAGAAAAGTCAGTTTATACATACAACAAATTGTGATTTTTAATGATGATTTATTATAAAATACAACGAAGTATGTCTCAAATGTATGTAATACAAAGATAAAATAACCTTTTAAAACAAAAAGAAACTGGTGGTACCACTACAAGTCCCAGGTTAAGAGAATCTTTAAGCCAAAGCTCCAAATTACATTTCTCTCAATATATGGAGAACCTGTGGTCTGGCCTTTGGAGTCTAGTAGGGAACTCTATAAAACACACACAATAGATTTACAAATATTGCAGTGAAGAGGCTCCTAGTCCTAAGCCCCCATACAAATCTAATCTAAATGGTTACAACAGAGCTAATGTATGTATTAAAATCATATACAGAGTATTTCTAAATTTATGCGAAAAAATTTATTATGAATTGTATTTTATTCTTGCATTTTTCTTCTTTACTGTTTTCCACTCTCAATACGAAGATTATCCTACTACTATTATAAACGCAAAAGTTTGTGAGTATGTATGTATGTATGGATGTTTATTACTCTTTCACGCAAAAATTACTAAATGTATTTTAATGAAACTTTACAATAATGTAGGTCCTACATCAGAATAACACATAGGCTATAATTTATAAAGAGACTAGTAAAACATTACGTTGCTATACTCTGATAAAAACCATCGCACCTCGTAACACATTGTAAAATAAATACTGATAGCTAAAACTATTGAACGTAAAGAAAACAAGGGTACATAAAATACATACCAAAATGTTAAAAAACCTAAATAAAAAATTATTGAATTTTTACATGTCTTTCTTTCCGATCCATATATTTTTTTAACCGCTTAAAGAATTCTTCATTGACATACGAGGGCGGTTTGATAAGTCAGTGACTTTTTGAATAAAACAAATTTTTTTCCGCAAATAAACATTTTATTTTTCTACATAATCACCTTTTACCTCGATACATTTAGTCCAGCGTTTTTCTAATTTTTTTATTCCCTCCAAATAATAGATTTTTTCAAAGCTTTCAAAATACGCGTTTGTTTCGGTAATGACTTCTTCATTCGACTCAAATCTCTTACCGCCCAGCCATTTCTTTGGGTTTGGAAACAGAAAATAGTCGTAGGGGGCTAAATCCGGAGAATATGCTGGATGGGGTAGCAGTTCGTATCCCAATTCGTGGATTTTGGCCATCGTGACTAGACAAGCGTGCACACGTGCATTGTCTTGATGGAACAGCACTTTCTTCTTCGCCAAATGCGGCCGTTTTTGCTTCAAATCAACGTCGAATCTGTTCAAAAACTTTGAATAATATTCGTCGGTGATCGTTTTACCTTTTTTGAGGTAATCGATGTGAATGACACCTCGTATATCCCAAAAAACTGTGGCCATGACCTCGTTGGCTGACAGACTCTGTTTCGCCTTCTTTGGTCCACGTTCACCCCGAGCAACCCACTGTTTCGATTGTTCCTTGGTCTCTGGCGTGTTGTGATGGATCCATGTTTCATCCACAGTAACAAAACGGCGCAAAAATTCGTCCGGATTACGGCTGAACATCGCTAAACACTCTTTTGAAGTGGTCACACGATTGCGCTTATGGTCGAGTGTGAGCAATCGCGGCACCCATCTCGCAGAGGGTTTTTTCATGTCTAAATATTCGTGTAAAATATGATGTACCCGTTCAGTTGAGATACCTACAGCATGAGCCAACTCACGCACTTTCATTCTTCGATCATCCAATATCATTTCATGGATTTTATCGACGATTTCCGGCGTGATCACTTCTTTTGGGCGACCTGGACGTTCGGCATCACTAGTGCTGGTACGCGACCACAACGGAACTCTGTAAACCACTTCTTAACCATTGAAATTGATGGTGCCGAGTCCCGTAGTATTTATCAAGTCTTTCCTTAGTTTCAGTGATGGATTTTTTACTTAAAAAGTAATGCTTAATCAACACACGAAATTCACTTTTTTCCATTTTCGTAAAAATTCACGAGGTTGTCTGCTTTGAACGGCTATCAAACACCAACTGCACGACGTAGCTTGCTCAAAATTAGAAAGTTGCCCAGTGATAGATTATAGTTGACGGCAGCACTGTTGCATTTGGAGTAACTGCGCGGGAAATTCAAAAAGTCACTGACTTATCAAACTGCCCTCGTATCTTAAAAAAGATGTTGAAATACTGAAACAACATTTCCAAATCATACTTTCCAATTTTTTAATATTTTGATTTTTTTTTTTAAAAAAGGTGAGATCAACTAAATTTTTATATTAACAAAATTAAATAAAAATAATAATTTTTTTAAATTATTTTGTTTAGATCCATTAGGTATTTTATTTTTATTGAAATGAACATATTTTTATTTCTTTCATTTGTTCTATTTTTAAAAGATTCTTTTATCTTACCGTAAAGTAGTTATATTACAAGTATTCATTTTAGTCACGTATTATAGTTCATAGATTTATTATGTTCACCAATTTGTAACGAAAATGTAAAGTTCAAATATATTTTTTTTATTATTTTACGAGCAAACATCTGGACGACCAATCAGAGTTTTGTCTGTTATTGTACCATCACTTCTATATAACGTTAGTTATGTTTTAATAAAGTCTATTTATTTCTATTTCTTTTTCACTACATTTACACGTGACAAATATCAACAAATAATTATACACTTATAATCAAACAATGTCACAATTATTACAAAAATTATCCATTCAATTATTTACAATTTATACATGGACTTCAAGCCAAATAATTAACTACATTTAATGCATATGTAAAACATTATTTTTTATTAAAAATGTAACGACATAGCATAAAGTTTATCCAATAAGTTTTTTGTAGCAGAATGTTTAAGATTTTAGTCATTGAACAGGATAAAATAAAAACTTTGCATCAAGAAAATTAAAAAAAATTATTTAAATAAAAAAGGTATTATTTGAAATAACAATAATTCTTTTTAATGAAAATTATATTTTATTTAATTGACACTAGGAATCAACCTCAAAATTGAAAAAAGCTGAATACTGAAATATTTTATTTGAATAATTATTTATTATTATTACTTGAATTTTTTATCAATGATCTGCACTTTATTGAGACTTATTATCAACAGTAAATATTTATTTACATTGTTTACGCATATAACAGCAAACTTTATACACAACACTCTCTGAAGATTGGTTGACGTCTATCTGACGGCCAACTCTAACCACGCGGTCATTCGTCAAATCAACTCTCGGAAAATTGGTTGACGTCTATCTGACGGCTAACTCTAACCTCGCGCTCATTTGTCAAATCAAATAGCGCGTGCTTCCGCGACTTCCTGTTACTGTTACTGTTACATATTTCACGAAATCACTCCCACAAATTGCGACTAAGCGACATGCAAGAAAGCGAGAGCAAAGATATTACACATCAATAAACGTTTATAATAATTTGAAAAATTGTATAAAATTATACTGCAAAATACTGAAGTTATAGTTACTGGTATTGTTTGTGACAAAGATAATTTGAGTGTGTCAGAAAATAAATAATTAAAAAAATAAAATATACGCATTCAGTAAGAACATTTATTTTGCAAAGAAAAAACTAAATCTTCCACTTTTCAAACTTAAAATAAATTTGTTGCCTTGCATTAAAATCTCAAGTTTCATTGTTAAATTCATTTTTAGTTTTAAAATTATTGTTTTATTACCTACTGAAATCAATTTTGTATGATTAATTTAATCTGCTAATAATAGAATATGGCTATTAATTTACAGTATTGAAACGGTAAGCCTACTTGTGCTTAAACCTCTAACAATTGACACTGTTATTTAACAAACATTGATGTTTGGTTTTGGTTAGATGTAAGATGTTTGCAAGTTCGTTATAATGTTATCCACTAAAAAAAAAAATATTTTTAGCTGAGCACTATTTTCGCTCATTAGGTTTAGGTAGACCAAATGGTTTGTAGCATTTCAAAAAACAGGCTTCAAGTAATGCTGTTGTACTGAACAAAACAGTGGATACCAACTGTTCAAATTCGTGAATTCAACAGTAGAATTTTTCTCTACGAACTTCCTTGATTTAATCTCCTTAGTACGGCTCAGACGCCGACATGCTATCGTCCGATTTGCACGTGTTAGCAAATAACTATATAGCAATCAGCTATACGCCGTGTGCAAAAAGATCGTTATATGCAGGGAGCAATAGAAGCGCAGACTTTAAGCGCCAAAAGAAGAGAGAAGCCGCACACCCTTTCACTCTGTCTTGCATCCCAACCTCTGAGCAAAGAACAACATCGTTGAACCCCGCCGTTGTAATGTAGCACACATTATTTTAGTTTTATTTAAATTTTCATAACTGCAGGTAAACAGTAACATGAGAATCCGATTATGGATTACATTCAGTTCAAGTCGACAACCAGTGAAAAAATTCTAACGATTACAAGACCGAAATTGTACAATTAATAATGTTTCGGTGAGAGACCAAATGGCGTCTCCATGTATCAAGTTCAATATACTATAAATGGCAAATTATATAGTGTTTTATTTCAATAAAAACGAATACACGTGTAATAAATCAAGATTACCACAACGATGACCCAAAACAACCCTAGGCAACTTGCAGTTGATAGAAACAATTGAATCAGAGACTTATCAGCTATCGAAGTACTTCACCATCATCATCGAAGCGCACGGCGACATTTACAGAGAGGTCGTAAGCCTTCACTACTCCACAAACTCTTTGCTCGCCCCGTCGACACCAACGACACCTTCTTATTTTTGATTAAAATTCCTATTTTTTGTTCTTCCCTGTATACCGTTTAAATATTTGGAAATTAGATTACGCAACGCACAAGCTTTTGTTGGGAAAAAATTTTTGGTACATAAATGTTTATCTTAATGGTGCAGACTTTATGACACTCACAGTATATCAAAGACGATAATAATAATAATAATGCATTTAATTTAGATAATTACCTAATGACGACACGACAATTAAAAAATTGTGATAGTTTTCGTTTTTTTCTCACATAAAAAATGATTATTTACTGTTGCAAAATCATGTCAGTCTAATAAAAAGTACCGTGAGAATACAAATGATAAGAACTTCTCTCGCACACATAAAAATATTTTTTTTGGTTCGTTAATTGGTTTTAGAAAACGCGATTTGTCGACTGTAAAATGGGTAAAAGTGACTTAATGACAGAATATAATATAATTATTTTTTGTGGAAAATTTCTCGTACCCACATAATCAATTTATTGGCAATACTTATTAAATTTTTAATTGCCGATAAAAATTGTTTCTGCGAATATTAATGCAAAAAAATTATCGCGAATTATACTTCAAATATTCGATAAAATCGTCAAGAAAGCATTAAAACATCTAAAAATAGTTTGGATCCAATTGTTTTGCAAATATTATGTGATGATTATCTTAAAAAATTATCTATTTTATTATACGTAAATCCGAGGAAGAGGCTGAGTTGGGAGCACAAAAATTTGGAATTCAGATACGTTTTAATAAGAATAAAGATAAGTATTAACAATAATTGTAATTGCAAACAAATAAACATTAAGATAAGAGATGGTAGGTAGTTATTTTAATCTTCTTTTACAAAAAAGGGTTTAGGTTAAAAATAATTTAATTTTTACAGCAATAATGGACAAATTTCCTGACTAAATTTATTTAAACAAGTAAATAAAACCCATCAATAATTTATCTATACAGGGTGGGGCACCCCATACGACACGGTCCCTGTAAACCAAACCAATAATTTTTTCGGGAACTTTTCCATTTCATTATATGTATATTGATTAAGGCTACAAAAGGAAATTATTTTGGAGTCTACAGGGTAGCTAAAAAAAGTGTGACATATCAAAGTTGTGTTTTTTTTAAAAAGAACACCCTGTATTTCGTTACACTTTTAAATAGTTTAGGAACAAATAATAAAATTTCATAAAAGGTACTATGTAGCTAACTATAACTAACTCGAGTTATTGATTTTTTTATGAAAATGCTAGGTACAATTGGAAACTAAATAACATCGAAACGTATAGAAATCATCCATTTGAATTCTGACCAAGCATAAAAGAGGTTTTAAGAGGTTTCTTATTATAGGATCAATCATAGAAAACTCTCAATAAGGACTGCTTTTTAAAGAGTGATGCCTCAAATATTATTAAGTGTTAAGCAGTCTTTCATAGAGAGAGTGGCTCTTTGTATTCAACAGGATGGTCGTCATTTTGACCATCTACTTTGAATTAAATACATTTGTTTCATATTTTGTTGTTGTTTCAGTTGAATCATAAAAGAAAATTGTATAGTCTGTTTAATGAACTACTGTCAGAATATAAAAAGTAAATATTTTCGATGAAGTGAAGTATAACAACTGTCAATGAGAATTCTGTAAGCACATCAAATAAATGTCGTTTCAAAGCTAATCGTATCTTGATTCAAAGAATGCATTGAAATAAGAAGTACTATTTGAAAAAGCCAATATCTGAAAAACTATTTAGGTTAGGTATAGGGAATCCCCATATGAAATGAAAGATAATTAAATTTTATATTGTTCAGACCAAAAAAATACAGGGTGTTTCATTTAAAATAACAAAGTTATCTTTGTCCGAAATTATAAAAAGATGGCAATAATTTTTAAACATTCTGTATAATATTGGTATAATACGGGTTTTATCGAAATCAATAGCCCAAAACCTCTTTTATGCTTGGTCAGAATTTGAAGAGATGATTTTTATACATTTCGATGTTATTTAGTTTCCAATTGTACCTAGCATTTTCATAAAAAAATCAATAACTCGAGTTAGTTATAGTTAGCTACATAGTACCTTTTATGAAATTTTATTATTTTTTCCTAAACTATTTAAAAGTGTAACGAAATATAGGGTGTTCCATTTAAAAAAACACAACTTTGATATGTCATACTTTTTTTAGCTACCCTGTAGACTCCAAAATAATTGCCTTTTGTAGCCTGTTCAGAAGTAACGGTGACGTCAAAGCTTCTTCTCCTACTTAAAAAGTATCCTCGAGCTGACAGCCCACTTTTATAAGTTTATTTATAATTCAATGATTTTAATTTACAAATTAGGAATTTTTTAATTTCAGTTATTTTGGCAATAAATTTGAAAAGAGAATAAAGAGAACTTTTATATGATGTATTACCAGCCCCTACTTCCCATTTAAAAATTTTGGGGTTGGGATTAATTGATTCCACACTGTAAACATTTTACCAATGTGAAAATCTGTTTGAAAGGAAAAAATCGAAAAAGATGAGTGACAAAACTGACAAGGCATTGCAATGAAATACGGTTTTTCCGATATTTACAAACGAAATACAAACTTAATGTTGATGAAATGACAAAAATGAAAAGCGTAGATTGCGCGAGATATGACGCTCGTTCAAGGTAATATTTTGAAATATTATAATAGTATGTTTTGCATTATTGTGTAATTTTTTTACGACCGCTGTTTCCGGATATACAATGGTATTAGAGTTTTGATTTACCGAAACCAGATTATAGATTTGGCATCTGATTTAAATAATTTATTTTGTTATGGTTTATAAAAACAGTATTAGTAGGTGAATAAACATCCGGTTCTTTAATCGTTTTTTATAATCGCACCAGCTGCGTTTACGATATAGCTGATGTAGCACTGAAGATGGTTGATAAATTAAATCAAAACACTTTACTTTACAAAAATTTTTTTAATGAAATGAAAATAATTTTGCTACTATTCATGCAAAGAAATTATTGTGAACCGTATTAATGTTATTATCACTTTTTACAAATAAACAACTGCTAAGAACAACCGAAATGAAGACGCTAAGATCAATTACGGACAAAACGCTTGGAGACAGACTGAGAAGCAGCGATATCAGAGCCCAATGTGACATTCCAGACATTGTAAGATGGTCCAGAATAAGAAGACGTGCATGGAGATACCACATCGACAGAATGGCTGACAATCGTCTACCCAAAGTTGCAAAAGAGAAAAAACCAATCAACCGTAGACCTCCAGAAAGACCCCCAAACGATGGTTCGAAAGCTGGACATCGGAGTCACAACTTAGGCTACAGCTTTGAAAAAACAAGACATTGTTTTAAAAAAAGAAGAAAAAAAAATCATTTTGCTGCTATTCATGCAAGGAAATTATTGTGATTATCATTTTTTAGAATTTTTTTTTTCACTAAACACCAATAATTTTCTGTCGCAAAAATCTTGAAACTGGAAAAAGGCAACCTGCCTCTAATCATCAGGGTATTAAGGCATTCCGGACAATGAAAAGGCAAACGCATTGGCAAAGAAAACGTTCAAAGTAACAGTAGTTGGCATGATAAAGGATGACACTATCACTATCCCAAAAAATAGTAAGGATTGCTTAGACAAAAAAAGCCCAAGAGGCATCTGAGGAAAAAAAAGGATTGCTTGGTAACTCAATCTCTACTCATGAATATTTTAAAATTTGTAATGCAAGATCACTGATTTTTTACCACTAAGGGCTCGAAATGGACCCAAAAAACATAGAAATAACATAAAAAGCATAAAAAAACTTTAGGTCAAGATAATCAAAGGCTTTCTTTATGCTGTCCTTATTGTTAAAATAATAATTATAAATGGAAAAGGGCAATAGAAAATGTGTAAAGATAATTAATAAACATAAGGCATTTAAACAATTTAACTATATTTGCTGCGGGACAGTATTTAATAAATCCTTTTTTTTGCAACAAAGTTGGGTTTACTTAGCAACAATTTTAGAATTGTTTGGCATCAACTTTGGGTTAATTTAGCAACAATATTGGGTTTATTCAAAAACAATTATGGCTTTACTTAGCTGGAACCAAGCAATAATTTTATTTTTGCAAAAAACTAATAGAAAAACGAAATTTATTTCAACTAAATTTCAATAATAATTGCAAATGGAAAAGGGCAATAAAATGTGTATAGAACTCGAAAACAAATACGGGTTAATTTAAACTTCATTTACACTGTATTATTTTCCAGAATTATCATCTTCGTTTACATATTTTTATCCAGTTCTGTCGTTTTACCTCACGCACACTGTCACTGTTCCTAATTTCGTGTCTGAATTCGTTTTGAATTATGTGTGGAGTTCACTTTTAGTACTAGGTGGCAGGATGTCTCGTTCGAGAAGGAATGCAAGAATTATATGCGAAGGGACTAACTTAATTTCACGTGGAGTAATACATGAACTACTGAACTCAATTATAATCGACAACCGGCCGTGCTCAGAGACTTAGGCGAAACCGATTGTTTCAAGGAGAGAAAATCTGTGGAGCTTTATTAATGTTAGTAAGAGAATTGTCAAAAGAAAATCATAAAGTTTACAGTAAGTAATTATTTAAGAATGTACGTTATATAAAATAACTGCTACTAATGGCGATTGTGAACTACGTAGTGAATGGGACGGAAATGAATGTTAATATTTTTCACTAAGCCTTTATTTTAAATGAATCATTAGTTCGGGGAACGACTCATTTATTAATAGTTGGTAGGGGGTCGATATGTTTCATCTTTAGTATAGGTACACTTTGGTAAAACAAAAATGAAAGGCGGTTTACACTTATGTTTTTATTACAGCTTGAACTCGTTTTGACATCGAATCAATTAATTTTTTGCAATTTTCCTTGATTTTGTCATTTTAAAACGACACCTGAATGACAATCTCAATTATTTTGCCTCATCTAATTTTAGCGATCTGGCCTTGCATATAGAGTACAAATTCTTAATTGGATTGACGTATGGTGAATTTCTAGGCCAGTTTAGAAAAGTAACCTTTTGGTCCTTGAATTATTTCACCATCTTCTTCGAAACATGACACAGTGCTAAATCCTACTGGAAGATGGTTACGCCAACTGCTTGTACTTTTTCCAGTTCACTGGAAAAACACCTTTCTAATATCTCTTTATATTTTTCACAGTTCATCATGCCTTCGACGGGTATAAGTTTTTCTGTTCCCTGATATTAAAAACAAACCGAAAACATGTTTTTGACTGGATGTTTCACTGTTTGGACCAAGTAAGCTGCAGTCAAATTTTTATCCACGCCTTTCGGCACGAACTTTGATTCGTACCCCTGCAATAAAAAGTGAGTCTTATCTGCGAACAAGACATTCCTCCAGGATTCTTTTGTTCAATGAGAATTTTATTTTGCCCAAAATGTCTTTTTTACAACAGCCTACGTTAGAAGCTGTTTTTTTGAGGTCTTACAACTTTTCTATCTCCCTCCAAAAGGCGTGAATTTTCACTACAGTCTTTTTTAAGTTTTGCTAAAGATCATATCTTGTCTTCCTTGGATTTAGCTTACTGTTTCTCAAAAGAAACGAGTCATCTCGGGAAGTTGTCTTCTTTTTTCTTCCACATTTCCCCTTTTTTCTATAATAATTTTTTTTACAGCTCTTAAGCTTGCAGAACACCCTCTAGCAGTGATCTTTTGCGTCATGGATGTGTACTCACCAAGGGTTATTATCTTTTCTCTTTTTTTTGGCGTTATGCCCATGATGCCAGAATCAGGAAAAAACTAACTAAAACGTACTATTTCTCCCAAAACCACAAAAAAACGTGTAACTTAATCACAAAAACAAATTGCATTAACAATATCTTAATGCAGAATGATAAGTTATGGAATACGTCAGGAGACAACTATCAAAATTGTTACAGCAGTGTTGCCAAGTTTAAATAATACAGAAATTTTCCATGTTTACATTAATTCGCACAATACTGTTATTAAAGAAAAAAAATGTAATTTATAATTAGACTTTTTTAAAATTTTGCATTAGCTACATTTTATATTCATACCATGCTACAATTGTATTGCTACTACAACGGACGTAAATGGAAAATGAAAACAAAAATGAAGATATTTTTATAGAGCTAAAAATAATTTTTTCGCCTGAAAATAAAAACAATTAAAAAATGGCTTCATTTATATTTGTTATGGGCATGAACTTAATTCAAAGTCGGATGATGCAAACGACTGGAATGTGTTCATTAAAGACCGTGACATCACGTGGCGATTAAAATTCTAATTTGCTTATCTCGTTCTGTCGTCACAAGAAATTATTCTTGTACATGTTTTCGTAATTCGTATGGCACCCTCTTTCTCATTCCACAATCTTGTCATGATTTTACATTGGAAAAACGTGAACGTACGTCACTGAACAGAAATATCTCGCGCCCAATTACTTTTATGACACATTCTGATTGTTCCAATTTTGAAAACACATTTAACGTGATCAATTCTCGTCGACAATTTAACCAGGAAGCCATTAACATTGCACAATTTTTTTCTAAAATTCCGAACTTTATTTAAAACTCCAAGATTATAGCAACATATTTATTTATTTTCTATCTACTGACGTTCTTTACATTACATTTTTTAAAAAAACCGAATAAATAGTAAAAAGTATTACGTTTTTAATTGAACAACATGAAAACGGGTTAAAGAAAACTATTGTAAGACAATAAAATAGTGGGGCTAATATTTTTGAAATATTAAAACTAGAAATAAAACAAAGCCTAAGGCACTTAATAAATTAAATTCATAATGAAAAATTAAGTAACACAGCTACAGCAATTTGGTTCAGTCGGATTAAACATTAAACTCTGTATAAAATCAGGTTTTTTTTTATTTAACACGCTTATATTAGTTTCACCTGTATGTTTGTAACTGGCTCTTTGGCCTTGATTTTGCCCCACTTTAAGCGATTAAATTTAATTAAAACTTCGCATACTTGTCAAAAAACAACGACAATGCAATAATATGATCAAAATATCCGATTATCCTGATTAGTCTTGCCAGGATTCATAAATTTCTTAAGGCATTCATTGCATGAGAGTAACAGAGATAAAACTAGTGCAAAACAAAAATACGCGACAGTTTTCTACCTTCCAAAATAAGTAGTTATCTAGTAGATGGCGCCACTTAGAGCTGGATTGAAACTTAAGGATATTTTTATGTTGGAATTAATACATGAGCGTCGCTCTGATTTATTCGAGAAATAAAGAGTGTGTAAAACTTTTTTGTTTCATGGGTAATAATAGCATTAGTAAAGAGTGGGTTATTTACACTAAACAACCCTCTAGGTACCTGAAGAAGTATTAAACAGGGTTTTCACTTCTTTCGAACATAAAATTTCCCAGCTTTTCCAGACACATTCTTTACTGTTCCAAATGATGACAAATCGGCATATTACTTTTGAAAATATGACAAAGTTTTCTAAATGCAGCCCAACCCAAGCTTATTCTCTGTTGTATCTTGCAAGTTTGTTTAGCTCTACCTAGTCTGATTTCATAACCCAAGTATTTATAATCGAAGAACTGTTCTATTTGGTATCCACCACTTTCTAATGAACCACCAAGAACGAGGTTTGTCATAAGTTTTGATTTCTGCATGTTCATGGTTAGGCCTACCCTCTTTGAAGCTTGTCTCAATTCATCAAATATTTTTCCAGCATCATTAAAATTATCTGCAAATAGTACAATGTCATCTACGAAACGGAGATGATGAAGTCTTCGCCGTCAATGCTTACACCCCTGGTCTCCTAGCTCAGTGTTTAAAAAACACATTTGAGAACTGCTGTGAAAAGTTTTGGGGATATTGTATCGCCTTGCCGGATACCTCACTCTATTTTAAATTTATTTGTTGGTTTATGAAGTATTGCTCTTTCGGTTGCTTGAGCATATATGTATTGGAAGAGCCCTGTATACCTGTAGTCTATTCTACTTTGCCTCAAGGCTGCCAGTATTGCTGTTAAGTTGACTGTATCGAAAGCTTTTTGAAAATCAATAAATATAAAGTACTAAAGGCTTATTATATTCAACAGTCTTCTCTAAAAGGGTCTTGACGACTTGAAGATGATCATTTGTCCCACAACCACTTCAGGAGTGGTTGTGGAACTAGATCTTTTATTAAGTAATTATGCGTGTTTGTCGCTTACCTGATGGATAATATTTGAATAAATACTGACCTGAAACAAAAAAAAGACTGAGGTTAACAAATATATAAAACTCAATATTTAAATTTATCGTGTTACGCGCCTAAAAAAATGATACCTTTTTTATTTTGGTAATTCGTAATCTACGGCCCTGTTTATTTGTCGGCGTCCGAGAGTCGACCACAGTTAGGGTGCATATTAATGAGCGCTTTGTCGGCCGCCGCCTCCGTCCAGCAAATTCTTAAACGCCGCGCCGCGTCTAGCGGTTTCGAAAAGGTAGAAGGATTGTTACGGACTTTCGAGAAAAAGGTCGATTACTCTGGAATTATGATTTAGAGGTATAAAAAGGACAGCGGCAGCGAATAGGACAGTTTTAAGTTTTTATGAGTAATGAAATGTAATTAGTTGTAAAAGTTGTATGTAAGTGATTTGTAAAAGTAACGTTTTATTGTGTAAGTATTGGAATAAAAATTGATTTGTTACTGTATCGGGAGTTTAAAATTACCAAACCCAAGAAAGAAGTAATTTCGTAACAATATGTATGTTGGTTAAGTGATTTCTTAAAATTCGTAGTCGTTAGAAAAATACAGCGGTTAAAAGAAGCAGATGAATGGAACAGTCGAAGAACCAGTTGGTTAGTATTTTTTTTTAAATTTAGGTTTTTCCGATTTTATTGCAATTAAAAAAAAGTTTATAAAATGGAAAAATCAATAACACCCTTAGTATTAAAGTGGAAAAACGACAATAACTGCAAATGCAACCACTCACGTTCCTATCTGCACCGCTCGCAGGCTTTTCCGAGAGAATTTTCTCCATTTTCGAGCGCAGCAATGTTTATTAGAAAAGTTTTGTAATATAGCTTAGTGAGTACAAATGCAAACGGATATGAGTGTTAAAGGAGGGTAATGCCCTTTGGGGTTGTTAATAAAATCTCGTTGAACGCAAAATATAATGCTTCCTAAATTATGGTTTAAAGGAATTTGGCATTAAATCGTTTTAAAATAGTAAAAGTACGATCAATTCGTTTGAACGAAAAATCCATTACAAAAAAAGAAATAATAAAGTATAAATAAGATAAAGACAAGACAAAAGTTAATGATAATACGATTAAAATTGTTGTTGATTGTTGATATAAAATTGTTTATAAGGTTATGTTATTTAAATTAAGATATACTATCATAAAAAAAAAATACTTTATTAAAGTAGTGCGAACTCTTGAAAGGTAACCACGATCTATACTCAAAGAAATTCTTAAAGAGACCTACTAAAATAAGGAACAGTAATTTGCCCTATACAACTATTCTTAATATTAAGTATACCTTGTAGATGTTACAAATGATACTGAGCAGAAAGCGTCACTTTCGGCCCACTACTTAAAACGAAGTTGCCGCAGTAGGAAGAAAAATAGTATACACACTACGGGCATTAAAGTAAGAAATGTCTCAGAGCACATGTTTGTTGGCCGAGGTGAAGCCGAGGTCATCATTTCATATTTTACTGCCCTAGGTGTGTAATATACTATTAATGACTCTCTTGACCTAAAAATAAGACACATGCATTATTAATCTGTTAATCCTTTATTGCTCGACGGGACCTTAAAGTCCGCTATTTCGTTATGATTAAAGTCAATTATTATTATTATTATTATTATTATTATTATTATTATCCCATAAGTTTTCTTTTAATAAAGTAAGTTGGTTTTTAGAAAAGAAATGACGTCCTGTACATTTTAAAACACGAAAAATGTTTCGCAACCGTTCCAAGCACGTTTATTTTTTCAAAGTTTTTTTTTAAGGATTCCGAGTCCTACAAAAAAAAATATTCTTTGCAAAAATATTTAAAATCACCTTTTGCACTTTACCATAACTCTCTACAGATTTGACTACAAAAAAGAAAAAAATGAAAATTTACGTTCCGAAAGCAACTAGTGGTAAGAACAGCAACAAATGCCACAACCAACTTAATGGAGAATCGTAGTTTGTCAGCGCTAACAAGTCTGTGAAGTGTGAAATTCAATTAGCAGTTGACTTCATCTTGTGTTCGTAATGCAGTTTTAGCTAAGAGGATAAGTTTGACGTAATAATTTCATTTTATTTATAAATGAACTAATAGTAAAATAGAAATATCCTTAATTTTAGATGCAATTTGGATTATCCTTATCTGTTTTGTACTAGAAATGTAATGAATTACTGGGAAAAACTATACCATAATCTTTTTTATGGTCAGCATATAACAATATTTAAGATTTATTGTAACGAAGTTCCCTAACGCGACTTATGGGTAGTGTGATTTAGTAGGAATCGTCATGTAACGAAATGCATCGGTGGTTCAGTGGTAGAATGCTCGCCTGCCACGCGGGCAGCCCGGGTTCGATGCGTTCTTTTTGTGCTTTTACCATTTACATGAATTTCTGGTGACCTGGCAGCTTTCTCTAGGGCGATATTAAGAAGTAGATTTGACAAGCCATCTCCTTGTCTTAATCCGCTACGTATATCAAAATTATCCGGGGGCCTATTATTTATTCGTACTCTAGGTTTCCAGTCTTCCATACATGCTTTCGTCATCTGGATGAGTTCTCTTGGGATTGCGAATTCGGCCATTCCATTCCACACATTTCAAGAAGAACGAATGGACTGAAAAACTTATTTCAGAGGGAAAAATCAATGGTAAACGACCAAGAGGAAGGTCTCCGACGCGCTGGATGGATCAAACCAAAGAAATCATTGGTCACGGTCTGCAAGAAGCATCTCTTGCAGCTCAAGACAGAGAAGGATGGAGAACTACGATCCGAGCAATTAAGACATGATGTCACTATACTCTCTCGAGAGTAAAGGGACAAGAGAAAGAGAGATTCCACACTTGAAATCAGTCGTATACTTGCCGAAAATCTGTGAATAGATTATGGATAGTACGGTTAAAACCGGAACTTTTCGGCTAAGGGAATAAACCCTAACGGAAAATTCTGGTACTCCAGGTCTTGGGAGTTGAGCGGAAGGCTAACTACCCACCCTCGTAGAAAAGGATTTCAGTTATAAAAACTACACCTATAACTTTTTGTAAATGGTTTAAATAAAACGTTATATTTTTACATTTTTCCTATTATGGTAATATTATGGTATGGTACAAATCTGATCTTAGATAAATAAAAGTCACTCAATGAAAACGGAGACATTCTTTGTTGCTGAATCATTGATCAGGCAATTGGCCCTTTTCTGAAGGGAGAACAGTTTAAAAAAAAAAAAAACTCCCTAAATGTGGAAGCACATATAAGTACTATAAGATGTATGGATCAGGTCTTTTCATTACGAGGTATATATATATATATATATATATATATATATATATATATATATATATATATATATATATATATATATATATATCGCGTTAAAACGTGCGTCGGCGTCTTGCGATTCCTAATCTCCATTCCTCTCTATTCGTCCACATGTCCTCTCTCAGATCTCTCTCTTCCATCTCTTTTTGTATGCCTTCTCTCCAGCTCTTTCGTGGTCTTCCTCTTCTTCTTCTTCCTCTGGGGTTCCACTGTAATATTTTCTTTGGGATTCTGTCTGGTGGCATTCTTTGAACATGCCCGTACCATATCAACTGTTTAGTTCTTATTTCGTCTGTGATGTCGTGCTGTACTCCCATTATTTGTTTTATCCTCTCATTTGTAACTCTTTCTAGTCTTGATTTCCCCGCTGCTCGTCTCCAGTAATCCATTTCTGTGGCTCTAATTTTTCTTTCGATCTTTTCTTTCAAAGGCCATACTTCGCAACCGTACATTATTATGCTCTTCCCTATCGTGTCGTAAATTCTTTTTTTGTTGTTGTTGCTTATTGTTCTATCCCACAGTACTCCGTTTAACATTGATATTGCTCTTCTTCCTTTCATATTCCTGTCCAATATTGCTTCTTCGAGTGTCCCATCCTTTGATATTCTCATTCCTAAGTAATTGTAAGCTGACGTGTGTTTGATTTTTTGTCCATTTGATAATTGTAAGTCCTGTTGCACTCCCCCAATACACATATATTCCGTTTTTTCTACATTAACCTCTAGTCCCCAAATTTTATATTCTTCTATAAGTTTTCGTGTCATATACTCTGTGTCGTCTATGTCTTGGCCGACTATAATTTGATCGTCTGCGAATGAGAGTGTGTATAATGTTGTGTCCTCATCTAAAGGTATGCCCATGTTTTGGCATTTCCGTTTCCAATTCGCTAGTGCCCGTTCCAAATATATTTTAAATAATGTTGGTGACAAGCAACACCCTTGTTTCAGCCCTTTTGTGATATTAAACCCTGTTGTTAGGTTTTGTCCAACTTTAATTCTTGATTTGGTTTTATTGTATAATGACTTTACTCCTTTTATCAGTTCAATATTAATGTTGGAAGTTTCCAGAGTTTCCCAAAGTTTAATTAAGGGTACGCTGTCGTATGCTTTCTTTAGGTCAACGTACAGTAAATGGATCTCTTGATTGAATGCTAGTTTTTTTTCTATAATTTGTGTTAGTGAGAACAGATGGTCAATCGTTGATCTTCCCGCTCTAAATCCGGCTTGCTCTTCTGCTTCCATTTCCGTGTATTCCCTTTCGATTCTGTTTTTTAAGGTATAGTCAAAAAATTCTTAGCTAGAAGTCAGAAGGTCTATTGCGCTTTTATAGACTTGGAAAAGGCCTATGACAGAGTGGTGAGGAGTGAATTGTGGTCTACATTGTCTATGTATGGGATGAGTGATAGTTTAATACGAGCACTGAAATCACTTTACGAGGATTCCACTGCTTGTGTCAGGATAAACGGAGCTTGCACGGAATGGTTTAATATCGAAAAGGGTGTAAGACAGGGATAACTGGCTTCGCCATGGCTGTTTAACTTATACATAGATGATTGTTTAAAATATTTGAAAGAGAGTGCGTATGGATTGAAAATGAATGATTTGATCGTCAAATGCCTTCTTTACGCCGATGATCATATTAGCGTCATCTGAAGAGGAGTTACAAACGATGGTTAATGTTATGCATGATGCCCTAAAAATCAAAGGAATAAAAATAAACGAAATTAATGGTTTGTAAAACAGAAGAAAACATGACAATCTGTGAAGTTCTGATTAAGGGAGAAAGAGTGGAACAAGTAAATGAATTTGTGTACTTGGGTTCAAAGTTTACGAGAGATGAAAAGTATGACAGTGCCATTAAGCGAAGGGTGTTGGCAGGAACACAAATGAATGGGGCACTGTATAGCTTAATTAGCAGCCAGAAAGTGTCAAAAAAGGCACGTCTGGCTGTGCATAGAGGTGTATTGGTTCCTACACTTATGTATGGTAGTGAATGTTATGTTTGGCAAAAGAAGCATGAAAATAGGATTAATGCTGCGGAGATAAGTAGTCTAAGAAGTATAGAGGGAGTGACTCGGTTGGATAAAGTAAAAAATAGTGAGATAAGAGAACGCTGTGGTGTAAAAGAAGATGTGGTTACAAAAATAGATAAAGAAATGCTTAGATGGTTTGGATACGTAGAAAGGATGGATAAGGGAAGATTGACAAAACAAATTTATAAGGAGAGTGTAAATGAAGAAGTCTTTTAAGGTCGACCTCGACGAACATATCTCGATAAGATCAACATTGTTTTGAAGAAAGGCCAGGTCAAGAGTACCAACAACCTACGAGCATGCATGAGAGCACTGATAAAAGTGGAGGAAGTAAAAGATGTGTGTAAGAACCGTAGCGAAAGTGCAAGGAAGTGGTCTCTGCCTACCCCTACGGGAAAAAGGCGTGACTATGAATGTATGTAAGATGTAGAAATATATCTTGATGGGTTATCTAAATTTTCGTAGCTCTGCATTTAGTGCACAATCTAAATCCCACAAAAGAAAAAAACTTTGTTGAAAATTCAACAAGTTTCAAGGATAAAAGAGCTTTTTAATGGAAATATTTTACATTTTAAATTGTTAGCTGCAAGTAAATGCATTAGCAATATTTTAATGTCGAAATAGATCCCAATAAGAACGATGATTTTTGTTTTTGCACTAGACATAACTCATTTTATGAGACTAGCAAAATTGTCATAATTTCTTTATTTTAGGAAGTTTTCATCAAAAATTATTCAAAACTTTGCTATAACTTTTTTATTCTTTAATTAAATTCAATCTTAAATTATTTACTTGAAAGCGAATTAATTCTGTAATAGGGTAACCATTTTATAAATAAATAACAACGAAACTAGTAAGTACAGTTGTTAGAAGACAATTCTATTAAATTTACTGCAGGATTTACTTACATAAAAGTAACAAAATTAACAGTCTGAAACTTCTTGTAATGTTAAGGCTAATGAAACACTAGAATATAAAGCTAATCGAGTTGCCTATGTTTTCTAATTTTGGGATCAGTTTTAATATTCGTTGACTATTATTACCCACTTTGCAAGTAGTTCAAACTCTCAGTCGCGTTAGTTGTCAAATGTGAAAACTAAGCTGTCTAATTAGCAGACTAAAGAGAACTGCAGCGGTAAATGCAAACAATAATAAAAAAGTCCATTTGACAAGTTTTTAGTTTTATTCGTTTGTAAAAGGATGGACCATCATTAATTTAACTTCATTTACGGTCGCACGGCTAATATGTACGGTATTGGTAACATTAAAGAAATAATAAATGTAACCAAAACGAAAGTAATAGTTTTTGAAAGAGAAGAAAGCATGACAAACTGTGAAGTTCCGATTAACCTTCCACGGATAACGTGAGTGGTTTCTTAATTTTTGATAAGGTCGGTCTGACAAACCGATTTTTTCAAGAAATGAATATTAGTCGTTTTAACTAAAAAATAAATAAATATTTTTTATTGAACATAATATTTGACTATAATTTCCATGTATACATACAAACACAAACGGATTTTTAAAAAAATATATTTTTTTCGTAGGCTATTAAAACAGCTGTATTTTTTAATCAATACACCACAAATTTAACCAAAAAAAATATTCCTCTGATAAAAATGAAACATAACCAGTAATAAATTACATACATATAGTCAAGCCTTTTTTCCGTAGGGGTAGGCAGAGACCACTTCCTTGTACTTCCGCTACGGTTTTTACACACATCTTTTGCTTCCTCTACTTTCATCAGTGCTCTCATGCATGCTCGTTGGTTGTCGGTACTCTTGATCTGGCCTTTCTTCAAAACAATGTTGATCTGATCGAAATATGTTCGCCGAGGTCGATCTCTACCGACTTCCGTCCATTCACACTCGCCTTATAAATTTGTTTCGTCAATCTTCCTTCATCCATTCTTTCTACGTGTCCAAACCATCTAAGCATTCGTTTATCTATCTTTGTAACCACATCTTCTTTTACACCACAGCGTTCTCTTATCTCACTATTTTTTACTTTATCCAACCGAGTCACTCCGGCTATACATGCCTTTTTTGACACTTTCTGGCTGTTCATAAAGCTATGCAGCAATAAATTAACATTGAATATATAGCAATAACATAAAAACAAAAAAATAAAATAAATAAAACCGAACCACCTATTTTAAATTTTATCAATTTTCATTTTTCCGAAATCAGTCTATGCACATTCCATTGAGATGTTGCAAATATAATTTGTTACATTTTGCACAACTGAGTTGTTTGGAACTGGTGGTTGGTTCTCAACTTGTATTTCGCATACTTCAGCAAGCCGCAATTAAATAGTTCTCGATATGTTCTGCTGGATGGGTCTTCTGCGATTATGGTCTTCGAGTAATTAAAAGCCCAAAATCTCTATAAATTTTCTTTTGTGCATTTTTTCTGCATTGTTACTTTTATCAACAATATAGGAATTGATCCCGGCAACGTTTGGGGTACTTTCATTTGGCGAATACTGCCTTTAGGTCCAGGCAAACGAGTCACAATATTTTCAGCCCGAGTTCTAATAATCCGAATCACGGAATGATGTTGTCGCCAACGGGTTTCATCTTTACCAAATAAATATGGTACCCGAAACATTGTTTGACGGTCATCTCCATTATTGAAAGCCTCTATATTTTCGTCGTTGTCAGACACATCCTGCTCTGAGTATGTGTCAAAGTGGAAAACCTTTTCATGATCGCTAGGTAAGCTGCCATTGTCATCATCTGGTTCTGGTTCAGTCTCTGATTCACCGACTTCCTCATACAGTCTTAGCAATCTTAGCTCCTGTTACCTTTCGTAACTCATTCTGACGTAATCACACTCAAAACATACCTAAACATACCTAAGAGTTTAACAAGAACGATAACGCCGGTTTCACGCACCGTATACTTATTTTTCTAACCAAGCAAACGCTCTTTTCGACAGACAATGTGCAAATGACAAGTTTCTTTTAAGTACGAAAGGTACCCTGGCGGAAAGCAAGAAATATGTAAACTACAAATAGTTAGCGCGAATATTCAAATCAGTCGGTGTGAGAGACCGTACCTTATAAGCGGAAGGTTAAGAAAGAAAGAGTGGAAAGAGTAAAAGTAAATAAGTTTGTATACTTGGGTTCAAAGTTTACGAGAGGTGGAAAGTATGACAGTGACATCGAGCGAAGGGTGTTGGCAGAAAAACAAATGAATGGGGCACTGCATAACTTTATGAACAGCCAGAAAATCTCAAAAAAGACACGTCTGGCTGTGTATAGAGGCGTGTTGGTTCCTACACTTATGTTTGGTAGTGAATGTTGGGTTTGATAGAAGAAGCATAAAAATAGTATTAATGCTGCGGAAATGAGTCTTCTTCTTAGGGTGCCGATCCGTTACGAATGTTGGCGATCAAAATAGCGATCCGGACTTTGTCTGCAGCAATCCGGAACAGTTGTGTAGGTGTTTTAGTGAACCAGGTCCTGAGGTTCTTGAGCCACGATGTCCTGCGTCTTCCTGGTCCTCTTCTTCCAAAGATTTTTCCTTGTAAGATTGTCTGCGGCAGACCGTATCTTTCTTTGTTTCGCATGATATGACCTAGGTATTCTAATTGAGTAGTCTGAGAAAAATAGCCGGAGTGACTCGGTTGGATTAAGTGAAGAATTGTGAGATAAGGAAAGGCTGTGGTGTAAAAAAGATATGGTTACAAAGATAGATAAAGGAATGCTTAGATGGTTTGGACGTGGTCTCTGCCTACCCCTACGGGAAAAAGCGTGACTATATGTATGTATGTAAGAAATTATTTAAAAAATTCTTTATTTCCATTGGTAAATTGTACATTCTAGAATTATAAGTGCATTTTTACACAAATAATATACAACAATGAAATGTTACTTACGTCAATGACGTAAATTTAACGACTCTAATTTGAATAAAATTTTTAAATATTATTGTAATGAACTAATTACAAAAATGAATTTAGTTAAAAACAGTCACACATTCTTTGCATTGTAAAGTTATATACATACATATAGTCACGCCTTTGTCCCGTAAGGGTAGGCAGAGACCACTTCCTTCCACTTGCTACGGTTCTTACACACATCTTTTGCTTCCTCTACTTTCTTCAGTGCTCCAATGCATGCTCGCCGGTTGTTGTTACTGGCCTTTCTTCAAAACAATGTTGATCTGTTTGAGATATGTTCGCCGAGGTCGACCTCTACCGACTTGTCCATTCGCACTTGCCTTATAAATTTGTTTCGTCAATCTTCCTTCATCTATCCTTTTTACGTGTCCAAACCATCTTAGCATTCGTTTATCTATCTTTGTAACCACATCTTCTTTTACACCACAGCGTTCTTTTATCTCACTATTTTTTACTTTATCCTACCGAGTCAGTCTAGCTATACTTCTCAGACTACTCATCTCCGCAGCATTAATCCTATTTTCATGTTTCTTCTGCCAAACCCAACATTTACTACCATACATAAGTGTAGGAACCAACACACCTCTATGCACCGCCAGACGTGCCTTTTTTGACACTTTCTGGCTATTCATAAAGCTACGCAGTGCCTCATTCATTTGTTTTTCTGCCAACACCCTTCGCTCAATGTCACTGTCATACTTTTCATCTCTAGTAAACTTTGAACATAAGTACACAAATTCATTTACTTGTTCCACTCTTTCTCCCTTAATCGAAACTTCACAGTTTGTCATGTTTTTTTTTCTTTCAAAAACCATTACTTTCGTTTTGCTTGAATTTATTTTCATTCCTCTGATTTTTAGGGCATCATGCATAACATTAATGTAATAGATTTTAATAACGGTATAATGGTGACAGAATGACAGGTAACTTTATAACCTTCACGTCTGACATTCGACAGACAACTGAAATGAACGTCAAATGTTTGACAGGAAAGTAGATAGAACAGTTTATATGGGAAAATGAATTTGTTGTTTTTACTATCTTCCTCGCAAATTTTTCCATATTTTCTCAGCGTTTAAACCTTCCCTGGACTACGACAAACATTTTAAAACCAAAATTCAAACATATACGTACAAAAACAAATAACAAACGATTAGTGTTTCGCTGTTTACATTGTGTAATGGATTTTCAAAGAAAAAAAAAAGATACGTGGAAAACACTTGAATATTTTTAGCTACGTAATTTGATAAAGTCGATCCAATTTGCATAATTTAAATAATAATCAAATAAATTAAAAAAGAATGTCAATCTTAAATAACATGTTGTTTACATACAATTACTTTATCAAAAGATCACAGGATTGCATAATGCAATAAAAATTTACTGTTCGCTGATTAAATCTGCGTTTTAACATTTACAGATTTTTGTATACTTGTAATGGATACGACTTTTAGGATTACTAATACGGGTTCGAGATTAATAACGATATGTACCACAATTTTAACATTTGGTGTAGACCAAATTTTTTAAGACTTACTGGAACAAACAAAAAAAACTGATTTTTTCATATCATGGATCAATCAATTCAATGGTAATAAACTGAACTTGGAGAAGTTAAAGGTTGAGTAAGGTGACTTTCCATAATCTGGATATACTGTGGTTTCTACTAGCATAGCCAAGAAAGAAACTGTTAAGGACATTTCCCTAAAATATAGTCCATAAAGGTACGCTGTATCAATTTAATTACCGATGTCAGATTAAAACTGGGTCTATAACGAGCATTTCATGGTGAGGGAGTAAATATAACTATATACTATCCAGAATAGAGGCTTAATTTTTTCCAGGAAATGTTAACAGTTTTTTTTTGTAATAAACCTGTATTTATACTTCTAGTATTTTATTGTTTCTGAGAGAAAAAAAGGTGATAACAGCCTTCAAGCCAAAATACGATAGCAACAAAATCATAAATTCTATCAGCCATTTTAATTAAACAACACAGATTTATAGCCACCTTTTGAGTGATTATGCATAGAATTATCATTGTTATCGAGAAGATCTAATATATTAATAATTTATAAGAAAAAATTATTATTACAACACATACATTATGAGTAATCAACGTTGCAGTATTGCAATATAAACAAATGAAACCGCAAAATCAAATTTTTAATGAGCAGTCTTTCGTAATGACAGATTATTTAATTTTATGTTGCAACATGGCAGGCATGAAATGGTGCCTGAAAGGTGTTTTTTTTTTAATCTTTTACTTGAAGCTAAATATTCGCAGCATTACCTAACAGGTAAGCTAACGAGAAAAAGCATATGCATTTATTTTTCTGGCATATAATAAGATAGCATTGCCTATTTTTAAAAAAATTTGTTACGAAATTACTTCTTTCTTGGGTTCGGTGATTTTAAACTCTCGATACAGTTGCAAAACAATTTTTATTCCAATACTTTTACACAATAAACTTTACTTTTACAAATCACGTAGATATTCACTTAGCTGTATTCAACTAATTACAAATATTTAAATTTCAAAACTCATAAACACTTTTAAAACTGTCTTTTTCACGACCGCTGTCCTTTTTATATTTCTAAATCGTAATTCCAGACTATTCCACCTGTTTTTCGAGAGTCCGCAATAATCCTTCTACCATTTCAAATACGCTAGACGAGGTGTTCGATATTTTGCTAGACGGAGGCAGTAGCCGACAAAGCGCTCATTAATATGCACCCTTGTTGTGGTAGATTCTCGGACGCCGACAATAAACAGGGACGAGTTGTAACAATATAAAGAAAAAAAATTAATCAAATTTGGTTGTGTATTGTCTAAAGACTTTTTTACTTATTTACTTAATCAACTGCCACATATTTAACTATTTTATTAATGAAATTAGATTTTAATTGCAACTTATATTTATTAACAACTTAAATTATTTTTACCTATCTCATGAATTACCGAATCAAATTAATTGAAGCTTTATAAATGTCTTTTAATTTAATTTTTCCATAGAAGTCAATTTGTTTTATTGCCAATGTAATGCCTAAGCATTCCAACTATTATTTAAAAATCCATTTGGTGCAAAGATAACACATTTTCTAGTACATTTTATTAGCCGACTCTGTTAATTGACGAACATGGTAATTATTTAATACATTACTTAACATTATTTAATGGTTATTATGAATTGTAAATCGAGTAAAAATTACTCATAATTGTAAGGACACCAATAATGACATTGGTTTGAACTTCAAATTATTCAATGCAATTTCTAATTGGTGAACAGCAAGGAACTTAGTTAATGTTTTAACAAAATTTGTTAATACATTCACCAAAAATTGGTTTACAGAAATTACCAAATATTTATTTGGAGTTTAGAACAACCTTAAAACAAACCTTTTTAATGTTTAATTAAATATTATACCGTGCCAGTTTTTAAATATCCAAAGCAGTCAGATTTTTGACCATCTATAAAACGGCAAATGGTAACCAAAAAAAGAAGGGTTTACTTTAATGCTATAAAAACAATAATGGTACAAACACTGTTTTGTCAAGTGAACAATTCACAAAGGCATTTACACAAGAGTATCTAATTGTAAGTTTGTTGAAACAAGATTGGAAAAAGGTTAGAAAAACTCACATTACAATGTTTCCATTAGTTTTGGCAAAATCGTAATAAATGTGTAAACATTTTTTTTCTTTAACGCCTTTTATCTTGAATACGGATGGCGTTACGAAAAATTTTTCCAAGCAAACCCCAATTATTTTTCAGTTTTCTACCTATCCTAGAGACGGGGTCAACTTTTTTTCTGCATATTAACTTTAAAATTAGAAAAGACGAAAAGTTTCTAAACGTATCCAGATTATTCTATCGAAAATTCTAGATTGGTCGGAAAGGTATTGGAACATCCTCGTCATTGGCTGTGACGTCATCGTACCGCTCAGCTCACGTCCGTAACATATTCCAGTGGCGCATCGCAAAATCTTTACAATAACATAGTTTACTCTTTATTATAATTAAGTTATTTACATAATTAAACGAACAATAAATAATATTTATTTTCAACGAGTATGATGTTTGCAGTATGAGCAGTAGACGAAACTATTTCAAACGGTAACTTTAATTTTAATTGTACTTCCACTTACATTTAACAAATTAGCAACATATTAAATGTTGATCTTATCGAGATATGTTCGCCGAGGTCGACCTTTACCGACTCCTCCATTCACACTCGCCTTATAAATTTGTTTCGTCAATCTTCCTTCATCCATTCTTTCTACGTGTCCAAACCATCTAAGCATTTCTTGATCTATCTCTGTAACCACATTTTCTCTTACACCACAGCATTATCTTATCTCACTATTCTTCACTTTATCCAACCGAGGTATTCCCATACCATTGCATTTCCGTTTCCATACTTTAAGGGCCTGTTCTAAATTAATTTTAAAAAGTGTCGGAGAAAGACAGCATCCCTGTTTCAAACCTTTGGTAACAGTAAACCCATTAGAAATATTTCGTCCTATTGTAATTTTTGTTTCGTTTTTGCCATAGATTTTTTGGACGGCTTTTATGAATCCATTTGCGATGTTCATTTGTTCTAGAGTTTTCAACAATTTTGTGAGAGGTACACTGTCATATGCTTTCTGCAGGTCCACGTACAACAGATGGATTTCTTGCTTGATTGCTGTTTTTTTCTTAATCAGTTGTGTAACACATTAGAGATGGTCTACTGTGGACCGACAGGCTCTAAATCCAGCTTGTTCTTCCGCCTCTAAATCTTTATACTCGCTTTCGATTTTGTTCTTTAACATTTTCCCGTACATTCTATTTAGCGTACTAGTACTAGTACTAGTACTGCAATACCCCTATAATTTTCGCACTGGTCTCTAGTACCCTTTTTATGGATTGTTGACAAAATGGATTTGTGCCATTCAGTTGGTATGTTCATGCCATTTAGACAGTCTTGGAAGAGTTTTATAAAATGTTAGTATAGCGTTTTGGTTCCAGCTTTCAATAATTCGTCGGGAATATCACCTGGTTCTGGAGATTTTCCGTTTTTAAGTGACAGAATTACTTTTTTAACCTCCCCTTGACTCACTCTTAGTGGAGACGAAATTGTGTTAATTCCAGCTATGTTTGTTTCCTTATTAAATTCTGGTGTATTCTTGGTTAATAGATTTTTGAAGTATTCTTGCCATTTCTGTGTTGAAAAGCTTCCAACTTTCTGAGCTTTTTCTTCCTTCCAAGTAGGTATTTAATTTTTGACAATTTTTTTCCCAGGCTTCGTTTTTGTTTTGCGTTATTCGTTTTCTTACTTTTGCTTGGGCATTTTTATAGGTTATTTCATCGCTATCGTTATTTGTTGTTAAATATCTGAGGTATTTCTCTCTTTTTTCTATAATTTTTTCTTCTATTTTGTTATCCCACCATTATGTTCATGATGTACAAAATAAAAATTCTTCACAGGTGACTTACAAATTTTGAGGAGCAAGGAAAAGTCGCTAAAGAATCTGCTAAAGATAAAGTTGGTGTTTTCAAAATCAAAAAAGAAAAAGGACGAATTCTCAGGGCATATTTAATTATATTTTGTGAATATACCGTGTCAGTGTATTATAATTTATAAAAGAATCTCCACACGGTCACTTCGATAATTAATCGTAAATGTATTGCGAGTTTGACCTATGATATTTTCTTCAGTCCGGCACTTTTGACCCTGACATTCAGAGTGATTTTTAACTTGATTAACGCATAGGGAGAACGTAGTATTTGGTAATAACGGTTCCTTGACCAGTTAA
Organism: Agelastica alni; assembly: GCA_950111635.1. Lineage (NCBI taxonomy): Eukaryota > Metazoa > Arthropoda > Insecta > Coleoptera > Chrysomelidae > Agelastica > Agelastica alni. The sequence continues at coordinate 16,827,472 of OX467718.1, forward strand.
TTACCGAATAAATTACCCATTTTCATTGCACAGCAAAATGTTCGTAAACAACCTTGAGGGTGGTGTTTCAACCAAACATATTTTATTCCAGCAGTAGGGTTGTTGGCTTTTGTTTAAAAATTGGATCATAATACAAATCAATTGTAACAGAAACAAATAATAAAATATATGGACTTATCTTTTTTTGAAATTTTTAGTTGTTTTAAATGTTGTTTTTATATATTCATCAAGGACTTTTGGCAATTAAATTGTTGTATTCATTCTTAAATAATTGTTCTTAGATATTCAAAAGCATCAGTTGTAGTTCAGTCACTGTTGTACACTTGAAAACTTTTTTTTCGTAGGGGTGGGCAGAAACCACTTGTTTTCACTTTACCGTTCTAACACACGTCTGTTGCTTCTACTTTCATCAACGTTTTCATACATGCTTGTCGATTGCTGGTATTCTTGACCTGGTCTTTCTTCAAAACAATTTCGATTTGATCGAGATCCGTTCACATAGGTCGACCTCTACCGACTTGCCCATTCAAACTCGCCTTATAAATCTGTTTCTTTAATATTTTTTTAGCCATCCTCTCTACGTGTCGTAACTACCTGAACAGTTCTTTATCTCTTTTCGTTACTTTATCTTTTTTCGCACCACAGCGTTCTCTTATCACACTATTTCTTTTTTTATTCATTAGAGTCACTCCAGCTATACTTCGCAGACTAATTATACCCTCAGCACTTTAATGCTTCTGCCAAACCCAAGAATACAAACTCTTTCTCTTGTTCCACTCTTTTTTCTTCGATCAGCTCTTTACAGTTTGTGGTTGAAAAACCATTACTTTTCTCTTGCTTGCATTCACTTTTATCCTTCTAATTTTTAGGGCACCATCGCCCGCAACTCCTCCTCTTCTTCTTCGAGTGCCTTTTCCTATCGAAGATCGGCAACAATTTTGAATAATTCCTCTCTGTTTTGGGCCTTCCTCATCAAAGCGTTTGAACCCAGGCCTGTCCAATCTCGTTTGTTCTTAAGCCAGGAGTACTGTCTACGTCCTGGTTCGTGTCTACCTTCGATCTTACCTTCCATCATGAGATGTAGTTCATATCTATTGTGTCGCATTATATAACCGAGATATGCAGTTATCCGTTTTTTTATGACTTCGATGAGCTTACGTTCTCTGCCAATTCGATACTTCCAAGTTGGTGGTGTGAGCAGTCCAAGGTATTCGTAACATTCGTCGATAGATCCACATTTCGAATTCCTCGAGTCTGTTAAGTCTGCCAACTTTTAGCGTGCACGCTTTAACTCCATACAGAAGTGTGGAATATATGTAGCATTTCACAAAATTGTATCTAATTTGTATATCAAGTGACCTATCGCTTAACAGGCTTCGCATTTCAATCCGAGCTCTGATTCACAAAACAGGATTCAGATCTCCAGCGATCCACCTGCTCAGGGATTTGCCTTCCCCATCTCACACATTCTGTACGTAGCATTGTGCTCCAATATCATATCTATGCCCAGGTATCTAAATTGCATGACCTGCTCTATGGGTTTATTATATATAACCAGCTTGCATCTCACTGGCTCCCTAGTGATGGTCATGGTTTTCGTTTTACCTATGAATGTTAGTAGTGTTAGGGTTGTATACCGTTGTAACTATGTCGGAAAGGGCTTCTTTTTCCTTTAGGATTTTTATGACGTCTTCCAGGTGGACTCTGTCAAATGCCTTAGTAAAGGTCGACGAAGCAAATAAATGGTGGTGTATTGTACTCCATTGCTTTTTCCTTTATTTGCTTTGGTAATGAAGATGGCATCGGTTGTTGATCTATTCTTTTTGAATCCACATTGTTCCTTTCTGGTTTTTATTTGCTCCTCTAGTTTGTCCTTAAACAACCCTGCAAACAACTTCATTGTTGAGCATAGTAGAGTTATTCATCTGTAGTTTTCAGGCTTTGATTTTTGCCCTTTTTTGTATATGGGAATTGTGATGCTGGTGTGCCAGTCCTTCGGGATTTCCGTAGTGCTTAAGATTAAATAGTGTTGTCAGTCTTGCTGCAAGCCCTGGACCGCCGTATTTTAGAAGCTCGTTTGGTATATCGTCTGTACCTGGAGCTTTTCTGTCCTTTAGTTTTTTAAATCTTGCCCTGGTTTCCATCTCGGTAATTGTTGCGCTAGCAACATACATACATAAATACAATTTAATGCATTGTTGTCGGTAGAATTTCATAACATGAGTTATTTTTCTTTCTACGTTATCAAAAGTTTTGACGAAAAAAACACATACGGTAATAAATTAATTTGTTATTCGTTTTTATTCCTTTATCTATAATATTATACCATATTATGCTAATGAAAAATAATTATTCATTACTTGTCATAAGTTTTTAAATATATTTTTTTGACAAAGAAAACATTCAATATGTTATTATTTTAAATGAAATATGTTCATAAAATAAATTTTTTTTTTGTTTGTACCAAAAAGTTACTTGTATGTTAAATTTATTCTTGGAAAACATTTTGTCGATATTATAGTTATAGGAACATATAAAAATAGTGTATTTTTTTAAGTGAAAACATCTTTAGCCACGTTTGGCACATTTTGGAAGCGGAAATCTATGGGTTTGCATCACCGACATGCGACATGCTTATGACTTGCGCACGCATAGCGGCCGTGTGCTGTGCGCGTTAGACGCTTTTTGGATGGGTTAAATCTCGTGCGTTCGCGTCACCGACACACCGACATGCGACATGCTTTCCTAATATTTAACTTTTGCAATGCATCACGCAATTAGTATTTCACAGTGGCTATGTAGTTCCATATATTTTTAAATAATGCACAGTTTGTAGCTATACCATAACAAAAAGGTTTTTTAACAATTTGTTTTTATTAAGCAAAAACTTACTTTAGCAATTTTTGACTCACCCTGAACTAAAAAGAGGAAACAGACAATACTAAATATTTTATTTAAAACAATGTCGAGTGAATTGTTAAGTAAAAATGAATTCAACCTTTTGATTAGGTGTATAACTCTGTCTAAACTTATTGTACCGTCAACTTAATACCTATCAATAAATCATTATTATAATTATTGTATAGGGTGATCCATTTAAGATAACGAAGTTTATTATTTTTACAGAAAAAGAGATCTAACAACAATGTAAATATCACCGTAGGATCGGCCATTAACTTCTAATTTGGTGTAACTAATTCAGAATAGTTATTTGGTTGATAATTCTAATTCAGTTATGTATGGGGTATTCAAAACAAAAAAAATTGGCAGTAATTGGGATTTCTGACAAAAGTGAAAATTTAAAAATATAAAAAAATAGTGGTTTTTTTGGATTTTTAAATTAATTGTAATGAGAAAAACTAAAATTTCATAATTTTTAAATTAACATCATTGAATAATAAATAACCCAATAAAAAGAGCTGTTAGCTTAAGGCCAATTTTTGACAGACAAATAGAAGAAGAAGAAGCTATATTTTTTTAATTAATTTTAGTATTAAAAGTGGGCTGCAAGCTTAAGGCCACTTTTTAACAGACAGATAAAAGAAGTAGCCATGACGTTACCCATCTGTCGCTGACGCTGTCATCATGTGACGCGAAACCAAACCAAAAATTGTTCAACGCGCCTAAAGAAGTTTTCACAATTATACTCCCTGGTACCTAAATTTTTTAGTAGCAATTTTTATAAAAATTGTTTCGTGGGCCGTAAAGTGCTAACAGTTGAAGAAGACAAGAAAAAATCGATACACAAATTGCTGCGACAATGTAAATTATGACACCAAAGATTCATCACCACCTACTGAAAACGATTGAGAAAAGACAAAAGGAAATGTCGAGAAGCCATTGACGCGCGTCGTCGTATCTATCGGCGCCAGGCGTCGGTACGCGACGTCGATTACAATAACTGTCTGATACGATAAATAAAAACAAAAACCGGTCAATTAAATATAAGCCAACCGACGTCGGCAGCCCATCACCCATGCGGAAAAGATAAGATGTAGTCAATGAATAATTATTATGTAAACGGGTTGTTGAGAGGGTAAAGACAGGCGGCGAGCCAACATTTTTATTAGGTCAGGTTCTTGAGATTTAATCCTGCGGCTTTTATTCGTTAGTGAAATAACTGAGATCGAAATGAAAAACGTTAGTTTGGAAAAGTCGACTTTTTTTATTGCTCAAAGGATTTTTTTTAATGAGAAGATCAACTTCGCACCGCATAAAAATATCCTTATTTTATGAATTATTATATATTATTTATATATTATTATAGTAGATGTTGGGTTTGGCAGAAGAAGCATAAAAATAGGATTAATGCTGCGGAGATGAGTAGTCTGAGAAGTATAGCCAGAGTGACTCGGTTGGATAAAGTAAAAAATAGCGAGATAAGAGAACGCTGTGGTGTAAAAGAAGATGTGGTTACCAAAATAGATAAAGGAATGCTTAGATGGTTTGGACAGAAAGGATGGATGAAGGAAGATTGACGAAACAAATGTATAAGGCGAGTGTGAAAGAAAAACTCGGTAGAGGTCGACCTCGACGAACATATCTCGATCAGATCAACATTGTTTTAAAGAAAGGTCAAGAGCACCAACAACCGACGAGCATGTATAAGAGCACTGATGAAAGTAGAGGAAGCAAAAGATGTGTGTAAGAACCGTAGTAAGCGGAAGTGGTCTCTGCCTACCCCTACGGTAAAAAGGCGTGACTATATGTATGTATGTATGTCGGCTACTGCTCTTTTTCAAAGTATAGGTACGTTTATTTCCATCGGAGAGGGGAGATGGATCAGATGACCACGTGTAAATACAGTAAGAAAGTAAGCTTCGTCGAAATAATATATTCAGGATAAGATTAAACCCAGTTGTGATAATAGCGAAAAAGCATGGTATATGGAATATGCAGGTTAATTTTTTTTACTGAATATAGTCGCAAAAAAGGAAACCTATCGTGTGGGCCGTGGCCGGCCTGCGACTTTTATAAGGGGGAGGAATTATAGAAAGGAGATGGTTGTGAACCCGCTTTTTGAAAAGTTGCAGGTCATAGTTCTCTGGAAAAACTGATTTCCACTGTTTCATTCTGTAGCAGCCTCTAAAAGAAGAATTCTTAATGGAGAGATGTCTTTGAAGTGTCAATCTTGAGAGTGAATGAGTGAAATTGATCAGCGTGCCGAGTTCTTTGGCCGAATGTGGTCAGTGGTGGTGTAAGAGTTTTTATTTCTCTGGAGCAACTGCCATGGAAATATCTGTAGAGTAATGTCTGGTCTGCCACTCTTCTTCTATGTTCTAATGGGTAAAGGGTACAACGATAACTGCTTTCTATGTTCCAATACCGTGAATTAAAACGTCAAATAAAACTTTTGATCAGTGTTATTGACTTCTTGAAACAAGATCAACGAGAACACTGTACAGCAAAACTTTTTCGGTAGCTTTTGAATCTATTGTGATCCCAACGTGAAATAACTCTGTCTTTGCGATCGCAGTTTAATCCAGTTTAAATTTAAAGGGTTTAACATTGGTTTTTGCCACAGTCGTAGAAATCATAAATGCTATATATTTTTAAGTTTATGCCGTTATTTTGCTAATATGGAATAGTATTGGTGCATATGGATTAGTATTCCAAATTATATGCAGAAATTTTAGAAATATTTATTAATTTTTGTTATTTTCTGCTATTTTAAAAGGCAATAAGAGGAGACAACGGGAAGAAAATTATATAGCTTTGGTCATTGCTGCAATCGGAGAAAAGAAAATGGGTCTTAAAGGCTTCTGAAATTTTTAAAGTTCCAAGAAGCACTTTATTCAGGTTGGCGATCAAAGAAGCACTCCATATATATATCCTGAGATATCAGCGGTCATTTCAGCCAGAATGCAAAATGCATAGGAATCGTTTACATCATTAACAAATAAAAATATTCAGGGGGAGGCAAACGCTTTCTTTGCCCTCACCCTACACGACGTCCATGTTTGTTTTCAGTACCTGCATAAATCTAAGATCCTCTATTAATTAGTGCTTTAATAATGAATGTGTAGTTTTTCACATTAAACATGGAAAATACAGCTTTTTTCCATTAAAAATTCCCAAAGTATATGTTGTAATGAATTTATTTAACTTTTTGCCTTTTCCACTCGCAGCCTTCTCAAGTCCAACACTTTTTTGAACATTTTGTTTGGCATAAATATTTTCACTAGAGAATATCCTAAAAGCTCCATAAAACGCGTTTAAAGTACATAACTTCCCATTTTCCGTCGAAATATAAAGGAAACAGGTCCATAAAGACGAAATGTAGAATTCTTTTTATAAACATATACGACTGAATGATTTTACAGAATGTGTTTAGATACATTTCCGACGTTATTGGGGAATTCACCTTCTATTTAACGTTTTATGGGTGATAAAGAAGGCGCGATTTATAATGAATGTGCAGAAAAACTACACACGCACGACTCATTTTTATGAGTAATACAAATACAATTTAAAAACTAATCCTCCTTTTAACAAATTCACTAGGTACATACATACATATAGTCACTCCTTTTTCCCGTAGGAAACTTCCTTTCACTTGCTACGGTTGTTACACACATCTTTCGATTCTCCTACTTTCATCAGTGCTCTCATACATGCTCGTCGGTTGTTGGTAGTCTTGACCTGGCCTTTTCTCAAAACCAATGTCGATCTGATCGAGATCGATGTTCGCCGAGGTCGACCTCTACCGACTTGCCCATTTACACTCGCCTTATAAATCTGTTTCGTTAATCTTTCTTCATCCATCTTTCCTACGTATCCAAACCATCTAAGCATTTCTTTATCTATCTCTGTAACCATTTTTTTTACACCACAGTGTTTCCTTCACTAGGTACCATACATAATTTGGTACGAGGGCTTTTGTCAAACTTTTATACAGGGTTTCATTAAAAATTGGATATCATTGTAGTAACATGTAGATACAATTTTAAAAAATAGTAGCTCAAAACACCTCTGGCTTTCAATATTTTATGTTCGTAATTGGTAAACAGTTGACGTATGTCAAAATATTTTAGATAGTGGTAAAAGTTTTAATATTACCAGTAGGAATAGCGACTCTCGTTTTTAAATTATCAAGGTTTAAAGATAAGGTATCTAAATGATTTACTACTAAACTAAAAACAAATCAAAAAATTTTTTTTTAAGGATGTTCGATAATGCCAGCGGGGGTCTAATATCTTTGGGTAACGCTAAAAATAAAAGTATGGATTCTTCCGTTCTTTTGATTGCCGTCAAATTGGTCACTACCAATTGCAATTAAACGAAATAACAAAAGTGAGCTTTGTCCTATTTTTATCAATTGCGTCCTTCGTCCAAGGTCAAACCCGATTTATGTTAAGTTACTCCAAGAATGACCTTAACATTTTTCAAAAATAAGTTACCTGGAAAATTATTTAGGTGTTTCCAGACTTTTTGGATACTCCTTATGTATGTATGCAGTAGGCAGTTTATCTATATCTATAGTCTCTGAAACCTCGCGGTGGATTTTCTTTGAAGGTCTACCAGATACATTATCAGTCGTTTTTCGTTTGAAATTAAAAATTTCTGTCGATTTTAAATTGCCCTAAATTCACCATCATGATTATGATTTCCGATTATTGGTTTTTTTAAACAACAGTTTTCAAATTTTGATTTATAAGAAATATTGATAATATGTGTTCTCAATTGTATTTGTTTTAACGACTTTGTTTTTTACGAAGTCTCCTTGTTTCAGTGGAAAATTTACAATTGATTGGGAATTTTTGGAACGAATTTTTTACAAATATTTAGAATTAATTTTCAATAACGTGAGTAAATAATATGCAGCAGACAATACTGTTGTTTGTCTAAACAACAAATTAACACGAATTTTTATCATATTGTTATAAACAGTTCGACTAGCAAATAGTTTTTAATAAAAAATATCGTTTCACAAATAAATATCAAGCTTATTTGCACTGAATTAGGTTCTAATGAGTGCAAATTTAATTTTAATTTGACATAATTTTTGTTGTAATTATTGACACCGAATACAAATAAAATAAAATAATACAATTAACTATTTTTAATGCATTGGGGTGCCGACGAAAATTCCCTTCTTAAAGTATAAGTATAGATCGCTGATAGATTATGGCTGCTACATATATATGTCAGCTTCCAAAACATATCTTGACCTCTTAAACCCAATACACAATACAGCTACACGTCTTTGCTTAGGTGCCTTTCGATCTAGCCCTGTAGAAAACCTTTATTGTGAAGCCAATGAACCTTCTCTTTGGTTAAGACGACAACAGTTGCTACTTTCTTATGCTGCCTCCGTATCCTGGAACCCCCATAATCCTGTATACCCTCTTTTTATATCACCTACATCCATAACACAAAACGCACATCCATTATTATCAACAAAACCCATTCCAATACTGCTAGAACAGCTGCTTGATGACATTAATCTACTGCAAACAAGTCTTCTCCCACTACCCCAGACTCCTCCTTGGGCCGTTACTATTCCTCAGCTTAACACATCACTTACACGATACGACAAACATATATCACCAATGGAACTCATAATGAAAGCTTTTAATAACATCATACTAACAAATAAATACGATCTAGTACTATAAACTGATGCCTCAAAAAACGAAACAGGAGTAGGCTGCTCTGTTACAACGTCCCATTCTCCTATCAATTCCTCCCTTATCCCCCTTTTATGCAGCGTTCATACTGGCGAATTATTTAGCATTTTTTAAACCCTCAAACACATAACTTTAACAAATAAGCACGTAGCTATATGCACTTACTTACTAGCCTCAATCCAGACTATCCAAAATATATTTACCGAACATCCAATTGCCCAAAATATCCAAAGTACTTACCACCAGCTTACTTCCCAAAAGATATCAGTTACCATAATTTGGCTACCATCACACATTGGTATAGCAGGCAATGAACTCGCGATCATTACGCTAAAATTTCCTCAACATCCACTGATATTACTGACAATATCCAAATATGTAACGACTTGAAGGCTCACATCAAAAAACGAACGAAAATTATATGGCAACAGCACTGTGATACAAACAGTTGTTTTACATGAAATACAGCCGTCAATCAATAGTCCTTTTCATGCTCCTACAGAACTTTCAATGCGAGATCTAGCCATAATAAGGAGACTACGCATTGGACAATCTAAATTAACGCATGGTAACCTGATGACATCCAGGAACCGAACTTATTGTCAAAGCTGTCAATCATATTTGACAATAAAACACATTTTAACTAAATGTCACCAATTCTCAGCCAAGAGACAACAGTATCACCTCTCATCAAGCCTACGATATATGCTAAATAATCCAGAGCAAATTAAAAGCTCATGAAATTCCTTAAAGATGTGCAGCTTTATAGTAAAATTTAACCAATCCATTTATGACGTTACTGTATTTTATATAGCAACGTAATAGTTTTGTGCAAGTGGCCGTAGTAGCCAAGCACGTTAATTTTAATAAAAAAAACTATTTTTAAAAGTAAAAACATTATTAAATAGCATGGATTAAGGTTGACGACTAATACGGATTATTATAGTCAAAACTAACATCGAAAAAGGTGTAAGACAGGGATGTGTGGCTTCGCCATGGCTGTTTAACTTATACATAGACAATTGTTTAAAAGATTTGAAAAAATGCCTTCTTTACGCCGATGATCAAGTCATATTAGCGTCATCTGAAGAGGATCTGCAGGCGATGTCTAATACAAATCAAAGGAATGAAAATAAATGTAACCAAAACGAAAGTAATGATTTTTGAAAGAGAAGAAAGCATAACAAACTGTGGAGTTTCGATTGAGGGAAAAAGAATGGAACAAGTAAATGAATTTGTGTACTTGAGTTCAAAGTTTACTAGAGAGAAAGTATGACAGTAACATTGAGTGAAGGGTGTTGGCAGAAAAACAAATAATGGGGCACTGCATAGCTTTATGAACAGCCAGAAAGTGTCAAAAAAGGCACGTCTGGCGGTGCATAGAAGTGTGTTGGTTCCTACACTTATGTATGGTAGTGAATGTAGGGTTTGGCAGAAGAAGCATGAAAATAGGATTAATGCTAAAGTAAAGAATAGTGAGATAAAAGAACGCTGTGGTGTAAAAGAAGATGTGATTACAAATATAGATAAAGAAATGCTTAGATGGTTAAGACACGTAGAAAGGATGGATGAAGGAAAATTGACGAAATAAATTTATAAGGCGAGTGCGAATGGACGGAAGTCGGTAGAGGTCGACCTCGGAGAACATATCTCGATCAGATCAACATTGTTATGAAGAAAAGCCAGGTCAAGAGTACCAACAACCGACGAGCATGCATAAGAGCAATGATGAAAGTAGAGGAAGCAAAAGATGTGTTTAAGAACCGTAGCAAGTGGAAGGAAGTTGTCTCTGCCTACTCCTATGGGAAAAAGGCGTGACTTTATGTAGCAAGTGGAAGGAAGTGGTCTCTGCCTACCCCTACGGGAAAAAGGCGTGACTTTATGTATGTATGTATGCTATTAATATTTAAATAGTGCGTTAAACTCTTAAAATTAAAGCCACTTTTTTGTATTACAGTACGTTTAAAAAAATAAAAATTACCAATTACATTGTAGTTTCGTTAAAAGCTATGTGATGCGAGCATTCTACATATTTCAAGTGATTCAATAAAAATAGAAACTACCGACAAGGTTAATTCGAGCAATTCGGCTTTCTCAATGGCGTCAAAATTTTTCGTTATTCGCACAGCTCTGTTAGTATCCATTCCTGCTGATAAAATTAGATCTATGCAATAAAAAATATCGAAAAAAATCGTGGTTCTTTTTAGATTATATTTTATTAATATTATCTTATTAAAGTCGGGTATAGAAATTTTTTTTTAAACGGTCTTTCTGGGTTTCGTTTTTTTTTAAATCAATACATAAAATATTTCGCATAATTTTTCACCAAGTAAAAAAATTCCACAGGGAATCCACCGCTTTTTGCAGCCATCGAAAATATTTTCCTCGCAGAAAAAAATATAAAATACCAAACGCGTTGAATCGTTCAAAATATATTGAAAAACAATTTTACTTCAAAAAACGGCATCTAAATAAATCACTTAATTTATATTCACAATTTAGTTCTCAAATAAATTTCAATCTTAGAGGAGAGAATGAACAGAAAAATCCTTCGATTTATTATAAATTTCCTGGCCGTCTGCTTGGATTGTAATCTTTGAAGGAAGTCGAGATAGACGAAAGGGAAGCGAGATCTGGATTGAAAGTTGAATGTCCTGCGAAATTGTTATTCCCAGGACGCCACACGACACTCCGTGACCAATAAATTTCATTTTTCCCTCGGAAAGGATTATCCGACCGTCGCCGTGGTGCAATTCTCTGCGTTTCGAATTTTATTGCTTTTTATGAGTTTTTTCAGTCCATCACATGCAAGCTAAGTGCATTTTTGTACCGAATGTTAAACGAAATATTAACATTTAACAACTAACAACAATAACAATATCCATGCCAAGACTGATGGAGAACTCACTAAGCCAATTCCTGTAGAAAAGGGAATACGAATGCTAAAAAATGTAATGAGTTTTGTACTATAAGCTTGATGAGTCATCTGTTAAAGATATTTTTGAAAATAATCCACAACCGAATATTTAAAATTTGTGAAGAACAGATATCTCAGTCCCAATTCGGCTTTAGAAGCGCCGTAGAAGCCAGGTAAGCTATTTTTTAGTCCAAGTATTGTTTCAGCGATGTAGGGATGTCAACTGTGATGTGCATGCTTGTTTTATCGATTACACAAAAGCGTTTGACCGAGTACGACACACCAAAATGATGGAAGTCATGGAAAAAACTGGCCTGGATGGAAAAGATATCAATATTATCCGGAATCTCTACTGGAACCAGGCGGCTAGTGTCAGGATAAACGGAGATAGCACAGAATACATAATAATACTAAGAGGTTTAAGACAAGGATGCATACTGTCCCCAGTCATCTTCAATTTATACTCTGAATATATCTTTAGAGAGGCGCTGCAAGATATTGAGGCCAGAATACTACTGAATGGGAAACGGTTAAACAACATAAGGTATGCAGATGACACTGTTATTTTTGCAGACAGCCTTGCTGCGTTGCAGCTTCTGTTGGACAGAATCACAGCTTTCAGCCGACAGTATGGGCTGGAACTAAATAAGAGTAAAACGAAGTTTATGATAATAAGTAAAAACCAAGACATCCGTATACTTGGGCATAAACATTAATGATGAATGAAACCACTCTATTGAGATCAGAACTCGCAATGAAAAGGCGAGAAACGCATTTCTCATGATGAAAAAAGTCTTCATAAACCACGACATACAGCTAACTACGAAAATACGTTTTCTTCGTTGTTACGTGTTTTCAGTACTATTTTATGGAGTCGAATCGTGGACGCTTACGGAGGCTTCCTCCAAAAAACTTAAGGCATTTGAAATGTGGCTGTGTCGGAGAATTTAAAAAATACCTTGGGCAGACCGGGTTACTAATGAAGAAGTGCTGAGAAGGATGAGCAAGGAAAGAGAAGTCCTCGATACGGTTAAGGCACGAAAGTTACAATATCTAGGACATGTAATGCGTAATGAGAGCCGATACAAACTTTTGCAAAATATTCTACAAGTAAAAGTGTATGGAACTAGAGGACCAGGCATACGACTAATATCGTGGCTGAAAAACTTAAGAGCTTGGTTCAACAAGACAACAACTCAGCTATTCCGAGCTGCAGTCAATAAATAAAGTGCGAATATCCAATATGATAGGCACTACAAGAAAAAGAAGAAGACTCACTAAGCCCACTTTTTTTCAACATAATTATGGACGAAATAACAAAGTAAGTGCGTGGACTTAAAGGATACAAAATGGATGACCGCAATATTACAATACTGTGCTATGCCGACGATGCTGTGCTAGTTGCATAAAACGAAGAGGACCTCCAAAGACTGCTTCGCTTCAATTGCACAGCAAAGTTGTCACGTGCCTATTTTTTCCCTTCTACCGTTCATTATAATTGTCTCAGATGAGTTTCTTATTCCTTGTTGCATACAGTACACTGTGCTGTAACTCGAATATATCATTCGTTGTAGATAATGTTGCATAACTTGTAGGGGTAGGATTATCGTTTGGTTTGCAATTTCTGTGTGGATGGGACTGGATATCCACACGGGCGAGGCACAGATTTGAGAAGATTGTGGGTTGACGTTTATTCTGCGCCATTTTTCTTGATTTCCGGGATAGGAGGGAATTCGTGTTTTGAGAGTCTTGGGAGAGAGGTGTCGGTAAAAGTTGTTGGGGACGGTGTGTTATTAGCACGTGTGCAGAACCTCTATGGGATTTCTTTCATATCTGGCTGTATTTGGGCCATCTTAATTGGATTTTGAAGAAAAACCATTTGATTTTCAACTTGACCATTTTGTCTTGCCTTTGTTGTGGAAATTTTTGGATTTCTGGCGTCAAGTTAAAATATCGGGATTTATTTGAGGGAAGCCATTGTTAACTAACCGTTGCCGCCCCATAATCTAACCAGCCAGGAATAGGCCCAGGAGTAGGCCACGGAGTAGGCCACAGGAGTACATGCGAATTCGCATACCCAAAGGTTATCAGTGATTTATTTTTAAATATATAACGCCGTGTCTCATTTGACACCACGAGTAAGTTTTGTTTTAGTTTATAAACATAGTACTTTGTGAATTCGTATACCCAAAGGTTATCAGTGATTTATTTTTAAATATATAACGCCGTGTCTCATTTGACACCACGAGTAAGTTTTGTTTTAGTTTATAAATATAGTACTTTGTGAATTCGTATACCCAAAGGTTATAAGTGATTTATTTTTAAATATATAACGCAGTGACTCATTCTGACACCACGATTACGTTCTGTTAGTTTATTAGTATAGTACATTGTTGGAAACTATTTATTGCATTAGATAATATGCCAAAACTAAACTTGGATTAAAATAACCTTCTCAATAATTCTTTATGTCCAAGTAAAAACATATTTTCTTCCTACTTATTTGTAAATATCCTACAATCTTGATATTTTAAAGGACAACCATTGTAAAGATATTTTTAAATGAACTCAATTGTTTTGGCAGTGAAAATCTTTATGTAAACGGTTAACTAGTGAATCTTCTTTGCCTTTATGAAAATGTTTGAATTAGTGTTATTAGTGAATTGATTTATATATGTTTTGCTTTTTTTTGTAACTTGGTAAAGTCTGTTACTCTTACTTCTGTTTTGGTTATTTTATAAAGTTGTAAATTTTACATTTTTGGTTTGTTTTAGCAAGAAAATTTTACCATAGCTGTTAATTTCGACTATATTTGTTATGATGTTGCTATTGAGTTATGTACCTTAATTATTTATTGTGTGAGTAAAGTATCCAACATATTTTTGCTATAATTTTATTTATTTGGTTCACCATAATCATAGTTGTTTATCTTGTGGCTCTGCTAGTGCCTATAAGATCTAGGGGTTTCCGTCTTATACCGTCTAAGTCGGTGGCGCAGCTCACTTTTATATTTTTTTCTTCTACCCTCTACGGCTGAGCTCGGGCATAATTTGCCAGTAGAGAAACCGCTAGCAGAGTACTCGTTAGAGAACGAAAAAAGTCGTGGCAAAGTCTCTGAATATGGTAACCTCAAAAACAAAAAGCCTGACGTCAAAAACACCTTGTCGTCGAAGATAAAATAATACAAGAAATGAAATTCAAATATCTCGGTGTAGAACTATCGGTATATGGTAATATCGACGCAGAGGTGAGACAACAAACAACAAACGCACTAAGAGTGGCTGGATGTTTGAACGACACTGTATGTAAAAACAAACACATAGGCATCGAGATCAAGTCAAGAATATACAAAACCGTCATTAGACCTACGACTCAAGATTTCTGGTAGATGGTAGAGACGCTAGTGCTGTCCAAACTGGATGTCACGTCTCCTGTTCTTTTCACATAAGTAGAATGAATGAAGGGAGAATGGTAAGGATAGCTCGGGACAAATCACCACTGGGAAGAAGTACAGGAAGACCACGGAAAAGATGAAGCGACAATCTTACCATTGATTAAAATCGCAGGCATGCTGCGAAAAATGAACAGGTTTTTTGCCTAAAATAGAGAAGAAAGAAGTAGAACAACTCGTTAAAGAAAGACGCACAGAAAAAAAATCCTGGTCGGGAAATTACCAGTTAATTCTGCCATTTCTGCAAACACGTAAACGATTGTAACAGCAAGTTTAATTTTTCTTGACACTCTTAAAATGCACAATAATCAAGAGCTTCGATTGACAGTATGTAGTTGTTAAAGCAACTGTTTATTTATTCATAGAAACTACTAATGGATAGCCAACTAAAGAATTTTTGAATGATAATGAAAAAGAGGCCGCATCTCGATAAAAACTGGCTATTCGAAAAAGTGCTAAAAGCCAGAAAAAATTTAAAAATATTGTATAAAGCAATGGTGTCACAATACTAATTTAATTGTAATGCATAGAAAAGTTTGGGGGTTTTAGGGGTTCGGAACCCCTCTAAAAATTTTATGGGCAGTACAGATTTCGTGGTTTAAAATGAAAAATATGCTCTTACGATAAGAAAGCCATGTATCCATTATCAGTACAAAATGTTAAACAGTTATGAAATATTAAAAAAAATATATTTTCATTTTGTTCTTTCCAAGAGCTGTAACATTTTTTATGTGCAAATTTGCATTAAGGTAAGTTATGTTTAAGTTATTTTTATAGTATTTATATGGAAGTATTATTTTTGTTTATAGATTTTGACGGTTAAACAAATTCGTCTTCTTATTTTATTTTTTTTTTTTTCATTTTATTTATTTTTTTTAAAGTTACTTAATATTTTAATAATTTCTAAAATGATTATTCCAAAGTTGTTTCGCTAAATAATAAATCGTTTGATCGCGAGTCAAATAAGTTGTAGAGCTTTTATGTAAATAGCTTTTGGTTTTAAATTCCAAACCCTACTATCGTTGTTAGTTTTTAATCTTTCAAAGATCTTTTTGTTTTAATCCTTTGGTCGATTACATTTTGTTAAAATAATCACTTCCGAGAGGTATTTTCTGAGTATACCATAGTCCAAAACGAGAATCCATTTCGCCGTACTTTAAAGTAGTTTTTAACGGTGGGTCCGAACCCATTCCACCAAATAATTGAACACACTGCAGAATACAATGATAAAGGTAACCATGAAAAATACTTCCAATGAATTTAAAATTTATTTATATTAAGATAAACTTATCAAACATAATAACAGAAAAGAATAAGGAAACTTCATAAAGTTCTAAATAGTAGAAAATAAAAAAAAAATCTCTACCTCTCTCTACATGTTTAAAAAAAATTCCTAATAACGTATACATCCTCCCAGTGAGAGTTTGTGACAAATTTTTTGATTCCTCGTGATTTTAACAGTAGAATTTCTCTCCAAGCAATTCCTCGATTTAAAACCCCCTTATTACGGCACAGACACCGACAAGCGGTCAGCTGCTGAGCACGTAATCTTGCCAAAAAAGTTTCACTTGTGACACGTGTACTCTGTACACACGCTCTAATTTATTTTCAATCATTTTTTCCTTGTTAATGCCTTAATTCTTGTTCTTAATCTAGAACAGTTATATATACAAATTAACTATAAACCACTGATAATCAAGATGTTAGTTTTTTTTAACTTATTTTGATTCCCTTAAATAATACCACATATATAAAAAAAGCAATTTTTATTAACTCAAAACTACGAAACTAAATATTTGGTTAATTTAATTTAAAATTCTTTTTTTTTCACAGCCCCAAATAACCTTTAAAACAAACTCAATATAAAATGTGACGTCACCGTTTTTTAATATTATTTTGATCTATGGAGATATGGAGAAAAATCTGTGTCAAAAAAAAAATACCCTGAAATTGTACTGAATTTATAAGGAGTTATTGCAACAGAATACCGTTTTTAAAAAGAGCACCTACCACTTTGTACTGGAAAAGATGATTATAAATTATTATAAATATATTTTCTTCTTAGGGGCGTCATTAATATCCAAAGTTTGAGTCTTTTTAAAAAACGTATAAACAATTTAGTGCAAGCATACTTAATCTAAACGTTGGTGGAATCAGTTAAATCCAAATTAGAGCAAGGTAGTTGGGAATAAAAATATTACCGTAGCAAAATGCTGTTCTCTGGTCGGTACTTTGGGATTTCCGAGTATTATTTGCTCGGTTTGCATCTCCTTGCTTCATAATAAAAATAAAATAGCAGCAATAAAACTGGAATTCATATTTATCTGTTTGAACGGCAATGGAACAGGTTAGTTGCCTTCATCAACTTTATTCTTTTTGTTTGTTTGGCATCGTTAGAAATGCAAAGCCCGTTGTCATTAGTGTGCAGGACGAATGGGCCTGACACTCCACGAAAGAAAAAAAAAAGACATTTTATGATTTGGAAATTCCCGGTCAGTGCTGGATGAAAGTTACAACGATGTAGCTGAATCACTAGACAGTAATTTTATGTTTCTTTTCTTGACGTTGCAAAGAGATAAAATATACATCTTTAGAGATGTTGCAAGTCATCTATCTATATTGATTGCAAAAAATACTGAAAACTTTTTTATTTAAAAAAAAATAGTCTCTAAAATTAATAATATTACTAAAAACTGAACTTATTTAAATCAGAACTCTCTTCATTTATAATATTTTTAATGATTTGAGGCACTAAGGTACGAGTTTTTTTGTCGGCAAAAACAACTTCAAGTAAAAAATAGAGCAAAAATACGAATTAAATAAAGAGATTAGATTTGTTAATAATCAGAAAAAGTTAAGTCCAGAGACTTGCAGTTTGTGTTGGTACGATTATCTTCTGATTAACTACTTATTTGTCGTGGTAAAATTGATACAAAAGGCAAATCTTTATTTATAGATTAAATATTCATCTAAAATATTGATGCTAAAATATTAAGAGTAAGAAAACCTATAAGCGACAGTGTAAAAGTGTCACAGTCAACTCCCCCTACCATTCATAACTACCAATCAGAGTATGGTCGCTAAATTAAGATTAAAGAATGGTGATAGATTAAACAGACGTATAGGTGCATTTTGTGTCGGCCTATTTTTCATTTCGTAATCCAACTTCTGTTTGAAGCGTTTGCTTTCCGCCCTTTTATGTATAGGCGCTGTCAGCATGAGCTGATTTCATGATTTAGAGCTCCAGGCATTTTTTCCTTCCGATTTTATGTTGTTTCAAGCAGTTAAGCTTTCGGTTATTTTTCGTTAGTATTAGAAATGAAACTAGAAACTTTCATTCTTATCGCAAAACGGTGAATTTGTCGAACAAAGGATATTTGTATTTGTATCAACTTGGAAATTCAATTGTTATAAACAATTGAAAATAGCTCTCGCTTATGAAATGATAGAAAAAAGTTTGAAATAATACGGTTTACATAAACAGAATATTGTTAATGACAATTATAATTTGTTATAAATAATTTGGAATCGTTTTTTATAATAATTTAAATAATAATAATAATAATTATAACAACAAAACATGGTATTTTTTTCCACTGGAAAGTTAATCGTGTGGCCCTCTCGAGTCGCACCGAGACCAATGATATTTTTAAATTGGCAACTTTAAGTCAATTCCTCAGATACAGTTTATTTTTACAAAAATTAATTGATTTTAAGCTAATTTACAACTTGCTCGGATTAATTACCGTAATATTTCGACCACTGACTCACCATACTTTCTGAATCAGAAGGAATAGAAAAAAATAATATTCTCTGAAATTAATAGTAAAACTAATAACTGCACTTATGTCACAAAGATCCTTAATAATGGAATAATTATTGATTTGTTACATAAAGGGACGAGTTTTCAGAGACAGTAAAAAAAATAATAGAGCAAAGATACGAGTTAAACTAAGAGATGAAATTTAATGGTTCCTAGTCAGTACCAGTTTTGTCCTTAGACTTGTAGTTTGTGTTTGGATGGTAAATACTATTATCAGTTTTTTTTTTTTTTTATGTTCTGGTTCCCACGAAAAGGGATATCCTGTAATGTTCAGAGAACATCGTGGGAACCAAGGAAAAGAAGGTAGGAGTTGGTGTTCTTCTTAAATTTCTGGAGGTTGTATGCCTCGGGGAACACCTCCCTAGGCAATGAGTTCCAAAGCATCGCAATTCGTTGGATGAATGAGTCTTTGGAAAGTGATGTTCTGCAGGTCTTCAAAGTGACCACGAAGGGGTGTGAAGACTGAACTTGACGGGTTAATCTCGAAGATACTGCCAAAGGAGGAACGATTGTTGATATTTCAGAAGAGCATCGCCCATGAAAATATCTATAAAATAGAGACAAATCGCCAACTTTTCTACGGTGTTCCAGACAAGTGAGCGAGTTTGTAAGCGAGGCATCACCGACGAGACGAATTGCCCTTTTTTGGACAGAATCCAGTAGCTTCAGGATATGTTTAGGTGCTGCACTCCAAATATGGGAACAGTACTCCAGTACAGGTCGGATCTGTGCCTTATAGATCATAAGCAGCTGACTGGAGGTGAAATAGCTCTTGGCACGAAACAAAAAACCAAGTTTTTGGGATGCACTTTTGGCAATGGACCTCACGTGATTTTCTCAGGAAAGGTTATTGCTGATAGTAATACCAAGCATCGATATGGATGACTTCAGTGGTATGGTTACTCCTGACAAAGTTATGTTAGGCACAGTGAGATCGGATTTTCTAGAGAAAAGACATGCTTGCGTTTTGTTTGCATTGAATTCTACCAAGTTATTGGATCCCCATTCGAGAATTGTTGCTAAGTCCATATTTATATTGTTAACATTTCTTCCTCGTTCATTTCTGGTTTCACGGGCTGATATAGGGGCCCTGGAAGAGAATGCGGTATGGAGGGTACTATCATCGGCAAAGCTGTGTACGGGACATGAAGTTGCTTTTAATAGGTCGTTGATGTGAAGTAAAAATAGTGTTGGTGCTAGAATGGATCCTTGCGGAACACCAGCATTTATGAGTAGAGTGTCAGATGAAACTCCATCGACCACTACATGGAGAGACCTGTTTGAGAGAAAACTAGCAAGCAGAGAACACAGCTGAGGGGGCAAGCCATAAGATGGAAGCTTGGCGAGGAGTCCCTGGTGCCAAACTCGATCGAACGCCTTGGAGATATCTAATGCCACAGCTAAAGTTTCTCCATACTTTTCAATAGATAGCTGCCATATATGTGAGACGTATGCGAGCAGGTCACCAGTTGATCTCTGATGGCGGAAGCCATATTACCTATCATTGATAATTCCTGAGTCTTCCAGATATTTCATGAGCTCGATGTTGATGGCTTTTTCCATGACCTTTGAAATAATAGATAGCAGTGCGATAGGTCTGTAGTTGCTAGGTAGGGTCTTTTTGCATTTTTTAGGGTCTGGCTGTACTCTTGCAATTTTCCAATTGGACGGAAATACTCCCAAATTGTAAGAATGGTTGAACAACTTGCAAAGAACAGGTGTTAGTTCGGGGGCACAGTTGATGTACTACCTATTTTAAAAACCCGAAAACGTAATTTTTATTTTCGAACTGAAAATAATTCCTACATCGAATCGTCTCACCTTAAAAAATACCAGCTGAATTCACGCTTACCTGAAACAAAAAAAGAAAACAATGTTAACAACTAAATTTAATTTAATTACACAAATGAATTAAATTGATTAGTTAACAGTAACTAAAAAATTGTGTAATTCTTGGATAAAATTCAATTCATTACCTCGTCGATAAAACACGTGTAACTAATTGTTTTTAGTCAGCATACAATACGACAATAGATTCATTCATTAAATACGCAGAAATTCGAAGTTATCAATTAAACATATTAAAAACAATACCTTTTTATGATGTTAACGTTTTCTTCTTGGAAACTTTACTTTTACCAATATCTTTTTATTATCAAATATATTAATTGATGTACGATTTTGATTGTAAAATTATTTTTATTTGTTCGATAACTATAGTTTTATTTTAGATGTGTTGCAGTGTTTTTTTGTTGACTAATTCTAATTTTATTCCAAGCGCGTTGGAGATTTTTTTATTTTTTAGTTCGGTTTTCTTATAAAGCGCGTTGTCTTAGTTTTTTTAAACTGTAGCGGCCATACAGATAATTTATGCACAGACGACAAAACAAAACTTTTCCATTTTTAAATCCTCAAAATTCCGACAACAATCTTTGAAGACCTTTTTGATGATAAGTCTTGTTCTTCTAAATAAAGCACGTATACTACCCCAATCTTTACGACCCTAAGTTCTGTTATTTTTCAATAACGCACGTATACAAGCCTAACCTTTCTGGACAGAAGCTCCCTTCCTTTTAATCTACTCACGTACACTCGCAGTACCGATGTAAATCTTTATGACTCTAAATTCCTTTCCACCAATTTACGCATCCTCTACGAACCGTCATAAAACTAACGACCTGGGGTACGAAGATTCAAAGGATGGACAGAGGTACACCGAAAGACAGTCTCTCGACGGACTCCGACACTGGCGAATCGCTTTCCTTGCCAAGTTTTTCGTTCGTTTTTAGGATTTTAGGATAGTTGCATACGTGTTTCCAATGTGTAGAAGAACGGCTTTAAGATTTCTTTTTGACGCAATTTACTTGAAACTCAAGCCCAGAAACATATAAAAAAGTAGGTCTGGTGAGATGTTAATCATGATATTTTTGCATGCTTCATTGATTATCAAAAAGCATTCGATAAGGTTCAGCATAATAAGATGATAGAAGTTCTTAAATCAACTATACTGGAGAAACAAGATCTAAGAATTATTTATTGAAATCAGAGCTCTTCGGTCAGAATAGAAAGTGAGGAATCCGATGAAGTTCTTATAAAGAGAGGAGTTCGACGGGGGTATGTACTTTTGCCATTACTGTTCAACATATATTCAGAATACATATTTCAAGAAGCCCTGGAAAATACCTCCGACGGTGTGATTGTTAATGGCGAGTGCATTAATAACATACGATATGCGGATGACACAGTAATTATCTCAAACGATCTAGAGGGACTTCAAAGATTAATGAACAGAATGGTGGAAATAAGTGAAAGATATGGACTGCGGATAAATTCGAAAAAGACCAAATTTATAATTATCTTATTTTATCTAAAAATAGACGCATGGAAGGACAGCTACTGTTATATAACAGACCCATCCAAAGAGTTAACAAGTATGTCTATTTGGGAACAAATATTAACGAAGAATGGGACCACTCGGCTGAGATAAGATGCCAAATTGAAAATGCTCGAGCCATATTGCTTAAAATGTCAAAATTATTCAAAAGTAGAAACCTGTCTTTAAACTCTCGCTGAGTAGGTTTCCCATTTCATTTATCTATTCTTTCCTCATTTTCCTAATAAGCTCAAATTTTTTATTCTGAAACGCAGAGTTAGTTTAAAAATGTCATACAAAGCACCTCACGCTTTTATAACAGTGACATTAAATTTCTCGTCAGTAATTTTATTTTTATGTTAAGAATTATTTATTACTTTTTAGTTTGATTAGCTCTAAAAGTGTGTTATTTTAAAATATAATTTATTTTTTGCTTTTTAGTTGTATTTTTTACTCACCCTCTTGCCATTCATCCCTCGACACGTTTCTCTTACTCTCATGCAAAGGATCCTACATTGTCGTCGGTCTTTGACAAGTGTACAAAGTTTAAGTTAAATCTATTCGCGTAAAGTAGGGCAAAATCGAGGCCAAAGAGTCAGGTACAAACAAACATTCAGGTGAAACTAATAAAAGCGTGTTAAAAAAAGCTTCGAGTTTTTTCTCAATCTTTTTATGTAACAATAAATAAACAACAAATTTTTTTATAATTTTCGATAATCGTATGCCTTATCATTATTTTTTCAAAATATGCAATCAATTTTTTGCCAACTAATTAGCATCACGTTTTTATTAATTATTTTTGCTGCAAACTGCTAACCCGTTTGATTATATTTTTTTTTATAAAAATAGTCGCAAAAAGAGTAGACCTATCGTGTGGGCCGCGGACCGCCCGCACTGCGACTATTAGAAGGGGAAGGGATTATAGAAAGGAAATGATTGTGGACACGCTTTTTAAAAAGTTGTAGGTCATAGTTCTCTGGAAAAACTGATTTTGGAAGCTTATTCCATTCCGTAGCAGCCCTGTAAAAGAAGGATTCTTGATGAAGATTGGTCCTTGTAGTGTCAATCTTGAGAGAAAATGGGTGAGACTGATCAGCGTGCCGAGTTCTTCGGCCGAATGTGGCCATAGATGGTACAAGAGTTTTTATTTCTCTGGAGCATCTGCCATGGAAATATCTGTAGAGCAATAACTGGTCTGCAACTCTTCTTCTATGTTCTAGAGGGTGAAGGGTATCTGTGAGAGTTGAGCTGTTTATCAAGCGAATGGCTCTTTTCTGAATGGAATCTAGAAGACGAAGAGAATGCCTTGTAGTGTCAATCTTGAGAGTAAATGGGTGAGACTGATCAGCGTGCCGTGTTCTTCGGCCGAATGTGGCCAATGGTGGTACAAGAGTTTTTATTTCTCTGGAGCATCTGCCATGGAAATATCTGTAGAGCAATGACTGGTCTGCAACTCTTCTTCTATGTTCTAGATGGTGAAGGGTATCTGTGAGAGTTGAGCTGTTTATCAAGCGAATGGCTCTTTTCTGAATGGAATCTAGAAGACGAAGAGAATGCCTTGTAGTGTCAATCTTGAGAGTAAATGGGTGAGACTGATCAGCGTGCCGAGTTCTTCGGCCGAATGTGGCCAATGATGATACAAGAGTTTTTATTTCTCTGGAGCATCTGCCATGGAAATATCTGTAGAGAAATGACGGGTCTGCAACTCTTCTTCTATGTTCTAGAGGGTGAAGGGTATCTGTGAGAGTTGAGCTGTTTATCAAGCGAATGGCTCTTTTCTGAATGGAATCTAGAAGACGAAGAGAATGCCTTGTATTGTCAATCTTGAGAGTAAATGGGTGAGACTGATCAGCGTGCCGTGTTCTTTAGCCGAATGTGGCCAATGGTGGTACAAGAGTTTTTATTTCTCTGGAGCATCTGCCATGGAAATATCTGTAGAGCAATGACTGGTCTGCAACTCTTCTTCTATGTTCTAGTGGGTGAAGGGTATCTGTGAGAGTTGAGCTGTTTATCAAGCAAATGGCTCTTTTCTGAATGGAATCTAGAAGACGAAGAGAATGCCTTGTAGTGTCAATTTTGAGAGTAAATGGGTGAGACTGATCAGCGTGCCGAGTTCTTCGGCCGAATGTGGCCAATGGTGGTACAAGAGTTTTTATTTCTCTGGAGCATCTGCCATGGAAATATCTGTAGAGCAATGACTGGTCTGCAACTCTTCTTCTATGTTCTAGAGGGTGAAGGGTATCTGTGAGAGTTGAGCTGTTTATCAAGCGAATGGCTCTTTTCTGAATGGAATCTAGAAGACGAAGAGAATGCCTTGGTGCTGAACCCCAAATGTGCGAGCAATACTCCAGTATAGGTCGGATTTGAGTTGAAATCTGTTTGACATTCTGTTTATTAAAGTTTGCATAAAAATATTTATGGTTTATATAAAATTGGGCATATCTACAAATTTACTACTACAATAATTTGATCATTTGATTATCATTTGTTAACAACAAAATAACTGCAGTATCGAATTTCGAGAAAAGCTTAAATGTATGCTTACGCAAAGGTATACGCTTGTTTATTCAAATCCGATTAATTACTTCTAAAAATTGTAAACAACTTTGTTAAAATTCAAGTAGGTAGACTTATATATATAATGGATAATAATTTATTACACGAATTAGTATCGGCAATTATTTAATTCAAATACCTAGAAATATATTGAACTGTATTTATAAAGATAGAATTAAATTTCAAGGTTATTTCTAAATTGTCGTTCTAATTTGTTATTAGCCTGAAGTCAAATTGTGTGTTGCGTAATGTTAAGGTAGATCGTCTGATCAATAATCAATGATTATTTTTTTGGCTGCTTTGTTTACCGCTGTTTGATTTGGTGAAAAAATCCACACGGTAGTCTTACTTTCTTACATATTTGTTAGTAAAAATAAGCCAAATAGTTTCACATGATAGTTGCTACTGCTCTGGAACAATAAAGAGTTAAATTAGATTTAGATTAGGTGGGAGACTTTTTGTAAGTATGCACTTTGACCTGATAATGTCTATTGTGTCCTCTCTGTGGTTAAAGCTCCTTCTTTAGCACCAGGCACCAAGGCATTCTCTTAAAGATCTTAAATAAAACATAGAGGTCCCTTTACTAGAACAGCCCTTATCGTGCCATTGAGAACTTTAAGATACTGAGTTCTACGCCAGCCAGTTAAATATATATATGACAGGGAAAAAAAGTAGACATGCGCAAATTTAATAAAATTATTTTTACCCGAGTAAAAATGAAGCATTTTCTTCACAGGAATAATTGTTATACAATGTTGAAATTTATGTTTACAAACTTATTTATTAATTCAAAACGGCACCTATATTGTGCAACAAATACCGAAAAGATTTAAATTTAATTGTCCGACAGCTTAACATATTTAGGAGCCTTGATAAATAACCATAGAAACTGCGAACCTGAAATTAGACGACGCATACAAATAGGACTAACAGCGATGACCAATCTAAAAGTAAAATGGGAAGACAGACAAATATCGCGAAACACAAAGATAAAACTTGTACAAACACTAATATTCGCAATATTCATGTTTGGTGTAGAAAGCTGGACGATCAAAGAAGCAGACAGGAAAAGAATTGACTCCTTTGAGCTCTGGTGCTGGAGAAGACTACTGTGCATCTCTTGGACAGCACGGAGGACAAATGTATCAGTTATTCAAGAAATAGGTATAAAAGATCGACTGTCAACAATATGCCGACGACGAATTCTCCAATACTATGGGCATATAAACAGAAGACCAGGAGACAACATGGAAAAATTGATGATACAAGGAAAAATAGGAGGCCATAGGACAAGCGGTCGCTCTCACACCAGATGGGTAGACCAGGTAAATAAAATTACGGGAAGACCCTTACAAACAACCATTAAAGACACAGAAGATAAAACACTTTGGAAGCAGATCATCAACCACACAAATTGAAAATCATGGAATCACGACCTCTCAGCTTTGAGAGTACGACTGACAGAGAGAGAGAGAGAGAGAGAGAGAGAGAGAGCGTAATAAATTTGAAACTGATACTTATTTTTTTTTTATAATATAATTTCGTATCAGTCGCGAATATTTAAATACTTGATAGGATGAAAAAAAATGAAAGTATTTTCATTAAACATCGAGATTGTCGGGTCAAAGTTACTGTCTACTCGAATCACTGTCTGCTGCCTCGGTCCGTAGTAACGCTCGCCATTCAACGGTACATCTAGTAAGCTGCTACTTTTGGTTAAATAAAAATAGCAAACTATCCGGAGTGATGTAATCGAAAAGACAACGCGACGAACCATATGTTTATCGAGAACAGTGCCCAGCGTTGCCGGCAAAATGAAATTTATGTTAATTTGATTGCTTTAGTTGGCGAGTCGTTTTTTGTAGCTAGTGGGACACAGACAACTGTCAACCCCGATATTTGACAATATTCATTAAAATTTAAAGAAATGCTAAAACACGTCGATTTTTGTTCCAAGTTGGACACACTTTTACGATAAAGATATCTGTCATTTGTTAACCCCCTCCCTTCCACTTCTTCAACCCCTTAATTTTAAATAGCGAATGTACCATGAGTGGCACATACTTAAAGCCCCAACTCTGAATAAAACTCAGCTTACTTTTTCCAAAGGAGTTAAATATTTGGGCGTAATAATCGACCAAAAACTGACATTGAACAGCCAACTCAACAACATTCTTTCCAGAGCTATAGCGGCAAGCTGGACATGCCGCAAAGTCTTTGGCAAGACATGGCGTCTGAAACCAAAAATGATCTACTGGTCATACCAAACGATCATTCAACCAATGGTCACCTATGCTTCATTGATATGGTGGCCAAAAATGCAACACATTTCGGCACAAGTCAAGCTGCAGAAAATGCAGCGGCTAGCTTGTCTGGGAATTACAGGGGCAACATTCACATGCCCTACTGCAGCCGTAGAGGTAATGCTGAACCTTCCACCCTACACTTATGTGTAATGATAGAAGCAGCAATCAGTGCCTTCAGACTGAGCCAGACAATAAATCTTAAAGCAAGAAATCGAAATGGACATTTAAAGATTTTGGAAAATATTTCCATGGAATCCATGTCTAAGCCGACAGATATTATGCCAGTTAGGTACGACTTTGAAATGCAGTTTGAAGTGGTTATAAACAACTACCAAGTCTGCACGGAGAACGGACCTCAACTAGGAAGGGATGCTTTAGTGTGGTACACTGATGGATCCAAGATGGATGAAGGGGTTGAAGTGGGCATTATAGGGCCGAATTTTAGGCTCTCAAAACCATCTTTCAAGCAGAATTACATGCCATAGAGATATGTGCCCAGGAGTGCCTCAAAAGAAACACCCGAAGGGCAGAAATCTATATTTTATCAGATAGCCAAGCAGCACTAAAAGCTCTGAAGTCATACAGTTGTGAGTCTAAGCTGACTTGGGACTCTTAACAGTTTCTGAGGCAACTGGCAGCAAACAATCAGGTTACTCTGATGTGGGTTTCAGGTCAAAAGGAAGTTAAAGGCAACGAAGAAGCAGATTGCCTTGCCAAGGACAAAGGCAAGCGAAAAGGCTAGTATTGTGGTGTAACTAGTGATTTTTAAAAACTTAATATTCAAGTGTTACAAAATGGGGTTTTTTATTATCTGTAGCCGAGGCCACTTTTTGACAGAAAGATAAGATATCAAAGTATGACGTCATATATACGTCACTCTTTCTACCGTTGTCAAGTTGAAATGTCACGTGTAAGTTACCCATAAGCATGTTTTTTGTGCCGTAGAGGTCTCAAATGTCAACTACATCAGAAAGGTTAAATAGCAACAGAGAAATCAATGTCATATTAATTAAATATAATAATATATAATAATCTTAATTATTTCATCAGAAGTACCACTATACAAATAAAAAAAGAATTATTATTATTATTAAATTAGAATTGTCAACATCGCAAATATATGTGCCAAACGAGTCGCATAAAACAACTTTAAACGATGATTCGCATGATTTGATTATTATTTAACCAATTAATGAATGTTAAACGGTTGGGAAATAACAAAAATTTCAAGGATTCCATTTTCTTTCTTTCGAATGGAATGTCGACAAGTAGGAGAGCTAAATAAGCACGCCTAAAACAGTATAATGGAGACGATGACAAATCAACAAAGACGAATGTTTCCGTTTAAGTTATTGTAATAATTGACAGGTCAGTGAGATGTTATGTAAAATAAATACCAAATAAAGGTTAATAGCCCCGTGTCTAAGTCGACTTGGTTAAAGTTTACGTACACCACTTACAATATAAAGCCAATAAAAAGGACCCCCGTGGAATATAAAATTTTCTAGTGTAAAAAGTAAAAGAGAAATTTAAACCTTCAACGATATTGGAATCGAGAACTTTTGGAACTTTTTATTGAGCCACATTTTAAAACATTGTTAAGATTTTAGTTATTTTCAGTCTGTGAATAAAAACATTAACTAATACATTAAAATGTTATTTATTTAAACCATATCAATTCTCGTCGCTGGAAGCTTTTGATTCGTTCTCAAAATTAGCAGCAATAATTCATACAAAGATTTTTTTTTACTGAAAATAGTCGCAAAAAGGGTTGACCTAAGAAAGGAGGTGATTGTGGACCCGCTTTTTGAAAAGTTGCAGGTCAACTGATTTTGGAAGCTTGTTCCATTCCGTAGCAGCCCTATAAAAGAAGGATTCTTGATGGAGATTGGTCCTTGTAGTGACAATCTTCAGAACAAATGGGTGAGACTAATCAGCGTACCGGGATCTTCGGCGGAATGTGGCCAGTGGCGGTATAAGAGTTTTTATTTCTAAGGAGCTTCTGCCATGGAAATATCTGTAGAGTAATGTCTGGTCTGCAACTCTGCTTCTATGTTTAAGTGGGTGAAGGGTACCTGTAAGAGTTGAGCTGTTTATCAACCGAATGGCCCTTGTTTGAATGAAATCTAGTAGAAGAGCTGAACCCCATATGTGCGAGCAATACTCCAGTAGAGGTCGGATTTGAGCCTTGTACGTCGTCAATAGTTGATCAGGAGTAAAAAACCATTTAGCTTTTTACAAAAAGCCTACCCTCTGGCTTGCTGACTGTGCGATGTTAGCAAGATGGTCATGCCAAGACATATTATTAGACTCCGTGAATCCCAAAATCGAGATAGAGGGACTTGATTTAAGGGTATTTCCGGATATTGTGATGGAATGATTTAAGGGATTCACTTTCTTGGAAAGGCACTTTGTGATCTTTGTGATCTCTATTGATGGAGTCAACCTGTTCCTGAGTCTATTTGTATCATTCATCGAAAGTGATCGATAGGATGTGAAAGTTGAGACAAGTGTGCTGTCGTATGCGAAACTGTAAATGGGGTTCGTGGTGGTTTTTAAGAGGTCGTTTAGGTGTAAAAGAAATAGGGTGGGGAACAGGATGGAATCCCGGGGGACCCCGGCATTGATTTTTAACGCATCAGAAGAAATACCGTCAACTGCCACATGTAAGGAGCGATCTTTCATGAAGCTCATGAGCCATTGGCGCAATTTGGTTGGGAGACCGTAGGCAGATAATTTACTTAACAATGCCTGGTGCCAAACGGGGTCGAAGGCTTTAGATATATCCAAGGCTATTGCACGGAATTCACCAAACTTCTTAATATTGTTTGTCCAGAGCTGAGTGACGTAAGCCAGCAAATCTCCAGTAGGCCGAAGTTGTCGAAATCCATATTGTCTGTCATGAATTATCACATTATATAAATTATCTAATGATGTAAATAAACTCCACAAATGTCTTTAAGTATTTAATTATTTTTTTTTGCATTTAACAAATTTTTTTTTCGAATCCATATTACAAAACTTCCTAGTTTTTGTTCTACCGGCGTCAAAAATAATTTTACCCTTGACAAATGTTTATGGTATGTGTACTATTGTTTCCTTATAACATCCTCTAAAAGTCCTACTATTTAACAAATTGTATTTTTTTTACTCCGTAATTAATCTGTGAAATGAGGCTAGGTGAATAGGTTAGGTTTCATGTGAGTGGGGCGTGGTCGCCCCTCCACCGCGACCCTTAGTAGGTCTATTGTGGCTCACCCCTAGAGTTTACAGTTCACCGCACAATCCAGCCCTTCTTACGAAGTTCATCAAATAATCAAATATGTTGAAACTTATTCTTCTCAGGCCGGGGCATGAACATAGTATATGTTCAGCAGTTTCGTCTTCCACGCAGCAGAACCGACAGTCCGTTTGTTGATTAAGATCTATCTTTCTGAGGTGGTATCTTAGACGACAATGTCCCGTAAGCAGTCCTGTTTGAATACGCAAGTCATTTCTGCTCCATTCTAGGATCTGCTTAGTTGTGTTTCTCGAGGGTTGTAACGGTAAAAACGCCTTCGAGTGGGTTAGCCCTGGTATGTCGGACCAGTACGTGAGTATGTTCCTCTCCGCCCAGTCCGAAATAATTGTTTTGGCGGCACTTGTGGTGACTCCAAAAACCGGTTCTGGTCCAGTAAACGCAGATTCGGCCCCCTGTTTTGCAAGGGTGTCGGCTTTTTCGTTTCCTTCCACCCCCTGGTGCCCAGGTACCCACAGTAGGGTCACCCTGTTTTTCGCACCAAGGTACTCTAATGATTCGATGCAATTCCATACAAGTTTAGAATTTATCATGTTGGAGCTCAGTGCTTTTAAAGCGGCCTGGCTGTCCGATAGGCTAGGTGAATAAGTGCTTAAAAAATTCGCCAGACGGCATTATAGTGTAACGTGGTAGTACTTTTTGACAAAATGTGTACTTTTAAATTTTGACCGGAATACATCGCGTGTTATTATTGCTGCTGACGATTAATGGTCGGGACACACCTCAGCACACAGTCATACACGCTTCCAGCTTCGATTTCCGACTCCAGCTCGATGCATTCGTCACTCGCCAGTCTTTATCCAAACATTGGCACACACTAATTTCATACAATAAGCTTTTGCGTGACACTTTATTTGCATTTGTCATATAAATTAAACTCATATTATACAGCTCTTTGGTCTGGTCATACAGTACTGAATACTTTTTCTCTTCAATGAGCTCCATCGGTTTTATACCCGCTATTTTTTTCAATTGAAGTAAAAAATAAAACAAAAAAATAATAAAACCGCACAAAAGAAAATGCAAAGCGAAAGGTTTAACGCCGAAAGAAATCAAAGCCGAGTTGGAAAATGTTCATAGCACATCTGCACACACCTGAAGAAATGGTTGGGAGGAAAGAGATTTACCGTCCGAGAGAAGTTAATCGACCACACAGAGGCATACTTGGCAGCGTTGGATAAATCATTTTATAAGGACGGTTTGAAAAGGTTGGAGCATCGTTGAATCAAGAGTATGAAACGAAAAGGGGACTATGATGAGAGTAAAAATGTAATAAAAAATTGTTTTACCAGGTTTTTTAAACCGATAATGATTTTTTTCTTCGTTGTAAAAGTGTTATGATGAATTTATCAGCCTTACCCATTCCAAGCGAGTCGTTTTATCATTATGCTTATTTTTGTATAGTTATTGCTAAACCTTTATCGTTACTTTTCGGGTTAATAAAACCTCCTTTTTATTATCATTGCAACCCGTCTATCAAAAATAAAATCAGTGTATTGACTATCTGGATTATTGATTATTCTGTGGGTTCTAACGGTGCAGTGAGAAATGGATTGACCCATTTGGATAATTCCCAATTTACGTTCCTTAAATAAATGACCTTAAACATTTACATAAATAATTCGTATTGTACATAGAAACAAAGTAAACGTTTCTTAAGTATTTGGTGATTGGTTTGATTAAATGAAGTGACTACGCTGCTTGGGATTGATAAAGATTTTTCTAGCAAAGATTTATTGAAATTCCCTGTTATCTAATACAATAATTTTTAACATAGGAATAAAATTACTGACGAGAAAATTACTGTCTCTGTTCTTAAAGCGTGGGTGCTTTCATTCCCAAACGCAGAGTTAGTTTAAAAATGTCATACAAAGCTCTCCACGCTTTTATAACAGTGACATTAATTTTCTTGTCAGTAACAATTAGATCTTTTGTGCATAACCCTTAATATTCGAGGCCCGAGATTGCGACACTTCGTACGAAGTTTATCAGTTTCCTGGGAGCTAAGTTCCTGAAATCGGAGGTCATTAAGAAACTTCCAGAAACTTGTTTCTCTTGCAGAAAAGCGCTGGGCATTCACAAAGCAAATGTTCTGCAGTTTCAGCGAATTTCTCGCAGTAGCGGCAACTATCACTTTCTGTTTTGACCATCTTTTTCTACCTCAGAGGGCAGTGTCCAGTGAGGAGCCCAGTCACCAGTTTCAAGTTTTTCTCGTCCAACTCGAGAAGCTGTTTAGCTTTTCTTGACGAAAGGTTTACTAGCCTTTACGCTGGCAATTTATGCCAGTTTTCCAGCGTCGAACCTCTTGTCTCAAGTGGGCTTTGGAGAATCCAAAGAAGGGTTTTGGGCCGGAAAATTGTGTATTTGCCCCTTTTTTGGCAAGGCAGTCTGCTTCTTCGTTGCCTTTAACTCCCTTGTGACCTGGAACCCACATCAGAGTAACCTGATTGTTTGCTGCCAGTTGTCTCAGGGATTGTTTACAGTCTCAAGTCAACTAAGACTCACAAGTGTATGACGTCAGAGCTTTTAGTGCTGCTTGGCTATCTGATAAAATATAGATTTCTGCCCTTCGGGTGTTTCTTTCGATACTCTCCTGGGCATATGTCTCTATGGCATGTAATTCTGCTTGAAAAATGGTTGGGGTTTTGAGCCCTAAATTCGGCACTATAATGCCCACTCTAACCCTTTTATCCATCCTGGATCCATCAGTGTACCACACTAATGCATCCCTTTCTAGTTGAGGTCCGTTCTCTGTGCAAACTTGGTGGTTGTTTATGACCACTTCAGACTGCATTTCGAAGTCGTACCTAACTGGCATAATTTATGTATAAAATATATATAAACAACATTATTTTAATAAAAATATTAAATTTTAAAGTTTTTGTAAATAATTCTTCAACACGTAAAAATAATTAAAAATTATATTTTGTTAAAATGTCACTGACCTTCCATTTCAAAACAAATTAATTATTAAAAGTTTATCAATCAAGTCATAATAAATAAATCGGATGTAAATTTAAAAGCAGGAAGTAGGAACTGAAAAAAATTATGGAAAAAATGCGTTTGATTTATTAAAAAATAAACTATTAAGTTTAATGATGAATAACATTTTTTGTAAATAAAAACTTTCGTTTCTTTTATTAGATTTAAATACTACGCCCCACTTACATAATACCTAACCCTAACGTAAATACCGGAAATACCCTTGAACCAAGTCCCTCCATCTCGATTTTGGGAGTCACGGTGTCCAATAATATGTCTTGGCATGTTGCTAACATCGCAAAGTCGGCAAGCCAGAGGCTATGTTTTCTGTGGAAAGCCAGAAAGTTTTTTACTCCTGATCAACTGTTGACGACGTACAAGGCTCAAATCCGACCTCTACTGAATATTGCTCGCACATTTGGAGTTCAGCACCAAAGCATTCTCTTCGTCTTCTAGATTCCATTTAGAAAAGAGCCATTCGCTTGATAAACAGCTCAACTCTCACAGATACCCTTCACCCTCTAAAACATAGAAGAAGAGTTGCAGACCAGTCATTGCTCTACAGATATTTCCATGGCAGATGCTCCAGAGAAATAAAAACTCTTGTACCACCATTGGCCACATTCGGCTAAAGAACTCGGCACGCTGATCAGTCTCACCCATTTACTCTTAAGATTGACACTACAAGGACCAATCTTCATCAGGAATCCTTCTTTTACAGGGCTGCTACGGAATGAAATAAGCTTCCAAAATCAGTTTTTCCAGAGAACTATGACCTGCAACTTTTCAAAAAGCGTGTCCACAATCATTTCCTTTCTATAATCCCTTCCCCTTCTAATAGTCGCAGTGCGGGCCGTCCGCGGCCCACACGATAGGTCTACCCTTTTTGCGACTATTTTCATAAAAAAAAAAAATAAACAATGAAGATGTTATTTCTGTAATTATTGTCGCATACGGTTTCAACGGTTTGATACAAGATGTTATTTTGGTCATTTTTGTTTTTCTGTGAACCACAGTTTTTAACAAACTTAGATTTTACTTAAAATTGAAAACAAATTAATATTATTTAAATACGAAAACCTCCATGTAAGACCACTAGATGGCTCCATTAGGATTTGGTACTTACGACTTTAAAAATAAAAAAAATGTTTAAAAGAGATTGGTAGAATTTTTAAACCCTATATGGCAAGAAAGAAAATGAAAGATAAAGATGAATTTAATAGAAGGTTATCTGACGATTTCCAAAACAACATTAATCTCTTCTGGAAGTCCCTATATGGACTTATAAGAACAGGTAGAGGTAAAAATACTACCTCGCAACTGGAAAAAATCAGAAACCAAGATGGAAGTATGGTAAAAGGAGAGAAAGGAGATTTAAAGAAAAGGAAGGAATACTTGGAAAGTCTATTTTTGAGCACAACACAAGCACAGGCCCCATTCGGCGACATGAGTAAAAGTTGCAATGAAAGTGAAATTAGTACGACAGAAATTGTGGAAGCGTTGAACAGTATGAAATTGGGTTAAGCTGTTGGGTACGACAGGATAACAGTTAAAATGCTGAAGGCTGGACAAAGCGTGGTAGCTAGTCTGCTGTACCACCTTTTTAAACTATGTTGGAGTTGTGGCAGCTTACCAGACGACTGGTGCAAGGCCGTTATCGTGCCGCATTATAAAAGAAAAGGTTCGCAGCAGGACCTGAAAATCAAAGCGATACCAATAAATGTTAGCAAAACGAAAGTAATGGTTTTTGAAAAAGAAGAAAGCATGACAAGCTGTGAACTTCTGATTAAGGAAGAAAGAGTGGAACAAGTAAATGAGTTTGTATACTTGGGTTCAAAGTTTACGAGAGATGAAAAGTATGACAGTGACATTAAAAAAAGGGTATTGGCAGGAAAACAAATTAATGAGGCACTGCATAGCTTTATAAACAGCCAGAAAGTGTCAAAAATGGCACGTCTGGCTGTGCATAGAGGTGTGTCGGTTCCTACACTTATGTATGGTAGTGTATGTTGGGTTTGGCAGAAGAAGCATGAAAATAGGATTAATGCTGCGGAGATGAGTAGTCTGAGAAGTATAACCGGAGTGACTCGGTTTGATAAAATAAAGAATAGTGAGATAAGAAAACGCTGTGGTGTAAAAGAAGATGTGGTTACAAAGATAGATAAATAAATGCTTATATGGTTTGGACACGTAGAAAGGATGGATAAAGGAAGATTGACGGAACAAATTTATAAAGCGAGTGTGAATGGACAAGTCGGTAGAGGTCGACCTTGGCGAACATATCTCGATCAGATCAACATTGTTTTGAAGAAAGGCCAGGTCAAAGTTACCAACAACCGAAGAGCATGTATAAAAGCACTGAAGAAAGTAGAGGAAGCAAAAGATGTGTTAGGGAGTTAGTTTTAAAGCTAAAAAAAATGAATATTACTGTGTTTTCGCATTTCAAGCTAATTTTAAAATTTCAATTGTTTAGCACTTTGCCTAGTTGTCTTGTTAAACGTTCTCTATATGGTAGTTTAATATATTTGACATACAGTAGTGGTTTTTTATGTGTTTTTATTGACGGAATATACTATTTTTTAACAAAGATTTAGGATAGCAGTTTTTACTTAAATTATTTCGATTTGAGCATTTGGTTTTTAAAACATGAGCTAAGTGTGTAGCTTTGTTTATTTCTTGTTATATAAGGTGTACAGAAAGGTAGTTAAAAAATATTTTAGAGTAAATTGGGTTTGTGATACCAATCTGTTATAATTCTGTTGTTTGATTTAATTAATAGAACATTAAAAAAAGTAACCATCTTATGTAGGTTCCACTTTTAGAAATTAAAAAATGTTTCGATATGAATTGTAGATGTAAATTAAGCATTTTAAACAACAATATTGTGAGGATACCAACTTTAAAGTGAAAAAAAGTGTTTTCGAGAGAAATAGTAAAAGAACAAAGTTTTGGAGATGCTACTTTTAGTTTCTCTATTCGCTAATATTTTAACAAACAACTAAACTGTTCGTACCAAAAAATAACTTATTCATTCATTGCTTTTGTAAAACTTATAGTGCGCCCTTTACAGTAAGCTTTAAACGAAAAAAAGGATCTGAGAAAAATAACGAGAAAAGTATCGATGCACTCATTAGGTAGAAATGTTTGCGAACATCAGCCAGCAAAACTCGGAGTTAATTGAATTAAACAAGAAAATAAATCAAAAGGAAACAACCGGTTATTATCGACAATTACGAATGATATTGTTCGGCATCGCCAATTTCAATTCAATGGCCTTTTAAACCATTCCATTGGACACAGTTACTTGATTCTTGAATGCGAATATTTCAATTGTTTTATTGAACGTATTAACACGTCAACACTGTACACAAGCGGCATAAACAATACGATTATGCTATTTAAATGAGATAGGGTATTTATCATAACGTACATTACGTTGTTATGTCATTGTCAAGTCAGGCCCTGCGAAAAGGAATGTTAATCGCAACAAAATACGAACACACTTTTTAAAGGAGCATTATTTGCAAGATTACTTCATTAAAAACCATTAATATAATTCACATTTTCATTACTGAGCGAAACCCTTTACAACCATTTGCTTTTTCAGAATCTTTTTACAAAAATAATTCCCTTTTGTAAAATTTATGATTTACTTATATTTTGGAGCGCACACCTTTTGCAATCCAAAAGCCTGTTTCAGTAGTAAATGGGACAAATACGTCACATCAGTTTGTGCGGTCATGTTGGAAATTTGATAGTAAAACGTTCTCGTGTATAATTACTATTGTTACGAGCCGGCCCTGTTGTCTGTCGCGACAGCGCGTCGATCACGATGGGGAACTGCCGGCGCGGCGATTAGATAAAAGATAAGACCGGGCAAATTCTAGAATACTGCGTCTAATGTTTCCGAAACGGTAAAAGGATTATTCGGGCACTTTCTAGAAAAAGGTGGCGATTCTTCTAGAACGATGATTTGGAAATGTAAAAAGGGCAGCGGTCGCGAAAAAGTTTTAGGTTAGGTTAGGTTGAAACGGCGGTTCGTAGGGAACCCACTTAGGCTTTTTGGCCCGTCGTGATACCGTGATGGGTGGCGGCGCCTACCCCCTTTACTGTTAGAACCAATTGGTACTTTTAATAAAAAGTGTAAGGTCCTTGTTGCTAACTCTCCTCCTCTTCCTCATTGTGACAGCTTCTACAGAAGTCGTGTCGTAGCTCTACGATTTTCATGCGCCGTGCATGGGTTCCACCTGCCCAGTATATTGTTATGGCCGCGATCGCATTTCCATTGGACTCCCTGGATAAAGTTAAAACATCATTAGTTTGACGTAGATCTAGTTTAGGCCAGTTCTGTTTCGATGATGTGCATGTGGGTTCATTTTCCCACATCACGTTGACTTTTTGAACTACTTTGCTGTGCAGGAGGAGCCGGCAATTTGCAATCGAAACTCCTTTTTTTTATATATATGTTCTGGTTCCCACGAAAAGGGATATCCTGTAATGTTCAGAGAACATCGTGGGAACCAAGGAAAAGAAGGTAGGAGTTGGTGTTCTTCTTAAATTTCTGGAGGTTGTATGCCTCGGGGAACACCTCCCTAGGCAATGAGTTCCAAAGCATCGCAATTCGTTGGATGAATGAGTATTTGGAAAGTGATGTTCTGCAGGTCTTCAAAGTGACCACGAAGGGGTGTGAAGACTGAACTTGACGGGTTAATCTCGAAGAGACTGCCAAAGGAGGAACGATTGTTGATATTTCAGAAGAGCATCGCCCATGAAAACATCTATAAAATAGAGACAAATCGCCAACTCCAATAGCTTCAGGATATGTTTAGGTGCCGCACTCCAAATATGGGAACAGTATTCCAGTACAGGTCGGATCTGTGCCTTATAGATCATAAGCAGCTGACTGGAGGTGAAATAGCTCTTGGCACGAAACAAAAAACCAAGTTTTTGGGATGCACTTTTGGCAATGGACCTCACGTGATTTTCTCAGGAAAGGTTATTGCTGATAGTAATACCAAGCATCGATATAGATGACTTCAGTGGTATGGTTACTCCTGACAAAGTTATGTTAGGCACAGTGAGATCGGCTTTTCTAGAGAAAAGACATGCTTGTGTTTTGTTTGCATTGAATTCTACCAAGTTATTGGATCCCCATTCGAGAATTGTTGCTAAGTCCATATTTATATTGTTAACATTTTTTCCTCGTTCATTTCTGGTTTCCAGGTACTGGGAACTCTAAACTTAGTTCCTAGCTCATTCAGGGCGGCACGACATTGCACCGCTGCCCTAGAGGTCAAGTAGACTGAGTTCAATGATTTGATAGCAGCCTGGCTATTACATTAAGATCCAGTTGTACCGGGTGTCTAATTAAGAGAGGTAACCAGCTGTATCTAAGCAACTATTTGCGGAAAAAATATGTATTACAAATTCACAACCGAGAAAATGCTGGAAAAGTTTCTTGCCCCACCGCTAGTGTGCGTAGTTCATAATAATAACACAAAAACATCATTTTTCTATAATAAATGCACAATAATTTATTCATTCATTTAAGGACGTTATAGCCCACTGTGGGTTTTAGTCTTTTCGGTAATTTTCTTTCATTCGGTCCTGTTTCTAATCATATTCTTTCAGCCTTTAATTTTCGAGATGGGCCAGCTTTTTTGGGATGCCGAGTATTAAAAGATTGTTGAGCATTTTATTTTGATTAACACTATCAAAAGCTTGTTTGAAGTCTATATACAGATTATATAGATGTATGTTGTGTTCGTAAGCTTTCTCTTGAACCTGTCTAACGGCGAAGATTTGATCAATGGTCGAGCGGTTTGGGTGGACCCACATCGGTACTCTCCTGACAGTTCCTCTGCAATGGGTACCTTCTTCTTCTTATGACGCCCTCTCCTTTCGAAGGTTGGCGATCCAAATAGCTAACATTGTTCTGGATACAGCAGCTCGAAAGACTTCAATGGAAGTGCACCCAAACCATCTTCTGAGGTCTTTCAACCGGGAGTTCTGACGTCTAGCAACAGATCTTTTGCCTCGAATCTTTCCTTCAATTATTGGTCTCAGCAGTTCTTACTTATTGCCTCTCATAATGTGGCTTATATATGTAGTATTTTTTTGAGGGCCATTAGTTCTTTAGGCTTCTTCATTCGTCTAAACCCTTCTTCGTTCGTAATTCGTTGGACCCATGAAATGCGGAGCATACGGCGATATAAGTTTTGATAAACTTAGTACCATTTCTACTATTTTGATAAACTCACTTCGTCTGCACTTCTTAATTTTGCTTTGTCAATGAGATGTTGTGGTGTACTTTTAATTATTTTATCACTCTTCTTCGTGTAGCTTATCCAATATTGAAGGTTTGCTAACATCATGGCAATCCTGACCTTGGAAACTGCTGCTCTAAATAGATATGCAGAAAACATGTTGATCTATTATTTATTGTATATTTATTTATTTTAGTCTTCTTCTTAGGACGCCGTCTCCCTACGAAGGTTGGCGATCCAACTGGCTATAATGGTGCGTGAAACCACCCCTCTTGAGGAGTCGGAGGAACAACTAGTTCTAAATGGGATGGAGAAACAGTTACGAAAAACCCTTTCTTGCTTATTAATGCATTAACCCTCATTTCGAACAAAAAATAACCACAAAGTATAAATTCACAATCGAAACCGCCATTAATAGGATATTTAGTAATTCAAACAACCATCGATAGCAATCCGTCGGTTTTGCTATAAAACCGGTTGGGCTTCGCTGAAAGGAAAATAAATAAAAATTTGTACTGGCATATAAAGCTACAGCTATAACATAAAATTTATTACAAAAAAAGCAGTCGTGTTGGTTTTAACGACGAAGAAATACATTTATGATTATTTTTTTATTTCTAGATTTAAAGATCTAAAGACTTTAATTGCTATTTTACATATTCTTAAGTGCGTAGATGGCTTAGCAAAAAGTAAAACTTGTTTTTACATTTTTTTATGTTTAAGATATGTTTGTTAACTTTTTATTTAAGTCTGAGGGGAGGGCGAAGGCCCGGTGACAAGGGGGCTATTGGTACAGCGGTTTTTGACGATATGGGGCACCATGTTATAACAATAAAATGTATCTACATACCTCTACTGCACAAAATTCTTTATCTTTTAACATATTCTTTAAAATAGTAAATCTAAAGGAATTGTTTTGATAGCTGCCAATAACAACGAGACAAAGAATGCATAGCCTACCATTTAAACTTCAAAAACGGACATAAATTAATTTTTTGGATAATTTCATATTGTTGCGGTAATTTTCTCCAGGAGTTTTTATTAGAGTGAACACATTTTCTGATAGCGTATTTTCACTCGCAAAATGCACGGCGATTTTTTTTAAGTATTACGTTCCGTATACTACTTCCGCATGTATGAAATGTTCTACTATTTATTATCATGTGTTTCGGTTACAGATTTTACTAAAATCAATACGGAAATAAGAATCCGAAGGGATTTGTCAAGGAAATGATATAATTTACATTGAAACGGCGCAGACGTCTAGAATTAGAAGCCATAAAACATTTTGTTTGGCAACAATTGATCTAACTAAAGCTTACGACTTGAACCTGAGTATATTGACGTCAAATCGTGCAAGATCTCATTAAAGTATAAAAAAATGTTCATGTGAAAAGCTTAACACGAGTTTACATAACACAAACTTATCTTACGAACCATCCTATTTAATATAATTTTTACATAATAAGCAAAATAAAAAGCATAAAACTAAAATAATGAAGGCACGTTAATAAAAGCGTTTCCCAAACAATAAAAAGCTGTTAAAAAAATTAAAACGTCCTGTTGAAGTGCCTATAAGGTGTGACCAATGAACGTTGAAATGGAAGTTATCCTTATCCTTTAATAGGGATTAATCAATAAAAAACAAAAGTAATTTAGCTACAATCATTTTAAAAAGTTAAAGAGATAGCAAAGAACTGAACTCGATTCTAAAAAAAAAATTTACAAGTTTTGAAAAGGATTATTTTTAATATCAGCAACAATATTTTACTGATACTACGAAAAGCAACGTTGATGCATGTATATCAGGAACAATTTAACCACACTTCCTCCAAAGGCAACAATTAGTTTGCAAAACATCAAAAAACTAGCCAAATACTTGCGTCTAAATTTGTATGCTTAGCTTAAATAGAAGGAACATGTAAAAATAAACACAGAATAACTTAAATTGTTAAACTTATATTGTTTTTGTGATAAAAATAAAGAATCTTTATCAGGAACTAGCTGAAGACAGTCACAAAATAAATTAAAAATTCTACAGAGACGTAATAAGAGACTCTATAATCTTCCAAACGTATGAAGTGCTTCAATTTTTACAACATTAACACCTAGTGCGACGGCTTAAGACGTTTAGCCCTTCTAAGTTTATGAAAATTGGAGTATTCTGCAGTCTAATCAGGATGTACCATTGAAAACATCCAGACGCAAACAATTATAGTAATCTATGTCAAACTTAAAACGTACGAGATATTTAGCATCTTTTACTTGCGAAAGTTGACAGTTGTTGATATTCACAAGAGGACATGTTTCTCTACGTAATGTTAATGTTACATGCAAGGACTTAGTTTCATTTGCTTTAATGCGCCATATTTTCAACCAATGCTGAATGATATCTAGGTTCGTTTGAAGATTTCGTGAAGCTGAAGTTGGATCGGTATGGAATGCTAGAATAGCAGAGTCGTCTGCATATGTTGTTACCGTAGTAGTTATTGTTGATGGGAGGTCTGCTGTATACAAGAGATATAATATTGGACCAAGGACGCTACCTTGAGGAACGCCTGAATATATGGGATGTATCTCAGTGTATTCGATTCCTTGTTTCACCAAGAAGTGTCTATCTGCCAGATAGGAGTTTAGCAGTTGGAAGTGAGGATAAGGTATAAGCTTCAAACTTAAAACGTATATTATTTTTAAGGTTAGCTACAACATCACTTTAAATAAAAAAAAAACGATCAAAAAGCACATCCTTAAGTAGGTCTTACGATTAACATCAACAAGCCAAATGTGTTCTAGTTGATAATGATAATGCTATCCAAATATACTCGTATATTATTTATTTTTTATTAATAAAGTCGTTTTGTCTAATAACCAAAATATTCGAAATGTTTGCATTCATAAAAAAAAGTGACTAATTGAAGAGAATGTTCTATGCACAATTAGAACGTGGTTGTACCAATCAATATGAAATAGTTACATAATATTAACAGAAGGTAATCAGACACATATTTTATCTTACTTTCACTGCTTGATTTTATTCAAGAACGAGACGTCTGTAAGTAATTAATATTTTTTTATACGTTGGATGTTATTCTTCCTTTCACGTTTAACAATTCTGTGAACATTTCCATACGACAACTGCACCATATCAATAGTTTTTCCGTTTCCTACCAAATCATTTAACATAAAAGTAATGGCACCAATAAAAGTATTTATTAGTTTTTTAAATGAATCTCAAAAAGTTGTAAGTAAATAAAAATAGAAAAAAACCTCAATCAAAAGTGAAATCTTTTTCTTCCTCTTCGTTCTCAGTTAGGTCGTGATTATGGTTTACTCTTTTGCTGTCGCTCTTCGTACAATATCCCGCCATCTTTTCCTGTTCCCGGATTCACGTGTTGCTTGTGTTATCGTGCCTGATAGTGTCGGTCCACCTCATCGGCGATCTTCCTCTTGGTCTTTTTCCTTCCATTTTTTCCTGTATCACCAGTTTTTTTAGGTTATCATCTCTTCTATTGATGTGGCCGAAAAATTTTAGGATTCTAGTAAAGACGATCTGTGACAATCGCTGAGGTTCATTAATTTCTTTATTAATAGATACGTTAGCTCTGTGAGCTGTCCATGGAACATGTAGTATTCGCCTCCAGCCCCACATCTCATATGCATCGATTTTTCGTCTGTCCTGTTTTTTAATTGTCCATGATTCGGAACCATATAGTAGTACTGGAAATACCAGTGTTTTTATTTTTTACTTTTTAGTGTTTAGAGTTATATCACTATCCATCCATGTTCTTTGAAGTTCTTTTACGTTCATCTGGCCATTTCACATCTTCTATTTATTTCATTTGTGCAGGCACCATCCCTCGTAATGAGTGCTCCTAGGTAAATATATTGGCTGACGACCTCGTATCTCTATATGTGTTATGTCTGTATTATTGTTGTTCCCTCGGTCTATAAGCATAATTTTTGTTTTGCTCATGTTGATTTCTAGTTCATAGCTTTCACTTTCTGTTTTCAATTTCTGCACCAGGCCTGTAAGTTCTTCTGCAGTTGATGCTAGCGGCATATCGCAGGTTGTTTATGGGTGTTCTTCCTATAACTAACTATACCTCCATCTCAGTTTTCTAGCACTCTGCTCATTATGTATTCTGTGTATATATTAAGGGGATTGGTGAAAGTATACATCCTTGTCTCGCTCCTTTTTTAATGTTGCATGGATTTGAGAGGTGT
Source organism: Agelastica alni (assembly GCA_950111635.1). Lineage (NCBI taxonomy): Eukaryota > Metazoa > Arthropoda > Insecta > Coleoptera > Chrysomelidae > Agelastica > Agelastica alni. The sequence goes on from OX467718.1 coordinate 16,871,298, forward strand.
TTATCTATTCGTAAGTAAAATAACTTCTTTATTAAGAGGATTTGTTACAGGTAACGACTCTAGTTAAAGGTCATATTTGTACTGGCTAAGAAGAACCTCCGAAGGATACTTTATAGAGCTAAAAAGATTCTCTGTAAAAACAAGAAAAATCTGCTACATTCCAACAACAATATATTAAGGTGAAACGACTAATGGAATCAAAAATAGAAAAAAACCTCTCTAGGAGACCCTCAGAAGAAACGTATTCTTCTGTCCAAAGTCAATAGTTAAGTTCTATTGGTACGGCCTAGAAAGAACCTAAAAAGAATAGTTTTTAAGCGCCAAATGCTTTGTCAAAACAAAAAATATTTACCACATTTCGACAATGCTAGGACTGGGTCAGTGTCCAGGAGGAACGCTTTCCTCTGGACAAAGTGAAAAGAAGTTTGGAAGATGATTCTAAGTCTTTGGCATTGCGTTAATATGAAGAAGAAAAGATAAGGGTACAAATACGAAACCTTGTGGTACTCCAGTATTTTTGACGGATGTCTAAAGACCGACTTTCACCAAAAACTGTAAAGTTTCCATTAGAACTGCTATGTTTACAAAGCATAAAATATTCGTTATAAACAATATTAACTCATTTTTCAATTACTTTCATTCGTTTAAAATAATCATCCACTAAATATGCACCACTTCAAAGTTTACAAATTAAAGTTAAGTAAAACTTTTTGTGCTTTAACATTTATCTTAAGAGATTTAATTAGCAGAGTTTCGACCAATTTAAAATAATTTTACAGTCGGAGTCGTTGCTGCTATTTAAATTGAAATCAAGCAAAAAATAAATAAGGGTTAATGGTGGCCATTTTTTATGAAAATGAGCAAAAACCGTTTTCCACGCCACGACGGCGACGCATTTTTGCATTAAATTAATGTTCGTTTAAAGGATGTATCTTAGGAAATTTCCAGAAAGAGCAATCTCCAGAAAGAGCTATTTGCTTGTTCTTTAACAAAATCTTTAAATAATCAGTCATTTGGGTCATTATTGTTTTCTATTATTTTACGCGAAAAATTACTGGTCGTTATCTTATCAATTGGATTCTATTATTAGAAGGCCACAGGAAACTAGTTTAACTGGGGAAACACAAAACTCTGCTTGATGTGGGCACAGTTTAAATAATACTCAGTTAAATCACTCTCTATCGGAGCTTTGATGTTTATGGTTATAAAGGGCTTCGCCGCGACAAAAAGGGATTCCTAAAATTATTCAATAATAAACCATAAACTGCTTGATCAGCGTCACTTACTTTATTAAAAATACGAGGGGCGCTTCAAAGGATTAGGAATTCAAATAAACGCCGGGGTCCCCCAGGGTTCCATCCTGTCCCCCACCTTGTTTCTTTTACACATCAACGACCTCTTTAAAACCACCACGAACCCCATTTACAGTTTCGCAGCCGATAGCACACTTGTCTCAACTTTCACATCCTATCGATCACTTTCGGTGAATGATACAAATAGACTCAGGCAGGAACATGTTGATTCCATCAATTGAGATCTTAAAGCAATCGTCGAGTGGGAAACCAACAATCTTGTTCAGTTTAACGCCCAAAAAACACAAAGTGCCACGTTTTCCAAAAAAGTGAATTCCTCAAATCATCCCATCACAATGCTCGGAAATACCCTTGAACCAAGTCCCTCCATCTCGATTTTGGGAGTCACGATGTTCAATAATATGTCTTGGCATGACCATGTTGCTAACATCGCAAAGTCGGCAAGCCAGAGGCTAGGTTTTCTATGGAAAGCCAGAAAGTTTTTACTCCTGATCAACTGTTGACGACGTACAAGGCTCAAATCCGACCTCTACTGGAATATTGCTCGCACATTTGGGGTTCAGCACCAAGGCATTCTCTTCGTCTTCTAGATTCCATTCAGAAAAGAGCCATTCGCTTGATAAACAGCTCAACTCTCACAGATACCCTTCACCCTCTAGAACATAGAAGAAGAGTTGCAGACCAGTCATTGCTCTACAGATATTTCCATGGCAGATGCTCCAGAGAAATAAAAACTCTTGTACCACCATTGGCCACATTCGGCCGAAGAACTCGGCACGCTGATCAGTCTCACACATTTACTCTCAAGATTGACACTACTAGGACCAATCTTTATCAAGAATCCTTCTTTTACAGGGCTGCTACGGAATGGAATAAGCTTCCAAAATCAGTTTTTCCAGAGAACTATGACCTACAACTTTTTAAAAAGGCGTGTCCACAATCATTTCCTTTCTATAATCCTTTCCCCTTCTAATAGTCGCAGTGCGGGCCGTCCGCGGCCCACACGATACCGTTTTTGCGACTATTTTCATAAAAAAAAAAAAAAAAAAGCCGTCATTTAGAAAGCATCTGCAAAGAAACTTTATTTATATTTAGATACAAATATGATTTAGTTAAATAAAAGGCATGTTAATTATATAAAAAATGTAATTATTCGACACAAGAAATAATCATAAATAAATAAAAATAAGGTATTTTGAGTTTTCTCAAACACAGCATGTTTATAAAATTTAAAACTATATGAATGAAAACTATTCATAACAAAATAAACTTAACTATAAAACTTTTTAGGGTACACACCATGTAAATGTACCTTATTTATTCGCGAGACAAAATTATTAAAATAAAAACAAAATAGTTAATTTACGATTTTTCTTTTGTATCTTGCAACTTTTGAATATTTTGATTCGCAAATTTTAGTGTAAAATATAATCGCACTCCTGTGTAAAAAGCAAGGGAATAATTTAAAAAAAAACACACACAAAAGAGTTGTTTAAGAACTGCGTATCGATTACAACAGTAAAATATTGGGTATAGGGTTTAAATATGGCCGTACGAGACAAACATCGCAGTGATTGAATAAATAAGTTGACAACACGCCAGAAATGGTGGAAAAACTTCACAAAATGGTATTGGATAATCATCGACCGAAAGTACGCGAGTTAGCAGACATGATAGGTATTTTAAAAGGAAGTGTGTCACGATATTCACAATTGAACAAAAACTACGTCGTTTATTTCGAATTTTACAGTCACAAAGACGAGTTTTTGCGTCTATACATTAACATAAATGGAACGTGGCGCCATCTCCAAAGATGAACTTACAGTAATGTTAGTGAAAGGAGAGAATCAGACCCAAACAAAAGGAAAAATATTTCCATCTGCAGGCAACGTCATAGCGTTAGTTTTTTCGGATGCGCTTGGGATAATTTTCATTAATTATCCTTAAAGAAAAAAAACAATCAAATGCAAGTATTGTGCAAATTTATTGCAGAAAAAAAAAGTCGTATTTGCTTAAAAAACAGTTTAGATTCATCAAAACAATCCACACATACGTTATCGCGATCAAAATCAACGGGATAAAGTTCGAAATTGTTTCATCACATACCCCATTCGCCAGATTTAACCTTCCAGAATTATTTACTGTTTTTAAATATGAAAAATGACTTGGTGGTAAAAGATTTGTCAACAATAAAGAGACTTTTTCCCGTAGGGGTAGGCAGAGATCACTTCCTTCCACTTGCTACAGTTCTTACACACATCTTTTGCTTCCTATACTTTTACTTTTATCAGTGCTCTCATGCATGCTCGTCGGTCGTTGATACTCTTGACCTGGCTTTTCTTTAAAACAATGTTGATCTGATCGAGATATGTTCGCCGATGTCGACCTCTACTACCGACTTCTGTCCATTCACACTCGCCTTATAAATTTGTTTCGTCAATCTTCCTTTATCCATTCTTTCTACGTGTCCAAACCATCTAGACATTCCTTTGTCTCTCTTTGTAACCACATCTTCTTTTACACCACAGCGTTTTCTTATCTCACTATTCTTTACTTTATCCAACCGAGTCACTCCGACTATACTTCTCAGACTACTCATCTCCGCAGCAATAATCCTATGTTCATGCTTCTTCTGCCAAACCCAACATTCACTACCATACATAAGTGTAGGAACCAACACACCTCTATGCTAAAGCTATGAAGTGCTCCATTTATTTGTTTTCCTGCCAACACCCTTCGCTCAATGTCACTGTCATACTTTCCATCTCTCGTAAACTTTGAATCCAAGTACACAAATTTATTTACTTGTTCCACCCTTTCTCCCTTAAGTTATGCTTTTTTTCTTTCAACAACCATTACTTTCGTTTTGCTTACATTTATTTTCATCCCTTTGATTTTCAGGGCATCATTAACATTAACCATCGATTAAAGAAATATACTGTTCTCAAAAGAGTTAATAAAATAGGAAATATTTAACATGTATGTGCTGTTTTTATTATTGTGTATCATGAGAATTTATTTATTATTACTCAGTATAATTCAGTATGTTAGCACGGGGTAATCACGAGAAATTCTTCCAATTTGAGTCACTTTGACCACGCAGTGCGTGTTACTAACAAATGTGCATTCCCAAGTGATGAAAAGGATCAAAGGAAAACTTACTTCGGACAGTAATGCCCAACTTTGAACACCTCAACTTAACCCTCGTAGTAGTAGTAGTAGTAGTAGCAGTAGTATATTAAAATGGGAAAGCCTAAGATAAAACATCCTTAGCATACAAAAAAAATCTTACATCACATTATATACATGCATAAAAATAACAAAATAAGTACAAAAATATTCCAAGCAATTCATTGTTATACCGCACATTGTTCTACAATAATTCAAAATTACTTCTGTAAGCCCCAATCACCTCTCAAGACCTATTTAAAAGTCTAACTAAACAATATAGAAATGTAAACACCACTGCCTGTAAATGAAGACAAACAGCATAGTCAACACTAAGAAATTATACATTTATGTTCAATTATTCTTTTCCTGTTCTTTTTTATTCCGTAATCTTGTATAATTAACATTGTATAAATTAATTTTAATAAAAGTTTCAAATTTTGTATTTTTAAAAAATAAAGTTTTTTTTGAGAAAGTCAAAGTGCAATCTACATTTCTATATTTTAAGCAGTTTACGTTTTTATAACCAATAGGTATACGTCACTGTCAACTTGTAGATGTCAAAGGATCAAGAATACCAAAACAATATAATTTAATTTTTTTCACATAATATAAATTATACTCGCCAATTACTCAAATTTAAATGACGCTTTATGATTAGTTCAGTCGGATTGAGCTTTATCTCTCCCTCTCTCTGCACGCAGTAAGTTTAGAGAAAGAGAAATACCGACTAAAGCATTCTTGTAACACATTCTGTTACGCTCAGTTTTTGCTGGCTAGCCAAGGTTTCCGCAACGTGCAATAAGAAACTTCGTTTTAATAAAGAGAGTTCTCTATATTTTCAGAAACACTTGGAAGCCTGACAAAAAAAACGCTTATAGTATATCCTGTAAAAAACACTAATAGCTAAATATTTGAATGAGCTCTTCTGCTCATAAATAATTACATCAATAAAAGAAAACAAAAAGTATGTATAGATAATATTAGTTTGGACTATCTAACGTTAAGATCAGGGGTGCCACAAGGGTCTATATTGGGTCCACTTTTATTCTCGATATATTCGTCCCATCTTTTGACCCGGATTAAAAACTGCTATGCCCACCTTTACGCGGACGATACACAGATTTTTTATAGTTTTTCCACACATATGGTAGGAAATGCATGCACCTTAATTAATAATGTCCTTAACGCATTTGTTAGGGCTGCTTCAGAACACTGGCTACTTATTAATCCTGGAAAATTCAAGATCATGTTGTTTGCTAGTAGAATATAATCAACTCTATAGATATAAATATAAATAATGAACAACTTATGTTGTTGACAGAAGCAAGGAATTTGGGAGTAACTATGGAGTCTAAACTGAGATTTGAGAAGCACATAAATAAGCTACTGCAACGTGCCAATGGTAATTTGAAAATGATTTAGGGTAATCGCCATTTATTACCGATACGGGTCAAAATAAACACTATGCGAAACACTGGTTCTCTCCATATTCAATTATGTTGACGCTGTCTATGGTCCCAATTTAACCACCCGATACAATACAAAAATACTAAAAATGCAATATTCATGTCTACGTTTAATCTTTTATCCGGAGGCGACAAAGAATTTCACGCAAGCTAAGAGAAATCGGGTGGTTAAAAATGAACAATAGAAGAGCACATCACACTATTATTTTATTTTATAAAATTATCACCAGAAAGATACCGCCCTATCTCTCTAGGAAAATATCATATTGTACAGACGTCCATAGTTTGAATATCAGGAATAAGCGCCTTTAAACCATACCAACTTTTAAGACTGAACATTTCAGACGATCTTTCAGTTATCAAATCTGCTTTCTAAGCAAATTAAATTATTTCCAAATTCAAAGTGTTCATTAAAAAACGTCTATTGGATTTTCAATAATTAATTTAGAAAAAAATGATCCCACTATATACTCACTCATTTTTTGAAAATATTTCACACATTCCCAACTATTTCGTTCTCACTTTTTATGCGTACAGGTTTTTGAGGGTTAAGCGCAAGAATATTTTTTGTGATGTTTTCACATAACAAAAAATGAACTTCGCCCTTTTTTTCCAAGAAGTCAATTGATAATTGAATGCTCATGATATTGTGAAAATTTTATATCGCTCAATTATTTGCCAAAGATGACGTAACAGACATTAATCTTATCGCAATAAGAAAGTTATGGCAAAATGTGCGATTTCGTCAAGTCGGCAACGTTGTCGACGCGACGGACGTCTAGTTATTTTTCTACGTCACCGTTGTCCGTTTATTATTAGAAAAACTGGTACGATTGCAAAAATAACCTCGCCAAATTACATTGACTTGAAACGAGAGAAAAAAGTATGACTGTGACTTTCTCAAATTTATTTCACAATGACGTACCCAATGGACAGGTTATGGCTCAAATTAAAAATTCCAAATAACGATGAAAAATTTTAGTCGTTTCTCTTCAGTATTTAGCTAAACGACATACTAAAAATGTCTCGTAAAAATGGATTGGGTGTTTGGTAATGCAGTCGACAATTTGCTCGCATTTACAGTTTCGCAGACGATAGCACGCTTGTCTCAACTTTCACATCCTATCGATCACTTTCGGTGAATGATACAAATAGACTCAGGCAGGAACAGGTTAATTCCATCAATAGAGATCTTGAAGCAATCGTCGAGTGGGGAACCAACAATCTTGTTCAGTTTAACGCCCAAAAAACACAAAGTGCCACGTTTTCCAAGTAAGTGAATTCCTCAAATCATCCCATCACAATGTCCGGAAATACCCTTGAACCAAGTCTCTCCATCTAGATTTTGGGAGTCACGGTGTCCAATAATATGTCTTGGCATGACCATGTTGCTAACATCGCAAAGTCGGAAAGCCTATGCTAGGTTTTCTGTGGAAAGCCAGAAAGTTTTTTACTCCTGATCAACTGTTGACGACGTACAAGGCTCAAATCCGACCTCTACTGGAATATTGCTCTCACATTTGGGGTTCAGCACCAAGGCATTCTCTTCGTCTTCTAGATTTTATTCAGAAAAGAGCCATTCGCTTGATAAACAGCTCAACTCTCACAGATACCCTTCACCCTCTAGAACATAGAAGAAGAGTTGCAGACCAGTCATTGCTCTACAGATATTTCCATGGCAGATGCTCCAGAGAAATAAAAACTCTTGTACCACCATTGGCCACATTCCCCTTCTAATAGTCGCAGTGCGGGCCTTCCGCGGCCCACACGATAGGTCTACCCTTTTTGCGTCTATTTTCATAAAAAAAAAAAGATAGAAGGCTTAATTCACACAGTAGTCAGAAACAGTCGCAGTACTTTCGAAGGAACGCTTTTGAATACTTCTTCTTTTTCTACTTCTTGAAGATCTGTCTATTTGTTAATTCTGAAGCTGCCTCTGCATCTTTTCCTGAGAGGTAGATTGCCAACTATCTCTCCATCTTTTAGGTGGCCCCCCAGGAGGTCTTGAGTTGGCCGGTTTGTTTTTTAGGACTATGTTCGGAAGTCTGTTCTCGTCCGTTTTCCCCATCTTACAATATCTTGTATTTCGCATTGTTCCCTGTTATCTGCGTTTCTTACTCTATCTCTTCCTGTACTTCAAGTTGACCCTCCCTGTACAAGTACAATCTTTCACGGCTCTTTTACATTGCCGTAATTTTTAAGTAAATAAATAGAATAATTATTTATATTTTTTAATATTGCCTAATTTAAAATAAACACGCACATTATTTGTTATTTTTATTAGTTAGAAATCACCATAATTTTTAAATTAAAACACAAGAATATGTGTTCTAATTACGTAAACTTACCTAAATATTGACGTTTAATTATTTCCACGCATTTTACACCAAATCAAGCTGTTGATGTTTTTTTGAGTTCAGAATTAAATAATATTACACAACAATATTTGGAATGGGTCCGCATTTCTGTAGGTAACTTTATGGAAATTAATTAATTAAATCAAATAGTTAATTATGTAAATTCGTCATAAGTAAATAACCTGTCTAATTGGGATATTTTGACTAAGTTTATGTGCGGGTTTCTAGAACGCATGCATAAATTATCAAATATTATGATATATTGCCACGTCTTTTTCGTTCTCTATAGAGTACTCTGCCAGCGGTCTCTCTACTGGCAAATTATGCCCGAGCTCAGCCGTAGAGGGTAGAAGAAAAAAAATAAATATATAAAAGTGAGCCGCGCCACCGACTTAGACGGTTCAAGCCGGAAACCCCTAGGTCTTATAGGCACTAGCAGAGCCACACGATAAACAACTGAGATTATGGTGAACTAAATAAATGAAATTATAGCTAAATATATTGGATACTTTACTCCTACAATAAATCAAAGTACACAGTTCAACAATAAAACTATAACAAATATAGTCAAAATCAACAGCAAACAATAAATCAAAGTACACAGTTCAATAATAAAACTATAACAAGTATAGTCAAAATTAACAGCTATGGTAAATTTTCTTGCTAAAACAAACCAAAAATTTAAAATTTACAACTTTATAAAATAACCAAAACAAAAGTAAGAGTAACAGACTTTACCAAGTTACCAAAAAAAAACGTATACAAGTCAACTCCTTAATAATACTAAATTAAACGTTTACATAAGGCTACTAATTTACTCATGTTTTTACCATTTACATAAAGATTTACACTGCCAAAACAATCGAGTTTATTTAAAAATATTTTTACAATGGTTGTCTTTTAAAATATCAATATTGTAGGATATTTACAAATAAGTATGAAGAAAATATTTTTACTTGGACATAAAGAATTATTGAGAAGATTATTTTAATCAAAGTTTAGTTTTGGTATATTATCTAATGCAATAAATAGTTTTTAATAATATATTATATTAATAAATTAAAACAAAACTTAATTGTGGTGTCAAAAATAAGTCACGTCGTTAAATATTCAAACATAAATCACTTGTAACCTTTGGGTAAACGCATATTGTAGATCAAACTTTAATCTTGAACACCTTAATACGGAGTTCCTGCTAAAAAAACACCAAGCAAGTCTTTATAACACTGCAATTTATCGTCGGTATGGAGGATACGAATGCACTACTCCTGTGGCCGGTTTGGTTATGGAACGGCACCTGCTAATTAACAATGACTTCCCTCAAATAAATCCCGCATGCGGTTATTTTAACTCGACACCAAAATCCAAAATATCAACAACGGAGGTAAGATAGAATGGTCAAGTTAAAAATTAAATGGTTTTTCTTCAAAATCCAATTAAGATGGCCCAAATACAGCCAGATATGAAAGAAAAACCGTAGAGGTTTTGCACACTTGCTAATATCACACCGCCCCAAAAATTCTCACCACACCCGACTTCGAAGACTCTCACCACACGACCGCAACTACTTCCCAAGCCGGATATCAAGAAATGACACGGAATCGACGTCAAACAAGAATATTCGCAAGTCCATGTTCCATACTAAGAATCGCGTTCGATAGGTGTTGATAGCTAGCCTCATCTACACAGAAATGTAAACCAAACAATATTATAATCGATAATACACAATAATCGAGGCTATGCAACACTATTTACAACGAATGATATATTTAAGTTACAACAAAATACGGTACGCGACACTATTTACGAGTACTTGAGGAATATAAAATTATCAGAGACATAATTATAATGGAACTGTAGAAGGGAAAAAAAAAGGCACGTTACAATATCATTTACAATTTTGTATAAGTAATTTACTGTTTTTTAGTAAAAATCCCAAAATCAGTATAAATACATCATATATTTAAAATCCGGTCAAGTTAGCCCAAAATATGAGATTACAAAAATTCGAATAGAGCAAAAAATTGGTATGAATGTTCGAAACAGCATTATAAATCCCTATCCCTATTCCTATCGTTCCCAACCCCGTGACGACAGCAGGCGAAATTCTTCTATTTGGATTTCGAAAGTACCTTATTTAGGTGCTAATTTGGCGCTGAGTTCATTATTTTCGTGCTCTTTTTTTAAAGGTAGGGGACGATTTTGAATATTCGTCTGCTATCGTAACGTGACGGTAGCAGGACTTTTACAAAATCAATAAAAATTAAAAACTGAAACTACCCAAATTAAGTTCTTTTTAGGTGCTTTCGATATATTTTAGAATCAAGCCCAAAGTCCGACCGGAAATCGCAAAATAAAATTTTTGAAAATATATCAATATTTCAAATTTTGAATTATTCGTAAAAAATGTCTTTTTATTTGTGGTAAACCTTTAATTGAAAGTAAAATTGTTACTGTTGATCGTGGCACGAAGACATTAACTGATGCAAGTACTGAAAGAGCTGAATTGTTGGAATACCTGAAAACCCAAAAAACTGTGACAATTCATGTACAGTGTCGTAAAAAGTATACTCAAAAGAGTTCTATTGCTGCAGCTAAACGAAGATGAAGCCAGTACATATAAAAAAGTCCTCCTCGTAATAGAGCAAGCGTAAGTGTCAGCTTTTTGTTTTAAACATTGTTGTTTATTTTGCGGCAATGATTAGCTTTATGTACAGCCAGAAAGTGTCAAAAAAGGCACGTCTGGCTGTGCATAGAGGAGTGTTGGTTCCTACACTTATGTATGGTAGTGAATGTTGGGTTTGGAAAAAAAAAAACATGAAAATAAGATTAATGCTGCGGAGATGAGTAGTTTGAGAAGTATAGCCGGAGTGACTCGGTTGGATAAAGTAAAAAAATAGTGGATAAGAGAACGCTGTGGTGTACAAGATATGGTTACAAAGATAGATAAAGAAATGATTAGATGGTTTGGACACGTAGAAAGGATGGACGAAGGAAGATTGACGAAACAAATTTATAAGGCAAGTGTGAATGGACAAGTCGGTAGAGGTCAACCTCGTAGAAAATATCTCGATCAGATCAACATTGTTTTGAAGAAAGGCCATGTCAAAAGTACCAACAACCAACGAGCATGTATGAGAGCACTAATGAGAGTAGAGGAAGCAAAAGATGTGTGTAAGAACCTTAGCAAGTGGAAGGAAGTGGTATCTGCCTACCCCTACGAGAAAAATTAGTGACTATATGTATGCATGAATTAAATAAAGAGCATGAGAAAAAAAACTTTATTCTGAAAGTAGCTCGGACTCTTTCTGATGATGTGCCAAAAGCTGTTATTGCTTGAATTGAATTTGAATATGATTTCGTTACTGCTAAGGCAATGATTGTTACAACTACTTCTTGAAACCGACCACTAAAGGTAAAGTCGGTCGTCTTCAAGATGAAGCTACGAATCTTGCAACTTCTGCTTTTGCTCATCAACATCTTTTTCGGGTATATTAACAAGTTCAAGTGTGGCTTGGTAATCAACTAGACCCAAATGGCTGGGGTTGAAAGTTAATCGATGATACATTTAAACCAATTCAAACTTTACTACCAGATGTAGCAAGAGGTAGCAATCCCAGATATTGAAATATAGTTTTTGTTGTTCTAAAATTAGTTTTTGTTGCTCAAGAATTTCCTGTTTTTCGTAATTAAATGTTATTTATGCAATTTTTTTTTTGAATATTTAATTTTCAATGACCAAACATCTCTTAAACTCCAGAAGATTTACCTTCTCTTCTCTAGGTGCCGTCTCCGCTTCGAAGGTTGGCAATCATCATGGCAATTCTTATTTTTGAGACCGCAGCTCTAAATAGTTCATTATTACCGCATCCAAACCAATCCCTAAGGTTCTTCAGCCATGAATTTCGTCTTCTTCGCATAGATCTCTTGCCTTGGATTTTTCACTGCAAGATTATTTGTAGCATTTGATATTTTTCTCCCCTCATGACATGTCTCATGTACAGAAGGTTTTTTTTCTTAATTGTCGGAATCACTTCTCTCTCCTTATGCATACGTCTCATTACTTCCACGTTGGTTATTCTCTCTATTTAAGGAATAGAAGGATTTAAGGAATAAAAAAAGTAAAAAAAATCATATTCCAATTATATCATACTTTGTGACTAGGTAAAAGTTATATTCCTGCTGGCTTTGGGGGTCAAGCGCGAAGAGTTAAAAATAGATTAAATGGCGTAGACAAAACAAACACAAGTATTACAAGTTTCTTTACTTATCACGATACAATTCTTTTAACGAACATTTGTAGACAAAATTAATAATAACCTGTGTAACATTTACAACATGTTTTTAATTATCTGACGATAAATAAATAAGGTAAATTGACCGCATAACAGCGGTCATGTTCAAGGTGACAACCGAGTGTGATACCAGCTTTTCAAGGACACTCCAAAAAATTAGAGAAGATAAGGACTAAAGGCGAGTTTATACAGCGAATAAAATAAAATAAGAAATAACATAAAATAAAATAGGGTGATGAGTGCAAAAAACATTGGTTTATACAGATGACTAAAATAAAATAAGAAATAAGAATGAACCAATGAAATCGCAGCTTTCTGATAGAGCAGTTATCGACCTTTCCTCAGTTATATGCAAAACCTGATGGAAAATACAAGAACAGTCGACTGAAAGAAAATGATTGGCTCACAATTGCTAACCTAATGGAGAAAGCACGTAAGTGCCAAAAAATCAGAGAGTTAACGTTTTTTAAATCATTTTTTCTGTAGCTGAAACTTCTGAACACAGATGGAAGCTTTTAAGAAAAACATATACGGGTCATAAAAGAAAAATCAAAAATACATCCACAAATAATATTATTAGGTTAGGTTAGGTTGATTGTAAACTGAGAACATTTAGAACAGAAATTATTTGGATCACGCGCATTATCAGTTTTTAAACAAAATAAAATAAGACTAAGATAAAAGTTTGCCATCTTTTGTTCTTATTCTTATTTTATCTTATTTCTTGTATAAACGCTTTCATAGTTTTGGGCATGTTTATCTTTCTTATTATGACTTATTTTATTTGCTGTATAAACTCGCCTTAACTGAAGCTGATAATGATTGATGCCATGTTTAGCAATTGTGTTTCGTTTCGCTAAAAGCAGTTGGCGACAGGAAATTATTTAATACATATTTGATAAAATTTTAAAATTAAAAAATTTGTTTAACGACTTAAACTATCTACATACATACATGGTCACTCTCGCCAGACGAAACGAAAAATTGAGGCTAAACCACTTGATTTTTAAAAAAAAATTATTTTGGGATAGATAGAGGTATATTAGGTGTACATTTCAAAATTATTTTCGTAATATACAGGGTATCCAAAAAACGTAAATATACAAAAGTGGTATTGTTTTAAATGAAATGTCCCGTATATCACTTCACTTCCTAGGTTAAAAATAAATATTTTCACGTAAAGGATATTTCGTATTTTGTGAAAATTTAGTCATATTTTTGATGATCAGCGGTTGTTAAGCTTTTTCGTATCAAATTCAGTTTAGAAACTGGTGATGGATTAAGTTTTGTGTGAGACGTTAAAAAAAGTACGTGTACGTAATGTACACGGATGGCTCAAAAACCCCAGACAGAGTTGGGGCCGGCGTTTTTAGCAAGAGACCAAAGATTGAAATATCTACCAGTCTTGGCAGGTATGCTACAATCTTTCAGGCTGAAGTCTTCGTTATCGAATTTTGTGCAAGAGAGCCGGCTAACAGACCTCTAGCAAACAAAAACATAAGTATGATATCAGACAGCCAGGCTGCTTTAAGAGATAAATTTTGTTTGTCATAATATTTATTATTTAATGCATCGTTATTTACATATTCTACTCAAGTAATTGTCTTCGTCTTTTGTGTATTTATTTCTATAACATGCTCATAATGTGTTGCCATATGATAAATAAATAACTCTGGAGCCTGGAGCAATTTTAACCAAGCTTTGTACACACTCATAACCACTACAAAAGGAGTGGAAAGGGAATAAAATAAAAAAACTACCAAAAACGGCCGATATTAATGTCGTATTCATAGTTTTCGGGTCGCTGTGTTTAATATTGATATTCCCAAAACACCGGTCAACGCCGCGTAAAACGGCTATGCAATACCATAATTTGTTGTGTTGGAGATGTAAAAAGCATATTTACTAAATAAAATTGCGTCATAAAATGAAATCCCCGTAAAAATGCTTGTTTTTTAATAAAGTTTAATAGCCGTAAATAAAATTAAGAATTGGTCTACAAACTATTCTTAAGTTGTTTCGTTGTTGAACTAGGAAACGATAAGCGTAAAGGTACCCAGGTAGAAACGCAGTTTTTCGAAAATGGGGCAGTATCGATTTTACATCACCTGCCATTGAAACGCTACACCATTCATCAGATTGTATGGAACCGTTAATACTTTTTTTTTTTATAGAAATACTAACACACGTGTTTCTTCCTTTAATTGAATACGTTTGATGTTTAGCTAGAAAAAAAAGGAAGCAATATCGAGATGTTATTATAGTTTTCGTAAATTTATAATATACATGATGTCCTTATTATTAGGCACTATTTAATTATTAACGACACGTTTAAATGTCAAAAGAAGTACAGGGTTATTCACTGCTAATTACCATTGTTATAATTGACCATAGAAAATGGGAGAGCATTCGACAGGGTACAAAATGAAAAACTTATAGATATATTGAGGAATACTTGAGTTGATGACAGAGACATACGTATTATTAAAAACCTGTATTGGCGACAAAAAGCAGTGGTTCGGGTCAATGGAAAACTAAGCGACGAATGCCAGATTCGGCGTGGAGTAAGACAGGTATGTATACTGTCTTCACTGTTGTTCAACCTATATTCTAATAAAATATTTATACAGGCGTTGAATGAACAGGATTGCGGAGTTAAGATTAACGGCGAACTGATCAATACCATTCGCTATGCCGATGACACCGCAATCTTGTGTGATGATCTCCAAGACCTTCAACGTCTTTTAGACTTGGTCAACGTGATGAGACAAAAAATGGGTCCACACAAAGCCTTTCGGTTGTCCTCATTTTTAAACTTAAACCCTATATGTTTCAAAATTTCGCAAAAACTCGTTCTAGAAATTTTAAAAATCTTTATCTTTTACTTTTTTTTAATATTAAATCCATTCTTTTTTTACGCATTTTGTACACAATGTCGCGAATTTCAAATTTGTAAGCTTTGGGAAAGTCAACAGTCTTTGGAAGTCGGCGGGTTTATATTTTTCAACTTTTTGTTCTTCATTTTCATCGTTTACACTTTTTAAAACTTGGGTTAATTTTCTTTCACCAATACCCATCGCATCACACACACGCTTACGTATAGATAAAACTGGTAGCAACGGACCTCAATTGTCCTTTTCCGCAGTAAAATAAGCGCGTATACATTCAATATTAGTGCATCTACATCTAAAACACGTCGCATCATTTTCGCGGTCTATCAGGTACATACATTACTTGAAATGACAATCGGTAATATACGATTTTAATGTAGGTACCCACTATAACGATAACCCAGGATTACTAATTACTTTTCTAGAAATCTTACAAAAATAAATCAACAAGCCAAATTAAAGCTTAATGGCTTAGTTAATTAGTAAAATTTGTTTGGAATACTTACCTACCTCTCTTATTATGTACAATAAATAAAGTCATTAAGAACAGATTTGGTTGCAAAAATAACCGTGCTAATAAATAAAAATATTGACCCTTAATTTCCAAACAAGAATACCCTTATAAAATAAAACTCGTTACTTATGAAATTTGTTTAACAATATTAGGGGAATTTACTCTCGGACTTCTCAGCCAGTTGAATACTGGTTATCGAGTTTTTAACGATAATACGAAACCACCGTATATTTGTGAAATATGCTATATTTTTTTTTAATAATTTTGTTTTTTGGTTCTTCTTTATAGTTCCATGTTTTTTAACTGCAGCTTTTAAATGTTACGCAATCCGTTAAATAATATTACACAAATTTTATGTGTGACGAATCGTTTATCCGATTGTTCTTAATAAAAGTTGTTTTTTACTGACGCAAATATCTGAATTTTATTACGACTTACTATACAATTTATGAATGAAGAATGAAATCATCACGGTTCTTGATTAGGATTTTAATGGTAAACACTAAATTGTAATGCAAAAAAATAATGCATATTATTAAATGTGGTAATGTTTCAAACATATTCGAAGTTATTTGAAAACATTTATTTGTTTATTTTTCATCACTCTTTACAGTAATTCTTTTTAAATTAACTAGTTTTTTTTAACACTTGCTATTTTCGCACTATCTTTTATTTGATTTCTTCTCTTTTAGGCAATTAATAACATTTATTATTAATTTGTTCATATACAGAGTGCAGCAAAAGTCTATCAAAACGCACGCACAACTTTCGATCTTACCATGCTCAGGAGGGGCGGGGCAGATGCGACAAAAGTTTAGTATACAAAAATGACGGTTAACTGACCTTTGCCGCGCCCGGTAATTTTATTTTAGATTCTACTGGTAGTGATAGTTTTCTTTTTTCTGTTGTATATTTTAAAACACGCTTTGAAATGCCAATTTCCAAATTTTTTAAAGTATTCGAAAAGAAAGGTTTTGGTTTTAATTTTGACCCCGCATGACAAACTGTGAAGTTTCGATTGAGGGTAAAAGAGTGAAACAAGTAAATCAATTTGTGTACTTGGGTTCAAAGTTTACCAGAGATGGAAATTATAACAGTGATATTGAGCGAAGGGTGTTGGCAGGAAAACAAATGAATGGGGCATTGCATAGATTACTGAATAGCCAGAAAGTGTCAAAAAAGACACGTCTGGCTGTGCATAGAGGTGTGTTTGTTACTACACTTATGTATGATAGTGACTTTTGGGTTTGGCAGAAGAAGCATAAAAATAGGATTAATGCTGCGGAGATGAGTAGTCTAAGAAGGATATTCGGAGTGAATCGGTTGGATAAAGTAAAGAATAGTGAGATAAGAGAACGCTGTGGTGTAAAAGAAGATGTGGTTACAAAGATAGACAAAGGAATGCTTAGATGGTTTGGACACTTAGAAATGAGAGATGAAGGAATATTGACGAAATAAATTTATAAGGAATGGACAAGTCGGTAAAGAACGACGTCGGAGAACATATCTCGATCAGATCAACATTGTTTTGAAGAAAGGCCAGGTCAAGAGTACCATCAATCGACGAGCATGTATGAGAACACTGATAAAAGTAGAGAAAGCAAAAGATGTGTGTAAAAACCATAGCAAGTGGAAGGAAGTGGTCTCTGCCTAGCCCTATGGGAAAAAGCGGTTACTATATGTGTGCATGTATGTGGCTTCGCTGGGCAGTGTCGAAAATAAAATATTAGGTTTAAGATATAATAAATGTATTTACTACTATTTTCTGAAATTCCGATACATTTTCTGATAAATAAATATTAGAGATAAAGTGGGGACGTTTATCGTATTCTTTCCATTATTAATTTATCTTTTGTAAAAATCTATTTATCAAAATATTATATTTATTTTACTTATTTCCATCGTTATATTTAATGGTTGGCGTGATTTTTTTTATGACGTCGATTAACTTTTTAATTTTAAAAAAACGCATTTACCATGCGATATCAAATGAAAGTGTTAACGACCTATTCCAGCAGATAAATGCGTACAAGTTACCTTTACCCGCAGAAAGACCTAATGAAATGCAGACCAATAACCTTATGAGGCTACGATTAAATACGCAACAAAAATACAGTGGAAATTTTTTAAATTGTTTATTTTGTCTACGTATTTCTTATATATTTCTTTAATCGTTATTTTATTTTACGAATGTATTAACATTAACCTAGTAGTAGACATATTTTTTTGAAGTGAAAACTTCTTTAGCGGCGTTGTACACTTTTTTTGTAATGGGTTAAAAATGTTAAACTCGCGTCAGGACACGTGGCCTGATCGAAAATTCGTAAGACGGATGGAGAGTAGACAGCTGGCGTGGCGTAGGAGAGGGAGTATCCCCCTCTCTTTCTACGGCGCGGTGAAAATGTATGCCTGTGCCGGCTGTTTCGTTTAGGCGAAACGAAATATAATATATAAAATTCTCGTGTCACAATGTTAGTTACCATAATCCTCCGAAACGGCTTGACCGATTTTGATGAAATTTTTTGTGCTTATCCGGTATCTATGAGAATCGGCCAACATCTATTTTTCATCCCCCTAAATGTTAGGGGTAGTCCACCCCTAAACTTTTTTTTTTATTTTTTAAACAAAATTTTTAATTTCTATTTTTTTATGATACAACATACAAAAATACATACAATCCTCAATTTTCACCCTTCTACGATCACCCCTTATTTTTTAATAGCCATTTTAGTAATTTAATCATTTTTCCTTTCCGGTCGAAAACTGATCAATCGTCAATTAATTAGTTATCCCCGCCAGATGTCTACAGGTGTCACTTCTGACCCAGTAAACAGCACGGAGTAGGGATGAGAACAAAGCCGGTCTCCTTTCTTTCTCACTCCCTACACAGTTGTCGGCCATCATTATTGTTTATGCATCAAGTGTAGTAGTAACGTTGACAATTATTATTTTGCTATCTCAGTGTAACTCTCAGATTAACTTTTAATCATTCCTATTTTATCAATAATAATTAAATTATCAATTCTGAGTGTATTTTGCACGATTAGTTAATCAAGTGATTTTATAACCTCAAAGTACTCAACACGTGACACGAGCTTCCAATAACAACGGATTTTGTGTTGTAAGTATACTTTTTTTTATTTATATCGAAAATGTTGTTGATCTTATAAAAATGTAATTTTAATTTAATTTTATTAAAAAAATGTAATTGAACAATTAAGATTTTCATAGTTTCCAAAAAATCAATCATCATGAATCTTTATTTTGAAATGTCAATGGAAATATTGGTTGCATGAAAAAATTATAAGAGACAATGTTTTCATAAAATTTAATTTTTTACTTTTGTTTGAAAAATTTTTCCATAAAACTTATATTTTTGTTATAATTTCATAAATTAAAACTAATCATTTCAAAACTGCGGCAAAAATCCTGGCCCTAATTATACTTTTAACATTTTTCATCATTAAATAATTTCATTAATTCTATTTATGTATGTTTTGTACGGTGAGCAATGCCAAGAAAACGCAAGGGAGCTGATTTGAGCCGCAGTACAAGTAAAGCTCGAAACTTGCGAAATAGCAGATCCGAAAGAACAGAAGAACAAATCCAGCAACAAAATACTGATGCACGTGTCAGAATGGCGCAATTGCAACAAGAAGAGCCAGAAGATACACGAACTGAACGCAATGAAGTCAGAAGATTAGAACAACGACAATCACATTCTTACATACATACAATATACACATTCTAACATACCTACATACTTACAATAAGTAAGCTATTTTTTGTCTACACTAAAAATTACTAGGAAATTATTTATATGGCAAAATAACGTTTGCCGGGTCAGCTAGTATAAAATATAAAACTGCTACTGATGCGGTCTTTATTAGACATTTAAATAGGTTCGAATCAAAACTGTTCGTTTCTTACTTCAGCTATCATAAACCGATCGTATCAGTTTTAGAGATTGGCGATGATGGTTCTGGTAATAATGATAGTGAAAAAGTCGTCGAAATTATGGATGGAAGTTGATTTTTCTGAGGGATAAACTTTTTAATGTAATATAAATTGTCATGTTTGAGTACGATAGCGCAATAAATAAATATTGTATTCTACCACATAAAAGATAGTACTTTTATTCTGATAATTAAAGCAATTCGTGCAAAATTATTCCATAACCATTCCAAAATATCCAAAACGCACAACGTTAATACTTAAGTTTTCACTTCTGCCGGCACTCCCAGAGTGCAACCCGTCGTTTTTTTTTTCATTGGTTTGTTTTGCATAGCATCATAGTTACGAAAAAATTTTTTTGACAGATCCAACAACCATTCAAATTTTGTCATTTTGTGTCATATGACTTATACATGCTCGTCGGTTGTTGGTACTCTTGACCTGGCCTTTCTCTAAAACAATGTTGATCTGATCGAGATACGTTCGCCGAGGTCGACCTCTACCGACTTGTCTATTCACACTCGCCTTATAAATTCTTTTGTCAATCTTCCTTCATCCATTCTTTCTACGTGTCCAAACCATCTAAGCATTCCGTGTAAGCTCCGTTTATCCTGACACAAGCCGTGGAATTCTTGTAAAGAGATTTCAGTACTCGTATTTTACTACCGCTCACCCCATACATAGACAATGACGACCAGAATTCACTCCTTACCACTGCGTCATAGGCCTTTTCCAAGTCTATTAAAGCGCAATACCAGCCAAGAATTTTTCGACTATGCCTCGTAATGAAAAGACCTGATCCATACATCTCCTTCCTCTCCTAAATCCTGCTTGTATATCCCATATTATCTCAGTTTAATTTAAAAAATATGAATAATATGTAAATGTTTTTATATAATTGGAAATGGAAGTAACTAACAATTGGCGTCAGCCATATCTATTTCCGGTGAATTTAGTAGGAGTAGGATGAGACGTCAAAAAAACACGATTGTGACCGAACAACCCTGCAACCCTGCATCAATGCAGCTCGCCCGTATATTCTTAAGCGGGAATATGTAAACATGTTGAGGAAGTAAAGTTGTGGTTGCGGTACTTTACATCCGCTTCGATGACAATAAAGCGGGGACGTTTGACAGGTATTACCTTTTAATGACCACTGATATTATTTTTAAACCAGTTTGGAAAAGAGTCTTTGAAATAGTAGATACGTTAATACCAAAAGTAAGTTAGCAGCATGCAAAGCAATATTTTTAAACATTTCCTAGGCCAACCGTTTTATTAATCTACTCGTTTATAAAACTTGGCATTTCTGACAGTTTTATTAGTGTAAACATAAAATTTGCAAACGTACACATGCTATAAGTGAATGTTAACTGTGCAAGAATAAGTTTATGTATTAAAATATTACTTAACAAAAAGTACGACTAAAAACAAAATAAACCCTCCTCATGATCTGAAAATAAGGATAAGAAAAGGCTTCACCACAAGGAGTTCAAAATAATCCCAGAACTTCGCTGCTATATCATATTTAAACAAGTCTACTTCCTTTCAAGGTAGACAAGAGATAGTAGAACACGAGGTAAAACAAAGTCCTTGTTATAAAAACAACTTTCTGATAAAATAGCTTCTTTCTTGGCAATGCCAACAAAAACTGAAGGAGGCTTTACCACAAGGTGCTGCTTCAAACAGTCCAAGAGCTCCGCTACTACATCACATTTAAACAAATCCTTTCTTTTGTAATCCTGAATGGTTTATGATACTTATTGGGTACTTGTGTTCAAAGTTTACGAGAGATGGAAAGAATGACAGTGACATTGAGCGAAGGGCACTGTATAGCTTTATGTGCCTACACTTATGTATGGTAGTGAATGTTAGGTTTGGCAGAAGCATGAAAATTGGATTAATGCTGCGGAGATGAGTAGTCTGAGAAGTATAGCCGGAGTGACTCGTTTGGATAAAGTAAAGAATAGTGAGATAAGAGAACGCTGTTGTGTAAAAGAAGATGTTGTTACAAACGTAGATAAAGAAATGCTTAGATGGTTTGGACACGTAGAAAGGATGGATGAAGGAAGATCGACGAAACAAATTTATAAAGCGAGTGTGAATGGACAAATTAGTAGAGGTCGACCTCGGCTAACATATCTCGATCAGATCAACATTGTTTTAAAGAAAGGCAAGGTAAGAGTACCAACAACCGACAAGCATGCATGGGAGCACTGATAAAAGTAGTAGCAAGAGCTTTGTGTAAGAACCGTAGCGGAAGTGGAAGGAAGTGGTTTCTGCCTACCCCTACGGGAAAAAGGCGTGACTATATTTATGTATGTATGTAAGAACATGTGTCTCCATTAAAGCTCCCTCTTTGTAACCACAATTGTTCAATATTCAGTATATTAAACAATAAAATTGGTTAAATAATCCTATAAACCCTAAAATCATGCTTTAATAGCCAAGAAATAATTAATATGGGAATCGTTTTATTTCAAATGTATTATGTCAACTTTTGTTTTTTTTATTTTTCGCACAAAGTTACACAATAAAGAAAATTAAATAATTAGCTTTATGTGTTTGCGAATACGTTTCCACAAAATGAGAAGATCATAATGATGTCGTTGGTGTTAAATAAATTTTATCTTTTAATGACATTTTTCTCCGTAAATAAACAGTAGTTATGTTTTCCGTCTGGATCAGTTGCAATCCTTTTCAAAACATGACAGAAACAGAAAATTTTCCTCACTCGAAACCCGATTGCGAACCATGCTCTTTTGAGCGTTGAAATAACTAAAGAATTTTAATGCAAAACGTTCCAAAGAACGACAAAAACTGACATTTCAAATTAAGTTAGAGCCCATGTCTCTATCTGCGCTATATTCCATTCATTCTTTTACGCTTTCGTGCTTTCGAAAATGGGGCTCTGCTTTTGAATTTTGACCCCTACCTAATGGATTCCCGAGATTTTATTTTAACTAAAGTATGACCGCGCTTATTATGAATAATTTTTTTTTATTTTTGAACACGACGACCGCTAGGAAGACCACCTAAAAGATGGAGAGATAGCTGGAACTCTGTCTCACAGGATAACCAACCGAATTGAACCTTAGCAATTAACAGACCTTAAGGTCTTCTCTGGTCAGTACTTTTATATGGAATAGAGGGATGGACCTTTAAAGCGACCACAATGAACAAACTGGAAGCCTTTGAAATGTGGATATACCGCAGAGTACTTAAAATTCCATGGACGGCACGAGAAACAAATAAGAACGTTTTTTGAAGGATGAAGAAAGACAGAGAACTACTAACGACAATCAAGAAAAGAAAAACAGCTTACCTAGGACACATAATGCGTAGCACAAAATACCAATTATTACAGCTAATTATCGAAGGAAGGTAAGAGAGAAAAGGGAAGGAAAAATATGTCACGGTTACGCAATGTAAGACAATGGACCGGAGTAAGAACGATAGATGACCTAATACATACATTAAGAGACCGGAGTAAAATGGAAAATGTGGTCGTAAACATTCAGTAATGGATACGCATGAGAAGAAGAAGAAGGTCTTCTCGAAGTATACGAAGAAGAAAATATAAACTTTTTTTTTTAAATAAACATTTGAAAGAAACTAGTTGAGCTGTTTCCCACCATCGCGCTAGGATCTACATTATGCTCTTTCACGTCGTGAGAAATGGTTATACATATATACATATAGTCACGCATTTTTCCCGTAGGGGTAGGCAGAGACCACTTCCTTCAAATTGATACAGTTCTTACACATATCTTTTGCTTCCTCTACTTTTATTAGTGCTCTCATACATGCTCGTCGGTTGTTGGTACTCTTGACCTGGCCTTTCTTTAAAACCATGTTATCTGATCGAGATGTGTTCGCCGCGGTCGACCTCAACCAACTATCCATTCACACTTGCCTTATAAATTTGTTTCGTCAATCCTTTCTGCGTGTCCAAACCATCTAAGCATTTCTTTATCTATCTTTGTAACCACATTGTCTTTTACACCACTGCGCTCTCTTATCTCACTATTCTTCACTTTATCCAACCGAGTCACTCCGGCTATATTTCTTAGACTACTCATCTCCGCAGCATTAATCATGTTTTCATGCTTCTTCTGCCAAACCCAACATTCACTACCATACATAAGTGTAGAAACCAACATACCTCTATGCACAGCCAGACGTGCCTTTTTTGACACTTCCTGGGTGCTCATAAAGCTATGCAGTGCCCCAATTATTTGTTTTCCTGCCAACACCCTTCGCCCAATGTCACTGTCATACTTTCCATCTCTTGTAAACTTTGAACCTAAGTACACAAATTCATCCACTTGTTCCACTCTTTCTCCCTCAATCGAAACTTCACAGTTTGTCATGCGGGGTCAAAATTAAAACCAAAACCTTTATCTTTTCGAATACTTTAAAAAATTTGGAAATTGACATTTCAAAGCGTTTTTTAAAATATACAACAGAAATAAGAAAACTATCACTACCAGTAGAATATAATATAAAAGTTTTAATATTAAACCATCATCAGACAAGTTGAGAAGCTATAACTCTTCATTTGAAAAAATATGTGTTTATGCATTTGATAATTTAAAAATTATTCACAAAAATATATAAAACATATTAAGTATATATAATAAATAATAAAGTGTGATTTTAAGAGAAAAATCAGATAATAAAAGAAGAGAAGATAAACCGAAGAAAAAAGAAATAACTAGAAAGAGAACGAAAATAAAACATATGTTTCTGTTTTGTTAGACTGGCAACAAGTTTCAATATTAAACCATCATCAAACAAGTTGAGAAGCTGTAACCCTTCATTTGAAAAAATATGTGTATATGCATTTGATAATTTAAAAATTATTCACAAAAATATATAAAACATATTAGGTATATATAAAAAATAATAAAGTGTGATTTTAAGAGAAAAATCAGATAATAAAAGAAGAGAAGATAAACCGAAGAAAAAAGAAATAACTAGAAAGAGAACGAAAATAAAACATGTTTCTGTTTTGTTAGACTGGCAACAAGTTTCAATATTAAACCATCATCAGAAAAGTTGAGAAGCTAGTAATTTTTCATTTGAAAAAATATGTATACATGCATTTAATAATTTAAAAATTATTTACAAAAATATATAAAACATATTAGGTATATATAAAAAATAATAAAGGGTGATTTTAAGAGAAAATCAGATAATAAAAGAATAGAAGATAAACCGAAGAAAAAAGATAACTAGAAAGAGAAAGAAAATAAAACATATTTTTCTGTTTTGTTAGACTGGCAACAAGTTTTAATATTAAACCATCATCAGACAAGTTAACAAGCTAGTAATTTTCTATTTGAAAAAATATGTATACACATTGCATTTTAATAATTTCAAAAATTATCTTACAAAAATATATATAAAGCAAAATATGCGGTAAATAATGAAAGTAGGTTTTTAAAGAAGATTCGGTTAATAAGAAAATAAAAAAAAAGGAAAATAAAGAAGTAAGATAACTGGAAAGAAACGGTAAATGAAAAAACGGTTGCAAGATGAATGAAAATAATTTAGAAATGTTGGTTTATTTAGAATACTTTAAGGATGTGTTGAATTTAACAAGTGAATATAATTTTATATTGTACATTTACAATAATAGAACGTTATCTGTTATATTTATATAAACAATCCGATTAATTATTTGCTTACTTGGGAATAAAAAATTAAAATTTTAGGTACAATATCTTTTTCACAAAGCGTACGTTATAAAACTCTGAACCCGATAGAATTTATTAAGAAAAACATGTATCTATTAATTAATTAATCAATTAAGTAATTAATCTTTAATCTATTCCGTTCATAAAACGAAAAGAAAAATCAAAACCATTAATAGGTACGTCATTATTTGCAACGTTTTATATTTCAGTTCTACTAAATATCGACACCTTATAGCTAAAATTAACAACTGTTAGTATTCAAGTAGATCAGATAAAAACCACTTTTATCGTTCAATGGCAAACCAGTTTTTATGAACAAAAAAATGTAAAATTAAAAGGTAATTAAAATACGTCTCATTTTAAGAATATTTTGTAAGAAATATCGTCTCGAAAATTTAATTTCTTCAAATGAATAGGGTGTATATGTACGATGTACGTAGGAAAATCGTCAGGTAAAAACATCTGCAGAATGCGGCAAAATTGCTAAAGGATTCGTCCTTGGCGTATTTTCTTTCACCCTACTTTCCCACACACCCCTGCGTTATTACAAAACTGTTGCGCAGATCCGATTGAAAAGAAACGCTCCCTCGGGCATAGCAAAAGTTTTTACCAACCTGTAGAACATGAGAATCGGCATCATTTTCAATGTCGGATATTTGCACCCCATCCAGATCCGAGTAAGACGGGCCGCTGCAATCGGAAACAACACTAGATCCACAGCTATTGCCGGAATCGTCCATGTTCAAGTCGGCATGCTTGTATTCCGT
This sequence comes from Agelastica alni, assembly GCA_950111635.1. NCBI lineage: Eukaryota > Metazoa > Arthropoda > Insecta > Coleoptera > Chrysomelidae > Agelastica > Agelastica alni. The sequence continues at coordinate 16,897,728 of OX467718.1, forward strand.
ACCCATAATCACACTTATTCAATGGAGTTAAGCACTAGTCGAACGGGTGGCCGGTACGCACTTGCACTACGGTTCCTTAATTTCACCCGGTAGTTTTCGATTTTATTTTAATTATCGATGAATATTTTTTATGCTTTTTTGTTTTGTTTTGACAGTTATGAATGCGATTTGACGGATTTGAGTACAGTGATTAGGCCTACCTCACTTCGCAACTGTTCGCGCCGCACTGGTTCGAATTTGAGGTAGAATATTATGTTCCGTAAACGCTCTAGAGAGTAACACAGTCTCGCGAATTGAAATAGGCGCCTGCGTTTTGTGCGGTCTACGTTTTCGTGCTTATTGAACATTCAGCGGTTGCCGGCTCCGCTGGCTTTTAGTGGAAATACCAGAAAATCGTCAATCTTTCCATTGTATATTAATTATACCAAGAACTTTTGTTGAATGAAAACTTATTTAATTTTTGTGATCTTCAGTTTCGGTTTCTTTAAAAAATTATAGGTTGGTTGGGATTATATTATATTTATTATACTGTGTGTGTAAAAGAGTCTGCACCATTTGGGCAACGTTTTATTTGAAACACCAGAAAATCTTTCTAACATTAATAATTTTATTAATACGGTATGCCCTTTTAATACCTTGTGAGATTTAGAAGTGTGACATGTATTTTTGAATAGCACGAAGTCTATAGTGCTTAAATACCAAATTTAATTAAGCTTTTTTTTTACTGAAAATAGTCGAAAAAAGGGTAGACCTATCGTGTGGGCCGAGGACGGCCCGCACTGCGACTATTGGAAGAGGGAGGGATTATAGAAAGGAAATGATTGTGGACCCGCTTTTTGGAAAGTTGCAGGTCATAGTTCTCTGGAAAAACTGATTTTGGAAGCTTGTTCCATTCTGTAGCAGCTCTGTAAAAGAAGGATTCTTGATGGAGATTGGTACTTGTTCTTCTGTCGAATGTGGCCAGTGGTGGTACAAGAGTTTTTATTTCTCTGGAGCATCTTTCATGGAAATATCTATAAAGTAATGTCTGGTCTGCAACTCTTCTTCTATGTTCTAGTGGGTGAAGGGTGTCTGTGAATGTTGAGCTGTTTATCAACCGAATGGCCCTTTTATGAATTGAATCTAGAAGACGAAGAGAATGCATTGGTGCTGAACCCCAAATGTGCGAGCAATACTCCAGTAGAGGTCCGATTTGAGCCTTGTACGTCGTCAACAGTTGATCAAGAGTAAAAACTTTCTAGCTCTTCACAGAAAACTCAGCCTCTGACTTGCTGATTTTGCGATGTTAGCAACAGGGTCATGCTAAGACATATTATTAGACACCGTGACTCCCAAAATCGAGATGGATTTGGTTCAAGGGTATTTCCTGACATTGTGATGAAGTGTTTTGAGGAATTTACTTTCTTGAAAAGCGTGGCGTTTTGTGTTTTCTGGGCGTTGAACTGCACAAGATTGTTGGTTCCCCACTCGACGATTGTTTCAAGATCTCTATTGATGGAGTCAACCTGTTCCTGCCTGAGTCGTATTTGTATCATTCACTGAAAGTGATCGATAGGATGTGAAAGTTGAGACAAGTGTGCTATCGTCTGCGAAACTGTAAACGGGGTTTGTAGAGGTTTTCAAGAGGTCGTTGATGTGTAAAAGAAATAGGGTGGTGGACAGGATGGAACCCTGGGGGACCCCAGCATTGGTTTTTAACGGATCAGAAGAAATATCGTCAACTGCCACATGTAAGGAGCGATCTTGCATAAAGCTCATGAGCCATTGGCGCAGTTTGGTTGCAAAACCGTAGGCAGATAATTTGCTTAACATTGCCTGGTGCCAAACGTGGTCAAAGGCTTTAGATAGATATCAAAGGCTATTGCACGGGATTTACTAAACTTCTCAATAGTGTTTGTCCAGAGCTGAGTGACATAAGATTTTCTCCTACCAAAAAGTGCCCGAGGCGACTAAAGAAGTTTTCACTTTAAAAATATTACACGTTTATTTTTCCTCACAAAAGTTAATTTATTTTAAAGTTAATTTATTTTTTAAAAATAATTAAGCTTTGCGTTCCCATTAGGGAATTGCGCCTCCCACTTTGAGAACCGCTGCCATAATGTATCTAGGATGACACGTATAACAAAGACACGCATGTAATTAAATAGGTAGTATTATAATAATGATATCAATAAATTACAAAGCAGTAAATGTGGGGTAAAATGACGAGTAGTAAATTGAACGATACACACTAGTTGATACATCGAATTCCGGCAACGCCGCATCCACTTTTATCGCCGTATGTTCGTTCCAGATGAAAATGGAAAAGTCTAGTAAAGTACAGAATACGATGACGGCTTTCGTCTACATCTCTGACTGAACAGATTCGGTTTTCTCTTTTTTTTTTTAAAGGAAAATGTCTCACAATCAACAGTTTGCTCGTATGGATTAGTTGATTCGAATCGTCCTTGTCGATCATCGGGAAGGACGAATGAGTCGTTGTTGGCAAAGATAGTTGATCACTGAAAATTAAAACTTTATTTTATTCAAGAAAAAGGTAAGTATGTAGATGGTGCTTTTAAAACAACCCCATTGTTTTTTATTGATTTGCTGCTTTATTTTACGTTACTCGTAGTAATTAAATCCGTTCTTGATTCAACCGACGGAATGCTGTTAATTGTGTTTCATTGTGCGAAGCCAGACGATCGCCTATTAAGTACGAAGGACTAAGGGCAGTAAGGACCAAGGACAATCCGGATTGTTAACATACAAGCCGGCAAATTACTGAATTTGATAAAAAGAAAAGTAGAACTTAGATCTAGAATACTCGTGGGGAATCTTTTTATAGATACTACATATTAAGATATTGATTAAAAGAGTAACGAATGAAACCAACACATGATATAGGATGTGCAAGCAGGATTTAGAAGAGGAAGAAGATGTATGGATCAGGTCTTTTCATAACGAGGTATAGTCAAAAAAAAATTGGGTAGATGTCAGAAGGTCTATTGCGCTTTTATAAACTTAGAAAAGGCCTATGACAGAGTGGTGAGGAGTAAATTGCGGTCGACATTGTGTATGTATGGGGTGAATGATAGTTTAATACGAACACCAAAATCACTTTGCGAGGATTCCACTGCTTGTGTCTGGATAAACGGAGCTTGCACGGACTGGTTTAACATCGAAAAGGGTGTGGGGCAGGGATCTGTGGCTTCGCCATGGATGTTTACCTTAAAAACCACCAACGAAATGGACTGATGATATAAAACGCATCAAGCATAACTGGATGCAGGCGGCGCAATGCAGGTTAGGTTAGGTTAGTGGCACAGATTACGGGAGGCCTATGTTCAGCAGTGGACGCGAAAAGGCTGATGATGATGATGATGATAATGAAAAAGCATTATAATCATCATCATCTTGTAGCCGTCACTGCCCACTGCTGGACATAGGCCTTCTCCAAGTTCCTTCATGTCTCTCGGTTCTGGGCCGTCATTATCCAAATTCCCAGCAATTCTCCTTATATCATCGCTCCAGCGTGCTGGTGGTCTGCCTCTGCTACGTTTGTCTTTTCGTGCTCGCCATTCCCATACTATTTTAGTCCACCTGTCGTTTTATGTTCTCGCCATATAACCTGCCCGTCTCCATTTCATTCTAGTTATGTGGTCAACTACGTCTTTGACTTTAGTTCTTTGTCTGATGGTATTGTTTGGTATTTTGTCTATTTTAGTGATTCCAAGCATGGCTCTCTCGAAAGCTCTTTGGCCTACTCTTAGCTTCTCTGCTGAATTTTTTGTTAATGTCAGAGTTTCTGCTCCATATGTTATTACCGGTAACACGCATTGTTCATACACTTTTCCCTTCAGACATTTGGGTATTTTACTTTTAAATACCTCTCGCAATTTGGTAGAAGCCGCCCAACCCAAACCTATTTTATGCTGTAACTCGTGCGTTTGATTGTTCTTTCCAATTTGTATTTCGTGTCCGAGGTATTTGTACATATGCGTCTCTTTTATCTCGGAGTCGCCTATTCTGACGTTCTGGATTAGTCATTATTTGGGTTTTACTTGCATTTATTCGGAGACCGACTTTTGATGAGGCCTTTACTAATTTTTTGAGCATCTGTTTTGCATCTCCGATGTTATCTGTGACGAGAACGATATGATCTGCGAATCTAAGGTGTGTTAGCCTTCCACCATCGATATTGATGCCTCTATTCTCCCAAAGCAACGATTTTATTGCGTTTTCGGAAACAACTGTGAAAAGTTTAGGCGAAATGGTGTCCCCCCTTGCCGAACTTCACTGTCCACTTTAATTACAACATTAAACCTGATACAGCCTGCTTATTTTGTATTCTGTTTATCATTTAAAAAACGTATTTTTTTAATTTTATAATTGCTTTTTCGGTTAAGTTATACTTTATCATTACGAAGCATATTTAATTTTATATATCTGCTATTATATCTCTAGTAATTCATGCATTGATAATACAAATATCATCATTCAGCTTTTACTTACAGTGAATATTAACTGATTGTAGCATTTCCACATTATTTTATTTTGAATCCAAAGTTTTTAATCAATGAACGTGGCTGTGAAAATAGTATTTTATCTTGAAACCATATGGTGTTACAGATTTTTGATAATTCATTTTTTTTTAAATTGGCACCGACACAGCTGAAGGTTTTTGTGATAAAATGAAGATAAATTGATACAAAAAAACATATACAGAATTTTTTTTAACGTAGTTTTTATTTATTAGTAGATAAAGAAACTTGTAAAATAAAAAGTAGAAAAGTATTGTTACGATGCATGGCAGATGCTCCGGAGAAATAAAAACTCTTAAACCACCACTGGCCATATTCAGCCGAAGAACTCGGCACGCTGATCAGTCTCACCCATTTACTCTCAAGATCAACACTACAAGGACCAATCTCCATCAAGAATCCTTCTTATACAGGGCTGCTACGAGATGGAACAAGCTTCCAAAATCGGTTTTTCCAGAGAACTATGACTTTTTGTGACTATTTTCAGTAAAAAAAACGATAATTTGTCTTGGGGTCATTACAAAAAATAAACAATTTATTCTGATCCTTTTTTAAGTAATAAAATAAATTCTTATTTAATAAATTACTTGGATATTCACTTTGCAAGTCGCTATGTTCACGAAACTATTATAACCATTTGATCACTTGTAAAACCAAAGTTTTTTATTAAAGGAAATTTTAGTTATCTCAGAGATTTGAGTTCATTTTTTGTGCTAAACAATTGAATTAAAGCTGGTTTTAAGGTTTGTTTTCGACGTTTCAGTTTTATTGTCGCTGGATTCTTGTTAAATGTGTAAAGACCAGGTGTGTCCAGATATTAATTTTGATTTGTTCTCGAAGTTTTTCCGTTCTGTTGTCCCTGAAATTCTTGTTGCAATGCATATGAAAGTCGAAATATCAATTTCGGACATATTGTGTTATGTGGGTAAACGTGTTCGACCAATTAAGGATTATATATTATAATCCAATTAATTATGGAATGTGAATACTCCAACACTGGAGGGTTCTGGCTAAGATCCATTTTTTAAACGCTTTCTCTGTGTTGTTGAAGTCACTATGAATAATCACAAATAAAATGATAGATCATTTGACAATAATATCAAACTTACCACTAAAAAAATCATCTTTCACAAAGTGCTTGCTGCAAACAAATATAAACTTTGAGATTGGTTTTCCTGTCTTTAAGATCAACCTCCATTTCTGATCTGTCTTGTGATTTGAAGGAAATTTATGCAAAGATATAATCGAATTTCCGTAATATGTAGAGCATTGTGAAACAGAGCATATTTTTCGCGATTTTATCTCTACATCACCTATTTTAATCCTTGCGTTAGAGGATTTTGTGGTTTATTAACACCAATTTTTCACTAAATATCGTTCAAATATAACACTTTCAGTGCTTAAATTGCTTAAAATAATATATAAGTTCACTTTTCACCCATATAAAAAAATGAGGGTCGGTTTGTTGTTCACACCTCGAGAAGTTCATAATATTAATAATAGATGTCGCCTACTCCGTGATTTTTCCCTATGCTACACCTGCAGTAGTGGTAATGGGGAAGACCCACTAAATTTTGGAAACAACATAAACGTAACCTTTATGCATAAAAACTATCATATAATGTAATTTTATATTTTTTATTCGTTCTGTTGTATATATTACATAGTTTCCATTTTAAATATAAACAGTTATGCGCTATTTGTATAGGTTGCTCTCATTGGTGTTATGCAGTGTGACGTAACAGTCCCTACACTCCCATCGACTTTGAACTGACCAATTTTAAGTACTTGTTTCATCATAGTAAATCCATGCATATCCGTGGTCCTGAGGTTCTGCGTGTGCTAATGCAGTCGGAAAAGAGTACAGTAGAAACAAATAGAGACAAATAATGTAAGGGACTATTACGTCATAGCACCGTCACCTGATTTTGACATTTTTAATTTTTGAATTAATATACTGATTTTAAAACGTTTAAGAATCCATTAAATCCATTATAAGTCAAAATCTTAGAAAAAATGTTGCTAAGACTTTGACTTATAATATTGTTTGTACAATGAACCAGCATTATTATTTATTAGTGGTCTTTCCCATTATACAAGAATAACTAGATCAAAAAGAAGCGTTTTTGTTCGTACAAACCGTTTGCAACAGGAGTTCATTTTCCCAAGCTAGTAAATTTAATTTTCAAACGTGGTCCCGGCTTTGTAGCCTCCTCAGGGACATGTGAATGAAATTTAGTTAGTTTTAATAGTACATACCATAGTCTCAGGGCCGGATTTAGAGGTCCGAAGGCTTAGGAGCAACAAAGAAGTGAAGGCCCCCTGGCCCCAAATTATTTTCCAAATAAAATGAACAATTTTTTTACTGATTGCCCGATTGGAGTCAACAAATAGGTATAGATGAAATTATTTCTGTTAATATGTAAAAACAATATAATCATGTTTGTTGTACTGTAGCGGCCATACATACAGTTTATGCACAGATGACGAAACGTGAATTCCCTAAAATTCCAACGACTTCTTTCACTAAAAACCTTTTTGATCTTAAGTCGTGTCCTTTTCAGGAAAGCACGTATCCGACCCTAATCTTCACGACCCTAAGTTCTGCTCCTTTGCAATAACGCACGTATACGATCCTACTTTTTATGACCGGAATCTTCTTTCCTCTTCAGCTACTCACGTACAATCACAGTAAATCGGTATGATTCTAAAAAGGCCTTTTCGCCAAGTTATGTATCATCGACAGACTATCATAAAACTGACCGACGTGGGGAAAAGTAGATAAAAAGAACAGAGAGAGGCACACAGATTCATTCGTCTTCAGTCAGTCAGTCAATTTCCACCAACCTCGCAACAAACTTCGACAGTCTCTCAACAAACTTCGACAGTCTCTCAACAAACTCCAACAGTCTATCGCCGAACTTCAAAACTGACGCACATCGCCTCTCTTGCCAAGTTTTTCTTTCATTCCGATAAATATACGTAGTTAACAATAATTCTAATTGTGCATCATTTTCCTAACACTCGTCAAACAATATTCCCAAAGTACTGTAGGTAAAGGTAAAACTGCAAAAAAAAAAATCAAAATTAAAGTTGTTTGACACTATTGTGGGGAGCCCCGGGGCTGTAGCCCCGGATGTACTTCCCTGACTACGGCCCTGCATAGTTTTCGTAATGTTTTTTATAATGTTAATAAATGGTCCTTTTTTACGGGTTTTCTTAGTTTAAAAATTAGCTAAGATATTAGCGATGTGCTAAATTAATAACATTATCATGAAATGACGCAATCGAATAAAATATACAACAATTTTTAAAATTACGATGAACTCGAATGTCAAGGTTTTACACGTTATCAGGGCCGGTCTAGTCAAAGAAAGGCTATAAATTGTCTGCAAGAACTAATAAATATCCAGAACGAGAAAAATTGTTAAAAAATGTTTATGTATAAAATGGGAATTAATTTAGACTTGGTCTATAAATAGTTGCTCGTGCAATAAGTCGCACAGATAATTTTATTGCTCATTTCAAGCAGAGTAACGGTTAATGTTAGCATTAACTCGATATATAAAATAAATTCAGTATCATAGTTTTGGCTTGAATACTTTTTATTTTCAACATATTTTATTTACTTTGTTTAACTGTAACAGGTGGACGTAAGGCAGACGAGCTAGCAAGAGAAGGCACCATCCTCCTAGCTGTATCTGTCTTATCTCAGCAAGGGGTACCGATTGCAAACTGCCGGCTCCTCCTGCACTGCAAAGTTGTTCAAAAAGCCAACTTGAGGTGGCAAAATGAACCCACATGCACATCATCGAAACATATTTGGCCTAAACTAGATCTAAGTCGAACTAATGATGTTTTAAATCTATCCAGGTGTAGTGCCCTTAGCCAGAAAAACATGTAAAAAAGGTTTAATAAAGGCCCAATGAACTCAGTTGACCGTTCACGGGAATAACTCTGAACTCACTTAGAACGTGTCGCCAGACGCACGTAATAATGTTTGTGTTTATTAAACATTCGTATTTATTTCGCAACCAAGATGTCTCGGAATGAATAGTGTGTTATTGTTTTACTTCGATCGGTCGTTACGCTGCTCTACTTTGCAGTGACGGTCAAGAGCACGACATTAAAATGTAGAATTGCTAAACTAAATTAAATATATTTTTAAGTTCAACGTTCTTTTTAATTAACGAGAGTTTCCCCGAAACTTCAACAAACCTACGAGCAAGGGACCTAACATTACATGGCGATCCTAATACATTACACAGGGAGTCCATTGGAAATGCGATCGCGGCCATAGCAGGACCCTGGGCAGGTGGATCCCATGCACGGCGCATGGGAATCGCAAAACTACGAAACGACTTCTGCAGAAGCTGTCACGATGAGGAATAGGAGGAAACAATGATACATCTTCTTTGCCACTGCCCTGCCTATTGCAGAAAACGGCTTTCTATGCTGGGGCAACCGAACTTTGATGACTTATCTGATCTCAGTTCAGTTAGCATTAAACACCGCACACTTTTTATTAAAAGTTCCAAATGGTTCTCACGGTAGAGGGGGAAGGCATGGTATCACAACGGGCCAAAATGCCTAAGTGGGTTCTCTCCGAACCGCTGTTTTAACCTAACCTAACAGGCTAATTTTCATTTTTGTTACCCGATAAAATTTGAGGGTAGTTCGAATTTTGGAACTAAGTGTGAAGAGAAAAATTGTTTTGGTACCAGGATTTAATTTTACCTTTGATACAAAGCCTCTTTGATTTTCCTTTCTTGAAAAAATAAGGTGTTGGAGCAGTAACAAAAAAAAATCTTTGCTGTGACTAAAATTATTTATTAATTGATAGTAGGTACAAGAATATCGGTATAAAAACAAAATTTAATTTATTCGAAATAAAGATACAAATTAAATTGGACAAAAATCGGTCCTATTAAATTTTAAATATAAATTTTCCAATATTGGGTGTACGAATTTTTAGAAAATTTCTCTGTCTTTTCCCATTCTTCTCAAGATCTCCTCATTCGTAATCCTACCAACCTATGGTACCTTCAGCATTCGGCGATAAGTCCACATTTCCATGTCATAAAAAAGTACGGACCACACATAGCATCTAGCGTATCTCATGCTTAAGTTTGGACTTATGTCTTTGCTGGTAAGTATGTGTTTATATTAGTAAACATAGTTATGGGCCACTTCAATTCTACACTTAATTTCTCTGTTTTTTCTGTTTTCAACACCCGAAAATCCAAATTCTATAGCTTTAAAGTTTAACACCCTTTTTTAACTGTAAAAAACACACCTTACTTTTAGAAATTCATACACCTGAAAATCCACCATTTCTCATTACTGTTTTTGTTAACCAATGACAGTCATTCAAGAATATTTATTTAGATTATCACAACAGTTTTGCTGGGTTCAATCATTTCCGTCCAAGTGAAATTTTTTTAATAAAGATTTTATTAGTTAAACAACTGTAGGTTTCTTATAACTTTAGTTTTCTGTACGTTTTGGGTAATAAAATATTGAATATGCAAACGTGTTCAATTGCTTCGAGCCGACCCTGAAGAGAGAATAGTAACTAATAACTAATTAGCCGGTCTTTTTATCATTATGGGCCACGTGAAATAAATTAAAATGAAATTTTACATATTTTTACTTAGCCATCCATATTTTAAAAAGTCAGCAAAACATTTTATTCATTCATCGTTGCTAATTGTTGGTACAAATTAATGATAAACACGTTAAAAATATGAAGCAATCGTTTACTAATCTTTAAAAAACGTTCTATAATAAATATTGTAGAAAATGCTGATTTAAAACAGAAACGGAAATTACATAATGTTTATTATATATTTAGATTATGTGGAAACTGTTTAAATAATTAGTCTTTTAATTTAAATTGCCAGGGATTCACACATACAGTTTGTAAAGTTTTAACTAGACGAGTGATATTCGCAATTCGATCAGGTTTGGCCAATATGGCAACAGGGCATCCCCACTGGCAGTGAAGAATTAAGCATCAATATCAATTTCGGGGTTGTTATAGTCATTACAATTGTAATAAATCTATTACATTTTGGTATGCGTTGTTACGAAATTACTACAATTCAAAAATGCAGTTAAATCTATTACAATTTGAGAATGGTGGACATAAACTAAAGAAAATTAAACCAAATTCAACTAATAGATGTGTTCCTTTTACACGATTATCTGAGAATCTCAACTTACTTTTTCTAGGCCATAGATAAGATAACGACCCCAATCACAATGTAACGTTGCTAACATCGCAAAGTCGGCAAGCCAGAGGCTAGGTTTTGTGTGGAAAGCCAGAAAGTTTTTTACTCCTGATCAACTGTTGACGACGTACAAGGCTCAAATCCGACCTCTACTGGAGTATTGCTCGCACATTTGGGGTTCAGCACCAAGGCATTCTCTTCGTCTTCTAGATTCCATTCAGAAAAGAGCCATTCGCTTGATAAACAGCTCAACTCTCACAGATACCCTTCACCCTCTAGAACATAGAAGAAGAGTTGCAGACCAGTCATTGCTCTACAGATATTTTCATGGCAGATGCTCCAGAGAAATAAAAACTCTTGTACCACCATTGGCCACATTCGGCCGAAGAACTCGGCACGCTGATCAGTCTCACCCATTTACTCTCAAGATTGACACTACAAGGACCAATCTTCATCAAGAATCCTTCTTTTACAGAGCTGCTACGGAATGAAATAAGCTTCCAAAATCAGTTTTTCCAGAGAACTATGACCTGCAACTTTTCAAAAAGCGTGTCCACAATCATTTCCTTTCTATAATCCCTTCCCCTTCTAATAGTCGCAGTGCGGGCCGTCCGCGGCCCACACGATAGGTCTACCCTTTATGGGCGGTAGATAAGACTTCGGCCCACAATAATCGAGTTGAGATTCTTAGACAATCCCGTCAAAAGGATCACAGCTAGTAGTTACAATCCTAAAGTGACATTGCACACTGTAGTAATAATTATTTACCGTGCTAATGATCTTCCCTACCCCAGCCGAAAACATCGGAATGAAGCAAACTTTGAAGCTCGATATCTCGCTTAATAATGAATTTATCTCGAAGCTCAAAACTGCACCCCTTGCGTTTTAAGCTGCACCTTTTTTAACGCTACATGTTAAAAATTAGTAAAACACCAAGAATGTTTAAAACTGGAAACAATATTTAAGATGGTTGGTCTCGTAGGTACCTATAGGTATATCTGCAAAAGTGCCTGCAAATTAATCTACACACTGATATGTATTATTTCCTAGTAAATACCATCTTATTATTAAACATTTTTCAGGCGCAGTATAGTGAGTCATCGTTAAAGTCTTGTAAGTTGTAAAATGTAAAAATAAATTTAATAAATATATATAATGTACGAGTAACACTTTTGTTCAATATTACCCACATAATAAATCGTAGTATTATTTAAATTGTGCCTATACATGCTATTGGTATAATATAAAGGAAGAAGAGAAGTAAAAATATCAAATAGTGTATCACAATGAAGAAAAATAAACCGAAAGCTAGCGGATTTATAAACTATTTATGGCGCATTATAGTTAGGACTCAAACGAAGAACAATTAAATAACTAAAAAAATAGTAATTTATAACAAATTCATTAAAATGAAAACTAATCGAAACAAGTAAGCAAATATTGTAAATGCCATCGAAGTAATAAATTTTGTAATCCAGTACTACTTACAACAAGGATAAATTTTAGATGTTTATTGTTTCTGTTTTACCTAATTCTTAAAGCGATCAAAGAAGACTGTTGTTTTCTTACTTCCTGACGAGTTATGCCAAATATTTTATCAAAGTTTAAGTCCTTAGTATGTATTGAATACTCCTTTTATTGTTTTAACTATAATTCTTTCTTGTATCTAATAAATAAAATTTCAATTTCTTTTACCAATAAAGATTAAAAAGAAGTGTATTAAATAAGACCATTACCTTTTCAGATATATTGTTAAATCATTTTATTTAAAGAATTGCAATTTTTTTTTATTTACATTTATTAATAATAATATTAATAATGGATCCCACTTTTGGCTTCTACAGCATAAAAAACCTTAATTTCTTTCCTTACAGAGTGTAACCGTAAAAAGAAGTAAGTTGATTTAGACGATTTTAAAGAATTTCTGGATTTTTGTTTGAAATAAAAAAAAATTCATTTTAATGAAATTCAAGAATGTTATACGGCCGCAACTATTATTACAATACTAATTATTTTGCATAAGCTTTAAGTGTTACACGGTCGAATTGAAAATGCATATTTTGTGAATTCTTTGCAACACCTCAAAATTATGCATTAAAAAACTATTTGGCAGCGCCGTCGACGAACAGCGTAGGCAGAAAGTACAGATTAATAGCAAACGTAACAATCATTAAAATAAACAATATTTATCGTTTAAAGCTTAGATGACTGCGGGAGTAAGAAAATATAGTACGCAGAGAGCCATTGGCAAGCTCGACAAAAAGATGCGCGAGCAATTTTAAAGTGTAACTTCCTACTTGAGTACCCGCTACATAGAAACTGGAGACGTCGAATCTAATAGACACACATCATCATCATCATCATCATCATCATTCAGCCCTTTGTGTCCACAGTTAAACATAGGCCTCCCTAATCATTTTACATTCCAATCGATTTTGTGCTGTTTGTATCCAGTTGCTGCGGGTTCTTTTAATATCGCCTCGTTTCTTATGTGGTCCTTCAAGGTCACACCAAGCATGGATCTCTCCATCTTCCTCTGTGTAACTCTAAGTTTGGGTTTCTGAGCCATATATCATCACTGGCAGCACGCACTGATCGAAAACCCTTCTTTTTAGATTGACGGGGATGTCACTCTTGAAAACGTCTTTAAGTCTTCCGAAAGCTGCCCATGAGAGAGTGAGCCTTCTCTTTAGTTCGCATGACTGGTTATCCCTTGAGATGCTGACCTCATGGCCAAGGTACACATATCTATCTACCATTTGAATTTCAGCTCCGTCAATCTTCAAGCCACAGCTGGGAGCAAGGTTTGTCATGAATTTTGTTTTTGCCATATTGATATTAAAACCGACTTTTTCACACACCTCTTGCAGGTCCTGCAGCATTAGTCGCATTTCTTCTAGATTGTCCGAGAATAGCACTATATCATCTGCATAACGTAAGTTGTTTAGGTTCTTGCCATCTATGTTTATACCTCTCTGACTCCAGTCCAACTGTTTGAATGCACCCTCCATGACTGTAATAAACAGCTTTAGTGACATCATGTTGCCTTGCCGATATATATCGGCGTTTTAAATACTTTTTATATTCCATTCCCATACCACTCCTTTCGTAGTGGTGCTCCCCTTTTGTTTATGTGCTTACATAATTGGGAATGTCACTATTAAACTTAGCGATCCCAAAAACTATAAGTTAGACACTTATATCGGCCATTTGTGATATTTTTTTATATTTCAAGCCCCTCTTACCCCTTCCGTAGGGACTTATCGGGATAAAAACTATCCCATCTCTCTCAAGTTAAAGCAATAAATACAACACATTTACAAAATTTTATTAAAATTTGACCATGAATATTGTTTAGCTTTTCTTTAGGATTTTTTCTAATATTTTTCTATTTAAACCACCGCAGTAATTTAATGAAAGATAGGTTAGCTTGAAGTCATTCAAAAATGTATATTTTTAAAATCTAAATATGCGATAATCCGAATGTTGTCGATATATGTTGTAGATTCGAAACCCTTATTTAATACCATATTAAATATCTTTAATTTTAGGTACCCGAGTTTACCGTACTGGCGGGACGAACATCAAATGTTTGACAGGTAGAAACAGTTTGTATGGGAAAATAAAATTGTCGTTTTTAGTATTTTCCTCGAAATTTTTACATATTTTCTCACCGTTTAAACCTTTCCTAAACTTTCACAAATATTTTGAGATCAAAATTAGCCAAATCGGTTCAGCCATTCTGGAGTTTTAGGGAGACAAACGAAAAGCAGTTCATTTTTATTACATAGATTTTTGTCGAACAGTATTTATTACTTACTGTTATGTTTTTACAAAAAAAAAAAATAAGAGGTCAACAAACAGTAACATTTGCGATTATCTGGTTAAGGTTTATTAATATTCTTGAAAAATAAGTGCATCAAGGTACTTGTGTTGTTCATCGAAAGTTTTAAATATTAACGAAAATGGTGTTATTTATCGGTGATCGTATGTTTATCAAGGCACAACAAAAATATGTTGCTTCTGATAAAATCTAAATTAGTCGGCGGTTGGTAAACAGGAAGTATAAATTTTAAAAAAATTTATTTTTATTATTGTTATAGATGAGAATTGTGGTTTTTATACCAGACTGTAAAGCCTATTTTGTACGCAATGACTAACAGAACAAATTATTATTAAATAGTATAAACTTATAGTATTGGATCTCTCGAGATTGCAGCTGATACCATCCATAACATAATAAAACCTCCATAAAATATTTCAAACAAATATATCAATAGTACGACAAATTTTTTTTTTATGAAAATAGTCTCAAAAAGGGTAGACCTATCGTGTAGGCCGCGAACGGCCCGCACTGCGACTATTAGAAGGGGAAGGGATTATAGAAAGGAATTGATTGTGGACCCGCTTTTTGAAAATTTGCAGGTCATAGTTCTCTGGAAAAACTAATTTTGGAAGCTTGTTCCATTCCATAGCAGCACTGTAAAATAAGGATTCTTGATGGAGATTGGTCCTTGTAGTGTCAATCATGAGAGTAATTGGGTGAGACTGATCAACGTGCCGAGTTCTTCGGCCAAATGTGGCCAATGGTGGTACAAGAGTTTTTATTTCTTTAGACCATCTGCCATAGAAATATCTGTAGAGTAATGACTGGTCTACAATTCTTCTTCTATGTTCTAAAGGGTAAAGGGTATCTGTGAGAGTTGAACTGTTTATTAACCGAATGGCCCTTTTCTGAATGGAATCTAGAGGACGAAGAGACGAAGAGAATGCTGAACCCCAAATGTGCGAGCAATACTCCAGTAGAGGTCGGATTTGAGCCTTGTACGTCGTCAACAGTTAATCAGGAGTAAAAACTTTCTAGCTTTCCACAGAAAACCTAGCCTCTGGCTTGCTGACAAATGCAGTAAAAACATGAAAATAATCTAAAAAAAATATTTTTAAACTTTTAAGTGAAATAATATATGTTGGTTCCATTCAATTGATTGTTTCTTCTATATTATTTTATTCATCCTCTCTACGTGTTCAAACCAAGTCTTTATCTATCTTTGGTACCTCATCTTTTTTCGTTCCATAGCGTTCCCTTATCTCACTATTCCTCACTTTTCTTTCTTCCCTTTCGTCTTGCTTACATTCACTTTTATCCCTTTGATTTTTAAGGCAACATGCATAATATTAACCATAACTTGCAACTTCTCAGATGATGCTAATATGACTGGTTCACCGACGTAAAGAAAAAACCAAACGAACAAATCAATTATTTTTAATCCATACGCACTCTCTTTCTAATCGTTTATACAATCGTCTATAAACAGTTATGGCGAAGCCACACATAATGTTAAACCAGTCTGTGTAAGTTCCGTTTATCCTGACACAAGCAATGAAATCCTCGTAAATTAATTTCAGCGCTCGTGTCAAACTACAGCTCACACCAGACATGTCAGGCAATGTCGTTCACAATTTATTCCTCACCACTCTGTCCAAGTCCAAGTCTGCGAAAGCGCTGTAAGAATTTCTCGACTATGCCTCGTAAGGAAAAGACATTTATTTACATATTAATTAATACAATATCACTTTTACTTTGTAAATATCATAATTGCATCTACTTACTGTAACTATAGGTAGGTATGCATAAAAAATAAAGACAACATTTTTGTTTAGCTAATATTATAATAATTAAATTTATACAAATATTTTCAAATAATTTCCATAATTACCTTACAAGAATTACATGGGTAAGTACTCGATTATTTTTTAACGATTATATAAAAAGAATACCCATATATTAAAATAACATTAAAAGTTAAGTAAACAAATTTAAAATTATAATTTCTTTTCAATAAACAAAATTGTTATCTGTCATTTATTTATAGCCTAATCATTTCTTATTCAGGTGATAAGATAATGAAGTACACCTTAAACATTGTTGATTACATAATGCATTTTTTACTGCTACAAAAGACAACAATTTATTAAATTATCAATGATGTTATTTGACATTATATCGGATTTATATTATTTATGCATAAGCTCTAAAAATGTGAACGTAAACAATTACAATATCGTACGAAGGTCTGTAGAAGTTGAAAAATGAGTGTGAATGTTATAAAGCTTTTTCGAATTTTTGTCTGTTGACTTAATATTATGAGGTCATTTTATTGTTAACATAAAAATCATATACTTGTAAGTTTTAGCAGGGGCAAAAATAAGAAAAAAATAAATTAACCTTAGTGAACTAATGACCATCAACGCATGTCCTTTTTAAAAAAAAACATAAATACATGGAAATAATCCAATTATGTTAATTAATATTTAAATATTATCAAGTTGGATCATTAAATATGTAACCCACATTGTATGTCACTGAAGAAAACAATTTAAACCTTTAAACATTTAAACCTTAAAAAATGCTGAGATCCATTGGCATGCTAAAAAATGGTGCTCGACTAACTGATATGGCTTGTGCATTTGGTACATCTTAAGGCATAATTTTCTGCTTAAATGTTCGAAAAAACCCTATGGTAACAGCATTTACGCATTTACGCAGCTACTGCGTCACATGGACCTCAAAATTCTGTACAAAGCTCACTTGAAATCCAATGGAGTCCTATTTATTTTTCAGACGTATAAAGGTTTGGAATACATCCCGATTTAAGTTGTAACCATTTGCCAAAAGAAAACTTCCTGCCAATACATAATAATGCACGATCCCATGTTGCGGCAACTTTGGCAAGTTTTCATGACGATAATGGTATCAAAGTATTGCATTGGCCTGCGCAATCAACGGAATTAAATAAAAAAAAAAGTATGGTTTAATGAAATGATTAAGAGGTAGCTCACATTTCGAGAACCACCTACAATGATTTGACCCTTTGCAGGTAGCATGGATAGCTGTACCCCAACAAAAAAAAGATAACTTGACTCTATCCATGCTGTTTCGCAACTCTTTCCTTTGGGAAAGAGTAGTCCATATTAAAAATATTTAAACAAAAAAAAAACTCTAAAGACTTCTCAAGAATATGATCTTGACTATTCAATTCAACGAAACAGGTAGATCATTTCGCGGATCTATTTAGGTAATCTTTTTTTTTCAATATCTAAATATTTCTAAACTAATTTTACTAAAACAGATATCACAGTAAACGGAGAGATAGTAGAGAGAGTATAAACGTATCTGTGCTGCTGTGTAAATATAAAAAGGGCTATAACTCAAGAAATTAAGAGTTAAATAGAGCAAGCAACAACATCATTTAAGAGCATGCAAAAAGTGTTAACCAACAGATCTCTAAGAATTCCATTAAGAATATTCTTATTATGTCTTTGGCATATTATTCCTTTGGATAAAAGCTTGGACCTTCACCGAAAATATGTGCAAGACGATTGAGATCTTCGAAATGTGGGCTTACCGAAGAATTTTGAGGATATCGTGAATGGACAGGGTGAAGACTGAAGCGGTTCTACTGCTTATGAACAAAGAAAGAGAAGTACTTAGTACCATAAAAAGAAGAAAGTTGGAGTATTTCGCCCACGTACTGAGAAATCCGAATTACTCCATATAATTATTTAGGGAAAAATAGAGGCCCTGATCGCCGAAGAACATCTTAGCTCAAGAACCTTCGCCAATGGTATAAAGTAAAACCACAACACTGTTTAGGTCCTCTGCGGACAAAGTGAAGATAATGCAACTGATCGCCAATGTTTTGGGAGGACACAGCACTTAAAAAAGAAGGAGAAATCCCGTTGAGCGACATATAATTTTTAATAATAAATATAACGAATAAAACTTCAAACAAAATTAATCGTATCTGTAAATTTTAATACCAAGAGTAACTAGTTAATAGAGCTCCAACTTTGATGTGGGTTCCAGGTCACAGGTGAGTTAAAAGAACAAGGAAGCAGATTGCCTTGCCAAGAAAGGGGCAAATACACCATTTTCCGGCCCAGAACCCTTCTGTGGGCTCTCCAAGGCCCATTTAAAAGAAGAGGTTCGAAAATAGAAGGAATGAAATCTCACTGGAATAAGGAAGGAAGGATAAAGACAGGTGAAAAGGCTAGTGAGCAACTCGCCAAAAAAAGCTTCTCGAGTTGGACAAGAAAGACTTGAAACTGGTGACGGGACTCTTCACTGGACACTGCCCTCTGAGGTATCACCTGAAAAAGAAGGGCAAAACAGAGAGTGATACCTGCCGCTACTGAATGTTGTTATAATTATTATTATCATTAAAATCATCATAAAAAACGATTTGAAATTATTTATAACACGTAGAAAGGATGGATGAAGGAAGATTGACGAAACAAATTTATAAAGCGAGTGTGAATGGACAAGTCGGTAGAGGTCGACCTCGGTGAACTCATCTCGATCAGATTAACATTGTTTTGAAGAAAGGCCAGGTCAAGAGTACCAACAACCGACGAGCATGTATGAGAGCACTGATGAAAGTAGAGGAAGCAAAAGATGTGTGTAAGAACCGTAGCAAGTGGTCTCTGTCTACCCCTACGAAAAAAGGCGTGACTCTATGTATTTCTAAAGTAGGTTGCACGTAAATATGTGAATGTGTGTATTATGTAAAAAATAATACAGTTGTACAAAAATCTTGGTAATTTTTTGTCCTTATTTAAGTATAGAACTGATTGCGGTTATGATTGATAGTGACACCGAGTCAACTGAGTGCATGTTCTAATGTAATATCAAATAGCGAACATTTTTTTTTTTTGGAACTTGACTAGAAAACCTTGCGGTTTTCCTCTCACAATTCGGATTATGTGAAAAAATTTAAAATTTCCATTTTATGTAAGTGACCACACACGTTAAATTCGTTTATTTTGTCGCTATACTTCTTTTTTGCCTAGTACATCATATTTACACACCTTAAATGTGTCCAACAGAAATAAATAAGGTACATTAATGAACTGCACATGCCAAAGTGGTAAATCTACAGCCACAGAAAACAGTTTACCCCAATATTTGGCAGTATTTATAAGAATTTAGCGAAATGCTGAAATACGTCGATTTTTGTTTAAAAGTGGACACATTTTTACGTTCCACTATAGAGTACCCTTTTTTATAACTACAATATTAAAACCCGCATTTTGTGGCAACATGGCACAAATAATATTTAATCAAACCTAAATAGCAGGTCGATCGATTTAAAACATTTTAAGCGACGCACTTAACCTCTTGTATTAAACAATTCACTCGCGAGGGTATTAGGACCACGACAAAATATCAAGAACAAAAAGCATTTTATTTGCATACAGTATTTAAGTAAAACATTTTTAGCACCATGTTGACACAAATGTTGAATGAAGCCTCCAAAGCTGTATTCTTACATTAAAAATATTAGCTTCAAACTAACTACATCCAATAGTAGTAGACTTACAAAATACACAATAAATAACCGCTTTTCAAGAGTGCTAGCAACCGACGAGCATAAACGAAAGCGCTGATAAAATTAAAAGAAATGAAAGAACCATAGCAAGTGAGAAAAAGTGATCTCTGTCTACCCCTACGGGAAAAGGCGTGACTATATGTATGTTCAATTCGGACCAATTCTGTCCAACTCTAAATTCCCGAGCCTCCCTGCTATATTCAACCCGTAAATCTTCTATTTTCCAACCCCAGCCATAAACTTGGAATAAAATCATGAGCCTCGACGCTAGGACTAACTCATTCGATAAATTCACCAAGGAGGAATTTAAATAAATTTGTTGTAAATAACTTTGTGAATAGTGTTAAATAAAAAGTTAAAAATTTAGGTGCATTTTATTGTTCGAAATAAATTGAGTTTTAAAAACTATATATCCCGTTACGTTTTAATATTCGCAATAAGTAGTGTATGGACGTCTATAAAGAATTTGCACGTAGCACTCGGCGAATATAGCGAATATTATCAGCCAGTGGTTGATCCAGAACTATCACCATTGCACAACAACTTCGTTAAACATATATACAGGGTGGTTCTATGTTCGTGCGAAAAAATTCAGGAGGTGATTGCCGTCAGATAGACGTCAACCAATTTTCCGAGAGTATTGTGTCTTAAGTTTGCTGTTGTATGCGTAAAATTTATAAATAAATATTTACTGCTGATAATAAGTCTCAATAAAGTGAACATCATTGATAAAAAATTCAAGAAAGTAATTACATACATAAATAAAGTCACGCCTTTTTCCCATAGGGGTAGGCAGAGACCACTTCCTTCCACTTGCTACGGTTCGTACACACATCTTTTGCTTCCTCTACTTTCATCAGTGCTCTCATACATGCTCTTCGGTTGTTGGTACTCTTGACCTGGCCTTTCTTCAAAACAATGTTGATCTAATCGAGATATGTTCTCCGAGGTCGACCTCTACCGATTTGCCCATTCACACTCGCCTTATAAATTTGTTTCGTCAATCTTCCTTCATTCATTCTTTCTACGTGTCCAAACCATCTAAGTATTCCTTTATCTATCTTTGTGACCACATCTTTTACACCACAGCGTTTGCTTATCTCACTATTCTTAACTTTATCCAACCGAGTCACTCCGGCTATACTTCTCAGACTACTCATCTCCGCAGCATTAATCCTATTTTCATGCTTCTTCTGCCAAACCCAATATTCACTATCATACATAAGTGTAGGAAACAACACACCTCTATGCACCGCCAGACGTGCCTTTTTTGACACTTTCTGGCTATTCATAAAGCTATGCAGTGCTCCACTCATTTGTTTTCCAGCCAACACCCTTCGCTCAATGTCACTGTCATACTTTCTATCTCTAGTAAAATTTGAACCCAAGAACACAAATTCATTAATTATAAATAATTATTCGAATAAAATATTTCAGTATTTAGATTTTTTAAATTTTGAGGTTGATTTCTGTCATTGTCAGTGTCAATTAAATAAAATACAATTTTCATAAAAAGAATTTTTGTTTGTTATGAAAAATAATGTCAAATAATACCTGACCCATTGTTTTCAGAATATAATTTTAAAATTGCTTATTACCAAGGTTAGATGTCAAATGTTACACATCATATGCGACTACTTTAAGGCTCGCTCGTTTTTTTTCGATTACGTTTTTTTCAACTGGTCAAACAAAATATTATTTATTGAGTTGTTTACGTGAGAACTATGGCAAAATAATTCATGGTTTTTGCATCACTACAACGCACTATCGCAAACTGCCATCATTGTTCGTCAGTATTTTATCATAAATCAAGTGAATATCGTTCTGCAAACACCGTATTTGCCAGATATGGCTCTGTGAAATTTTTTTTTTATTTTCCCCACCTTGTGAATAATGTTTTAAGAAAACATAAGTCATACAAGAGAATTCGCTGAACGCTTAAAGGCTATACCGAAAACTGGGTATATTGTTACAAAACCGGTCCTGTCGGCAACCGAGGAATCGACCGAGGCTAGGGGCCGTATCGAAGACTGCCTTTGTCGGCCGCCGAACGGTCTAGCAAGGTCGAGCAACTTCTCGAAACCGCGTCGATCGAGAACATAAAGAAACAGGTAGAATGATCTGGAATTGTGATATAGAAATATAAAAAGAGCAGCGGTCATAACAAGGGACAGCATTGTTTTCAAAAGTGTTTATGAATTAAGAAATCTAAATAGTTATAAAAAGTTGTAAAAGTTGTATATTTAAGTGATTAATAAAAGTAGAATTTATTGTATTGAAATAAACATTGTTTTGTTACTGTTTTGTCCTGTATTTATGGTTAGTTTGGTTGTGTACGTATCATGGAGCTTTTTTCTTCCATAAAAAACATGTTTGTTTCTAATAAATACAATTTAAAATCACGTTATGGATGCAAGTACTAACTGTCCAATTTTTATGCAAAAAACATTATAATCTATGCAAAAATAAGTCATCTGTAACTTGCAATTAACCATTACCAACATCAGTTTAACGAACTCTCCGTGGTCTTTACACCGTTGATAAATCTTTATAGAGGCGATGATTTATTTAAATATTTATCTCTGAAAGAAACTCAACATTTTCGCGTCAACAGAAAACGTACAGTTGACACAATTTAATCGAACGCTCGAAAACGAAATAAAAGAACAATAAACGAGTTGTGATAGATTTCACAAACTTTATAGAGAACAAGTATAAGTCGCTATTTAGCAATTAGGTACGATATGTAATTATTTCATATATATTTTCCACCTTTCGCGACCTTCTAATCGGCCTTCTTTTAATCATTGCATTACTGGAAATACAAGAATAGATCAGTATATTTGTGGGTGAGCGGACAAAAAATAACGTTCATTGACGTGTAAGTAGTCGTGAAGTACATCACTATTGTCGACCACACATGATACCTTCTGAATAAGAAAACAAACAATACGTTTTTTTCAGACTTTTAATCCTAATATTAAAAGACGATAAAATAAACTTACGTATGCATGTCAAGGGACAAACAATTAAACAGGTTCTTCTTCTTCATGTGCTCTGTCAGTATCATACGACGTTGGCGATCACCATAGCGAAGGCTTCACGGTCTTTTGCCATGTGTAGGAGTTATCCTGCATTTCTTTAACAGTTCCAATCTCTAAGATTATTAAGCCAAGAAACTTGTGTTGGTTCCTACACTTATGTATGATAGTGAATATTGGGTTAGGCAGAAGAAGCATGAAAATAGGATTAATGCTGTGGAGATGAGTAGTCTGAGAAGTATAGCCGGAGTGACTCGGTTGGATAGAGTAAAGAATAGTGAGATAAGAGAACGATTTAGTGTAAAAGAAGATGTGGTTACAAAGATAGATAAAGAAATACTTAGATGGTTTGGACACGTAGAAAGGATGGATGAAGGAAGATTGACGAAACAAATTTATAAGGCGAGTGTGAATGGACGGAAGTCAGTAAAGGTCGACCTCGGCGAGCATATCTCGATCAGATCAACTTTGTATTGGAGAAAGGCCAGGTCAAGAGTACCAACAACCGACGAACATGCATGAGAGCCCTGATGAAAGTAGAGGAAGCAAAAGATGTGTGTAAGAACCGTAGCGGAAGTGGAAGGAAAAAGGGGTGACTATATGTATGTATGTATGAGAATTGGTCACACTCGTCTAATATCAATGTGAATTAACGGTTAAACATATTATAGAAGATTGTCCTTTTTACGCACCATCACGTGAAATGTTTAAAGTACCTAACAATTTGAGTTCAGGTCTTTGCAATCAACGAACATCTATAATAAATTTAATGAAATTTTGTAAGCAAGTAAACTTGATAAAAGAATCATCAAATCCCCTCCGAAAATCAATAATAAATAAAAATAATTAAATGCGATTATTTTCAATGCATAAAATTTCATAAATTAATGTCGAAACGTTTTAAAACAATGTGAAAATAATTACTTAAAATTATTAACTAAATCACCCTGTAACTTTTTTTGTGTGCATTTTGTATATAGGCCACCTATTTTCGATCCCAGAATATGTGATATAATTTATGACCAATCTTTTTGGGACACCCTATATAGTGAATGGTAAATAAAGAGATTAATTTCAAAAGTAAGGATCAATCTGGATAAAGTGTTCTTAAATATGCGAGGGTACGAACAATAGATCTGTAAAGATCTTAGAACCATTTAATACACAGGGTGTTAGTAAATAAGTGCGACAAACTTTAGGGGATGATTCCACATGAAAAAAATAATGCTATATAAACGTATGTCCGCAAATACTTCGTTTCAAAGATACGGGGTGTTAAAATTTTTCTTAAAAACTGACGATTTATTTATTGCTCTGAAACCGGTCGAGATATACAAATAAAATTTTGGTGGGTTTTAAGAGGTAGTTATTGCGCATTTTTTGACATGCAATTAAGAATTTTATGTTCATCATTGGCGCGCATACGGGTAATGATCCCATACGTTTATATAGCAAACTGTCATTATTTTTTTATGCAGAATCTCCTCCTGAAGTTTGTCGCACTTATTTACAAGCACCCTGTATATTTTTATCAACAATAAATCAATCATCAATTAAATTTTATGTTTTGTATCACTAGTACTTTATAACCAAGTTAGAGATCGCCGCAATCCTGACCTATTTATAAATTTAATATACATTATTGTTTACACTGCACTTAAACATTTTTAAATATGTCGGTTATCAATTTCGTTTTGAGTGTTTATTGGTAAAGGCTTTTAAAAATGTACATATCTAATACAATCAATACACAATCAATAAACTCACGGGAATTTATATTGAATGTTTTGTTATTACCAAAATAAAGTACTTTTTGGTGCAAGAATGTAAAATTAGTTGTGTGCTATAGTGATACATATTATCTTCTGCAATAAATTCAAATTAAATGTAAAGATATCATTTGCGCTTAATGTTTCTAGCTGTAAAACTTTAGGACTTTAACATTTTAAGGCTCATTGACTAGGAACAGAGGAGTAATTATGTGTACTTAAACAAAGAAATCACAAAATATATATTTTTTTCACCTACTTAATTCAGTTCCTTCTAGTGTGGGTGTAGGGGTTGGCAGAAAGCTCGGCATTTGGAACTGTCGGCAATAGTTGAGCAACTCCTTGAGCAGTGTATCTTCTCGCACTCACTGCTTTCCTCACGTTGTCTCCATATGTGTATCTTGGTCGTCCACTGGAACTTCTTTCTACTGTCGATTTTGAATTTTTTAGGGAATCTTTCGTCTGGCATTCGCATCATATAGCCAAACTAGAGAAGTTGTAAGGTCTGAGTGAAAGTACTCGAATAGTTTTATTTCGGATTCGATCTTTTCTTCAGGGCCGGATTTAAGGGGGAACATCCAGGGCTACAGCCCCGGGGCCTCCATAAAAGAGGGGCTCCCACAATAGAGACTTCGGAAAAAAATCTTTCAAATTTCGACTAGTAAACAACTTTTTCCTAAATATTAACAAATCTTCGTTCACTTCAATCAGGCAATCAGTAAAATATCAAATGGCCCTGATAAGCACTTGCAATTTACTACCCATCTCGAACAAATATCCCAATGGTTCATTTTATTTGGAAAATAATTTGGGGCCAGGGGGCCTCCACTCCTTTGCTGCCCGAGGCCTGTAGACCTCTTAATCCGGCCCTGATCTTCTTGTCTTTTTCTCATTTCTTCAATTCAGGAGCCTGGAGTCATGATTTGTACTTGCTGGTCAGGGTTATGTTGTGGTATAATGGGGCTTTGGATATCACCATGGATTTAATCTTTTCCACATTTATTGTTATGCCTCTACGTAGCATTTTATGTTTTAGATGTTGAGATTAAACTGAAGAGTGCTAGTACTTTTAGCTAGAATTGCATGATTGTCTACAAACGTCATTTCAGTTATAAATTCTGGGGAAATAACAAAATATGCACTATATAAATAATTTTTTCTATTAGCTGTAATACTTCTATAATCTCTAATGAATGTGTGTGCGTGTGCGTGTAGAGCGGGTTTGGCATTGGAAGAATCCATTTGCCACATACTTTTATGTTATCATCGTTAAAGGTCTAGACCAACATTATCTAAAAAAGTTACAAAAATGTCGAATATGGCCCTATTCTGGGTATTAAGCAGATATGTTATATTTAACGGAAATGCGATATTATGGTTTTGTGATAGACCAAAAGTCGTGTGATTTCTAGAGTATGATTCGTTTAATAAAAGAGTATGTGATTTAAGTCACAGATGGATGAGTTATCACATCTGCAATAAGGTGTTTGGGATAAACCACAAAATATCTTCTTGGTTACTTCCCAGTGCAAATAAGAATCCCAAGTTTATGATGTCTTAAAACACTTAAAAAATGTAAAATACATTTTTTTAACCAAAATGAAGAAGTCACTTAATTTTCTTTACTTTTTTTAAACTCCACATTTAATATAACCCTAAGAAATATCCCAATTATGTACATGATGTATTGAATTGGGCATTGATGATTTTTATAGCTCGTCCAGAATACTTAATGCATTAAAATTTTTTTATTACGTATTGATGATGTAAATATTGATTAATCCCTGTAAAGAAGTGTATGAACGCGGCGGCGAATTTTTGTCTCAAGGTTTTTCAATTAAAATGAAAGTAGAACTGCTCGTTGACTTTTGTGGAATTGAATAGTTAAATTGTCTAATAACAGCAGAGGCAAGCTAAGCGTGATGTTATGTAATTCTGCATATAAACAACGCAAAATCTTTTGGAGTCGGTGTTCTGTGTCTCAGGTGCGGAGAACGCAAGATGCAAGTCCATTAAATTATATCGTCTTTTCAAAAATCTGACCGCCCAGTGAGAGTTGATTAATTTTAAAAGAATTTATGCAAAATGTGTGTAATTATTATGTTTTAATACTAAAATATTAATAGTATATTTTACAACAAGAAATGAAAACACTGTTTTTTTCGTAAGGTGATCTTACGAACGAAAAAAACGTATTTCATCTTGAGTAGGAAATGCAATTTTTTCTACGATAGATGTTGTTTATAAAATACTGGGTTACAATTTTTGATAAGTTTTGTGTAAATTTGTAGTTTTTGGTGTATTTATTGATTGGAATATTTTATGTCTTCGTTTTATTTTATTATTTTCAGAATCTTCAATGTATTGTTTTGCAACAGCGCTAGAATTCCATCCACCGTGTTGCTTTATTTCCGAAAGAATAGTTGTTGAAGACCTATTTAATGAATGGCCTGTATACAATTGGGCATTCGACAAATTAAAAAATACCGCTACTTACCTTGGAACATTCCCAAATTTATTAACTCCAATTACTTGCTTTGTACATTTGTCATCTTGGTAATTTTATATACTTCTGACAAATGTTATAGTAATTGCCTGTGATTGTTAAAGAACGTAGCGTGTAAGTTTTTGTATTAGGTATGGTTACAAGTAACGCTTTTTTCAGACCTTCAATATTATTCACTTCTAAATTTCGTAACTCATGTGAACGACAAGCTCTAGCGATACCGAAAATCAGTGCTACCTATAAATAATACAATTCATTACCTAGTATGTGAGCAAGATGAAATATAGAATACATACTTCAAACTGTTCAGATATTCGTCCAACGTAAGCCATAAGAACATTTTCCGAGAACGAGTTTATCTTGTTATCATTTGTTCAAGTCATGAACTTTCTGTACACAAATTTATACCTTTCTCGGGATTTATCTGGCAAAATATTGTTGGAAACTGAGTTTGCCGCTTCAACTATATTAAGTGGTGTACGTGTAAATGATTCACCAATCAGAGTCCATATTAATTATAGTTATAGAGAGAAGTTCAAATATAGTCGTGAAAATGTTATAAACTGTCAAACGAAGTGACGTTCGTTTGCTGATTGAAGTGTCAAGTAGTGAGATTAACTGTCATTGGAGTCAAAAATCCATCAATTTGTTTTTAGTATATTCTCATCGTGTCGCATGATAATATTCATTTGTTTCATTTTTATCTCTAGAGAAAAAAATTATCACTTTCATGTAGGGTAGCCAGTTGAAATATGATCAAAAAAAATAAAGTAATTTCTCTAAGGAGGGTTTGCTGTAATAATATTCACGAGGTGACAGCACTGTAGCGTAAGGTCTAATCATCTGTCAAAATACATGAGCGTCTTGTAGCTTAGGATGGCAGAGATCTGCGGATCAGACCTTTGCTAGGCAAGAGTATTTTTTCAGAACTACCGTCCCACTTCGTGCTCTTCACAGTTCCCGCTGATGAGCTTCTCATTAATGATACTTATACTGTGCAGGTGTTTTTTGGTTGAACAGTGTTTTGTTAGGAGTCCTGTTATCAGTCCGACCTTGTTTTTGCTAATCGTTATCAGGTCTTTTGTCAGGCAGCGGTTCAGTGGAGCTATCATTAGCTTGCTGTGCCTGGTTACTGTCATCTTCACCCGTTTCCTCCTTTCTCTCTTTTGGACCATCAATTTGACTTGTACTTTGATTTACTATTATTTTAAGTTTTTATCTGGCTAAAATCTTGTTTAATTTGGTGCTATAAGTTGTTCTACAAATAGTTTATAATGGAGAGTGCAGAGTTTTCATTAAAAGTACCGACTGGTTCTCACGGTAGAGGGGGAAGGCACCGCCGTCCAACACGGTATCACAACGGGCCAAAAGACCTAAGTGAGTTCCCTACGAACCGCCGTTTTAACTTAACCTAACCTAGAGTGCAGAAGACGTCAGTTCTTGTTTGATTACATTTAAAATAAAACGTGGGCTTGTGTGTGTGTGTGTTTCTCCCACGCCACTGCTATTTCTTACATTTTGCGTTTCAGATGCGGGTTGGTACCTACAGTATATCAAATCGAGTAATTGTTAAACATTTGTAAGCGGTGCTTGTGTATACATGTTTTACAGTTATTTCACTTTTTTATGTCTTACACAATCCGGAATGTTAACATGACTTGTTATTTCATAAAAAACGGCTTAAGCGCTAATAATTATTTGATTTTAATAATAAATTGACATTACGGGATTTTATAGTGTACGTTATACACCTTTCTGTATAAATTGTGTTTGTCTCTCTTAAATACCTTTTTAAAGAGATATTATGTGGTATTTAAAATGATGATAATTTTATACAATTCTTATACAATTCTTAAATTAAAATAGGTAATGAATTTTTCTATAAATGATTTAACTTAAAAATGTTTACACGTTTATCTAGGCGTTCTTGCAAGGTATGTGATGTAAAAATCAACTTACCCATGGCTAAAGAATTAAAACAAGACAAGAACATTTTTAAAAATTAAAGGTGAAACTATGCCTCAATAAAATTGCTGCTGATTTAGAAATTGTAGTGATTAGGTTACTGTTAGGCTTTACAGTTTTGGGGTTTTCTTTTTCCAATAAGGTCTAAAATAATTGGATCCTAAATGTCTTAACTAAAATTTCTTCATACAAGGAGAAGAAGAGAATGTTAATGACACAAGTACTAAAATATTTTAACCGCAGATTTTTTTTCTGTCCATCGATCTTCTTCTTCTTAGGGTGCCGATCCGTTACGAATGTTGGCGATCATCATACCGATCCGTATTTTGTCTGCAGCAATCCGGAACAGTTGTGTAGATGTTTTATTGAACCAGGTCCTGAGGTTCTTGAGCCACGATGTCCTACGTCTTCTTGGTCCTCTTCGTCCAAAGATTTTTCCTTGTAAGATTGTCTGCAGCAGACCGTATCTTTCTTTGTTTCTTTGTCCATCGATATTAATCTATATGACCTTAACTGTAAGACTCTTCAAATTAAACTTAAGATCATCCATTAACGATAAACTTTTTAATGTAAAAAAGATGAATCCTAAATGTTAGACTCTTGTGATTAAACTTGAGATTTTTTGTTCGTCCAACTGCAGTTATCTATAGGATCTCAACTA
Organism: Agelastica alni; assembly: GCA_950111635.1. Classification (NCBI taxonomy): domain Eukaryota; kingdom Metazoa; phylum Arthropoda; class Insecta; order Coleoptera; family Chrysomelidae; genus Agelastica; species Agelastica alni. Next base: position 16,927,815 of record OX467718.1, read on the forward strand.
CTATACACTTCGGACTAAAGTTAAAGTTTATCTATTTAACAAGAAGCTTTTGTATTCAATTTTGAGAACATAAATATTGAAAACATTTTATAAGAGTTTTTTTGTCAGCTTGTCGTCATTTATTTATATAAAATTATTAGTTAGACTCCCCAGATTAATCTTAAGACTATCTATCTTACAAGAAGCTTTTGGTTTTTAATATTAAAAACATAAGCTCGATATTGCAACGTTGCCCTAGAGGTTAAATAGAGTGAGTTTAGTGATTTGATAGCAGCCTGGCTGTCGCAAAGAATGGATATCTCGCTGAACTTTTGTTATGTCCAGAATGCTGCCTCGGTAATGGTTGTCATTTCGGCTTTATACACACTATAGCATTGTTTTTAACCCTCAAAAATGCGCGACCCATTTATACGTAAAAAAATTCCGGCGACCCCTTGAGTCCATTGTTAAATTATGTCGGTGGTTGAAGAAAATAGCTATTTAATTTTTATAGAACCATTTCTACTGATCCAGAATTAAGTACTACAAAACAAAAAATGGTCTGAGTCTTGCTTTCAGAAGCTAAGGACCAATTGTTGGTAGTAAGTTTTCACATTCCTTGCAGGATGCAAAACGTGTATGATTTTGAAGAGAAACTAACCAGTTACTTTCCAAAGTTGGACTCTACTGCTGACAATGGGCAAATATTATAAATTTAGCATGCTTAAAATGAAATGTAATTTACAAACGATTGAGGTCTTCTGGATTAGGAGAAGCGAAATATATCCAGAGCTGGCAGGGAAAGCTGTAAAATTATTAGTGCCATTCGCTTCTACCTATCTTTGTGAACTGATCAATGATACCTGAATATAAAAACTAAGAAGAGAAACAAACTTTAATAATAAATGATTTTATTGTTAACGTCTCAAATAAACAAACCCCATTTGGCAGTTTAGTAAAAAATAAATAGACATACTGTGACACGGCCTTCTCACTCTAATTGTTGTATTTTTATTGTGGTATAAAATCTACACAACCTTCGCTTTTTACTTTTACCTGGCTCGTGATCGCGACCACCCGAGCAAGGCTTGACGACCCTCTTGGGGGTCGCGACCCAAAGGTTGAAAAACACTGCACTACAGTAATCAGGCAAACGGAACGAAAGGCTAAGTGAGGGGTCTTCTGAGAAGACACCGCAACCTACTTTCCCCTCCAGTTTAGAGCCGTCAGTATAAAATAGTGCGCGCTGAGGTTTAACTAGATTCTCGGCCCAATCTTCTCTGGATAGGATTTTCAGGGATAGGTCGCTTTCGAACAGTGAGGTAGGTTTAGTATAGTCGGTGTTTAAAATAGTAAGAATAATACAGTTTTTATACACAGAAATAGCATAAATCTTTTGTTTCCTTTTTTTTTTTAATTTCCAAACGAAGTCTTTCAAAACTTTTCGTATTTAGGATCAGGTGTACTAACGTTTATTAAGTTTATACGAAAAAAATTATAGCGATGTTGTTATCTTCCACCAGGTGCTAGTTCATACCATCGTACCTCGTAATAGTCTAGGATAAATAAAAGATTTATTGTTTTGGTGCAGCTCATTTACAGTTGTTAAAATAGAGTGCTAATGGATAAAAAATGAATGATTTGTTTGTCAAATGCCTCCTTTACGCCGATGATCAGGTCATATTAGCATCATTTGAGGAAGAGTTGAGACGATATTTAATATTATGCATGATTCCTAAAAATCAGAGGGATAAAATAAAATGTAAGCAAAACAAAAGCATTGAAAGTGGTACGTCGTATACAAGAAAATGTAGTAACAAAGATAAATAAAGGTATGCTTAGATGGTTCGAACACGTAAAAAAGATGGATGAAAGAAGATTGACGAAACAAATTTATAGGACGAGTCTGAATGGCAAAGTCGGTAGAGGTCGACCTAGGCGAACGTTTGTCGATTAAATCGAAATTGTTTTGAAAAAAGGGTTTAGGTCAAGAACACCAGCAACCGACGAGCATGTATGAAAGTGCAGAAAAAGCGAAAGACGTGCAGGTGGAAAGAAGTGGTCTTTGTCTACCCCTACGGAATAAAGATGTAGGTAACTATATGAAGTCAAACGAGTTACAACAACGCCCTGTACAACGAAAATTTGTGCGAGCAAGTTTTTAAAGTTTTTATGCAGTACGCGCCCTAAAATTGTTAAATTGTTAAATTAAATAAAAATTGCGGGTGTCACAATATTAAGTAAAAATTTGCATAAACAATGGACTTTTTCTTGCTATCAAAGAATAATTCAACACGCTTTCGTCGCAATAATATCGGTCGGTGGTACCTTCGGTACCGATACTATCATACGAAATGAATGCGGATGATTCGCAACTTATTCTTTCTTAACCATTTGATTACCAACAACCATTAAAAAGTAGGTCATTCAAATGCCTTACAAAGATTATTCGACAATACTCTATCTTACGACTTCGACTCGGTTATGTGCTTTGATGGAACTCGATGAATTTCCGCATAATGCAATCCGCTATTTTTAAATATGGTACAACGTATAAAGAAAGAATCAGATCTTTGCTGTGTTTATGTAAAACTGTATATCGTAAGAAAAATTATTCACACGGCATAAAAACGAGAAAAAATTGGAGAAAAAACATTTCCTGTTACACTTTCATTTTGGTTTTTACACATTTATAACACTTACACCCCTATAAAGGGTAACAAATGCAGTCGTGTTGGTTTAGCTACAAGCTAAAATCTACGAGGGCAGTTTGATAAGTCAGTGACTTTTTGAATTTCCCGCGCAGTTACTCCAAATGCAATAGTGCTGTCGTCAACTATAATCTATCAGTGGGCAACTTTCTAATTTTGAGCAAGCTACGTCGTGCAGTTGGTCTTTGATAGCCGTTCAAAGCAGACAACCTGGTGAATTTTTACGAAAATGGAAAAAAGTGAATTTCGTGTGCTGATTAAGCATTACTTTTTACGTAAAAAATCCATCACTGAAACTAAGGAAAGACTTGATAAATACTACGGGGACTCGGCACCATCAATTTCAATGGTTAAGAAGTGGTTTACAGAGTTCCGTTGTGGTCGCGTACCAGAACTAGTGACGCCGAACGTCCAGGTCGCCCAAAAGAAGTGATCACGCCGGAAATCATTGATAAAATCCATGAAATTATATTGGATGATCAGAGAATGAAAGTGCGTGAGTTGGCTCATGCTGTAGGTGTATCTCAACTGAACGGGTACATCAAATTTTACACGAATATTTGGACATGAAAAAACTCTCTGCGAGATGGGTGCCGCGATTGCTCACTCTCGACCATAAGCGCAATCGTGTGACCACTTCAAAAGAGTGTTTAGCGATGTTCAGCCGTAATCCGGACAAATTTTTGCGCCATTTTGTTACTGTGGATGAAACATGGATCCATCACAACACGCTAGAGACCAAGGAACAATCGAAATAGTGGGCTGCTCGGGGTGAACGTGGACCAAAGAAGGCGAAACAGAGTCTGTCAGCCAACAAGGTCATGGCCACATTTTTTGGGATGTACGCGGTGTCATTGACATCGATTACCTCAAGAAAGGTAAAACGATCACCGGCGAATACTGTTCAAAGCTTTTGAACAGATTCGACGTTGATTTGAAGCAAAAACGGCCGCACTTGGCGAAGAAGAAAGTGCTGTTTCATCAAGACAATGCACGTCAATGCATTGTCTAGTCACGATGGCCAAAATCCACGAATTGGGATACGAACTGCTACCCCATCCAGCATATTCTCCAGATTTAGCCCCCTGCGACTATTTTCTGTTTCCAAACCTAAAGAAATGGCTGGGCGGTAAGAGATTTGAGTCGAATGAAGAAGTCATTACCGAAACAAACGCGTATTTTGAGAGCTTTGAAAAAACCTATTATTTGGAGGAAATAAAAAAATTAGAAAAACGCTGGACTAAATGTATCGAGGTAAAAGGTGATTATGTAGAAAAATAAAATGTTTATTTGCGGAAAAAAATTTGTTTTATTCAAAAAGTCTCTGACTTATCAAACCGCCCTCGTATTTACTACATGCATAATATTTTTGCTTTTTGGTTCAAATCTTTTGTACAAATACGGTAAAAGAATGAAAAAAGACACTGGCCAAAATTTTTTTTTTTGGATCTAGCGCCAATTTAAAAATTGTGCTATTTCTTTTTTCATCAACTGATTTGGTATAGCCAACTTATTATATTGCACCATATAATAACAATCTATAATTATAAAACATTTATCACTGCAATATAAATCCTCTTCGGCCAAGTTCCTTTTTCAGAGATACATTTCCACAATTGATTGAACAATGGCAATAAAAATGGGTCGATTCCGACCTCCCATTCAACATTATGAAAAAAGGGTATGAGACCATCAAATTTGTCATTCAAAAAATCCAGTTCAACGTCAGCAAGGTACTTACACGATATACACATGTTTCGTGTGTTTGAGTGATAGCAGAGCTAAACATAGCAACTGGATCAGAAGAGACTGGCCTATGAGGAAAAACATAGCTGTTGGCGAAAAAAACATCATTCTCACGCCTTTTATTTCTCAAGAAACTCCATAAAACTAGGGCCGATAAAATATGTTGTAAATGCCCCTAAACATGATTAGAACAGTTTTCAATAATTAGGCACAAAATGCCTGTACTCAATGACAAAAAAATGATTACTGGCCTTTTTTATGGCCCTTAGATACGGCAGCTCATAAATAACTCCAATTTTGTCTACTCGATTAATTAACTTAAATTTAGTGCCTTTAGATGCAGGTCATAGTTCTCTGGAAAAACTGATTTTGGAAGCATATTCCATTCCGTAGCAGCCCTGTAAAAGAAGGATTCTTGATGAAGATTGGTCCTTGTAGTGTCAAGCTTGAGAGAATATGTGTGAGACTAATCAGCGTGCCGAGTTTTTCGGCCGAATGTGGCCAATGGTGGTACAAGAGTTTTTATTTCTCTGGAGCATCTGCCATGGAAATATCTGTAGAGCAATGACTGGTCTGCAACTCTTCTTCTATGTTCTAGAGGGTGAAGGGTATCTGTGAGAGTTGTGCTGTTTATCAAGCGAATGGCTCTTTTCTGAATGGAATCTAGAAGACGAAGAGAATGCCTTGGTGCTGAACCCCAAATGTGCGAGCAATACTCCAGTAGAGGTCGGATTTGAGCCTTGTACGTCGTCAACAGTTGATCAGGAGTAAAAAACTTTCTGGCTTTCCACAGAAAACCTAGCCTCTGGCTTGCCGACTTTGTGATGTTAGCAACATGGTCATGCCAAGACATATTATTGGACACCGTGACTCCCAAAATCGAGATGGAGGGACTTGGTTTAAAGGTATTTCCGGACATTGTGATGGGATGATTTGAGGAATTCACTTTCTTGGAAAACGTGGCACTTTGTGTTTTTTGAGCGTTGAACTGAACAAGATTGTTGGTTTAAAAGTGTATTAATTGCAAAATTATTTGGACTGTTTTCCTGAAAATTTGGGTGATGGAAATAATGAGAGACTGCGAAGGAACGTCTCACTACCGAAATCTTATAAACAAAGCTTCCAGATACCCTTTATTATTATTATTAATATATTATAACTATAAAATCACATCTTTTAAGAGACTCATTATTACTGGGTAGTGTCAGTACAACTAAGTTGATAGCTTATAGAGCAAAACGGACATAATTTTTGGATTCAGCACATTAATTCATAAAGAAACAGGGCCAAACTCTCCGGCACCAATATATGTGTCAGACAGAGTACCTAAAGATTAATAAACATTTTTAATGTGAAATTGCTTAAAAAGTCTATAGATCCAGGTGTTAACTATGCTTCAATCTAGTATTATAAAATATTGATGATTGATGTGACTAGTTAACACTAGGCTCTGCTTTTACACCAACACTTTACACCAGCTAAAGTGGTTTGATCTTCGTGTCTAATAGTTAAAATACTTTAATGTTTGGATAATTATAAAGCCTCTTCTCGTGTCTGCTAGCGGCTTTTTTGATTTCCTTTTGGATAACTTTACATAACTTGGAGTTCTCTGTGCAAATCCTTATTTCTAACGTATCAAGGACCATTAACCTTGTTCCTAAGTACTTGATTTTGAAAAGTTTGGAGACATCTATAATTGCATTTATTGGTACAGCTTCATAGCTGTAGACCGTAGATCCAAATAGGTTTAAGTAGGTACTTGTTGATAAATTAATTTTTTATTTTTAATGGAAAATTGAATATTTTTTCCTAAGAGTCAGTACGCGCTTTTGTATTTTATTTGTAATTGGTGTTTTCTTTTTGCCATGCTTCTTTGATTACTATCCCAATTTAAACCTAATTGCCGAGTAACAGAGAGAGATATTAAAGTATTTCGAATGAATTATGAAGTAAATTCAGGTACAAAGAGAAATAAACCCACGCGCATTAAAGATGAAAAATATTTCGAGATTTTAAGCACTCGAGTTTTAAAACTGATCGTTAAATGTTTGTATTGTTACCATCTGGCCCCGTTATTTGTCAGCGTCCGAGAGTCGACCACAACTAGGGTGCATATTAATAAGCGCTTTGTCGGCCTCCGCCTCCGTCTAGTAAATTCTCGCCGCGTCTAGAGACTTCGAGATGTTAGAAGGATTGTTCTGTCGCTTTCGCGAAAAAGGTCGAATTATGAATTAGAGGTATAAAAAGGGCAGCGGCCGCGATAAGGACAGTTTTTTAAAAGTGTTTATGAGATATGAAATTTGAATAGCTGTAAAAATTGTAATTAGTTGAATATCTAAGTTGTATCTAAGTGATTTGTATTTGTATTCTAATACTCATTAAGAGAATAGTTCCATTGTAAGATAATCACGTTTGATTTGGTCAAAGTAACATAATTAACCGATAATTTTAGTATCTGTGATACCCAGTATTAATTATCATGCAAAATTCGACTAAATTTCCAGTCACAGAGATATCATTTTACGGGTCAAAGTATAACGAAATTTCTGTTAAAACATGCCAACGACAATCGGTGGTTGCTATCGCTGGCGTATTTTCACGGGTCACTAAAATTCTTGTCAAATTAAACGGTATTCGATTTCTCGAAAGAGTAGTTCCAACGTAATGAGCATATCATAATTGCGAAGTAAATGTTTAAATACATTTGTTAGACAAAAATTTCATACAATATTATTTTTTGTGAAATTCAGAGTTTCTGCTAAAATATTATCTGTTATTTAACATCTTTTTTAATTGTTCTTTCTTTTAAATAAGATAAGCACTGACGATGGCTAAGTAGCCGAAAGCGCTTTGTTCAATAGATAATTAATTATATACGTAATACACATAAACATTTTTTTTATTTCAATAATAAGAGTCGTGTTAAAGATTTTATTTTATTTTGTGATTATTTTATCAAAAAGGAACTTTTACAGGAACCTTTATAGTTTAAAATGAAATCAATTTTCAAATGATTGATTGAATTTTAAAAATTACCATATTTATTGGATTTCCGAAATAAGCAACCTTAGCGTCAAATCAACAAACATAATAAAATATACATAAAACAACCAAGCAAATCTTTTTTAATAATTAAATTAACATCACTGCTATTAAATTTTTTTCCAAATCGTTGTGTGAATGTGTGCCATGGCCGAAATGCCGAAATTAAGAGAATCATTGAACTTGTTCTCTGATCGAAAAGAGATGGAAAAGTTGATTGTTGTCAGTTATTTTTTTTGTTATGTTATAAAGGTTAGGTGTATGTACCTGTTGTAAACAAGCAAGCTATATTTTAGAGCTTTGGTCATTGTTGCATTTATACAAATTTGCAATAACCCACTGGCTCAGTTTGAAACGAACAACTTAATAAGAAAATAGTCGATACCAAAAATGATTTGATTTAAAAAAAAACTATAGACTCTAACTCAGGGATGTGTGTTCTTGATTTTGCAATTGAATTTAATTCGAACGCGGATGCAAAAAAAGTGGTTGGTTCCAAGCTGCTAAGAGGGAGACAATGATTTTTCAAAGACTATCATTCGATGTTTTGAAAACCATTTTGATTTGGCGAATCAACGTCGAAAATTGGATTGGAAGTTTAAAATTTTTCTGAAAAACGGTGTGGTACCTAACATTTTTGAATGCCATAATAGGATAATGCCAATGAAGCCTATATCAGCAGTAATGAAAAGGATCATCATCATTAGCTCAACAGCCCGTTCTGTGCCTTGGCTGTCGCAATTTTAAGCCTCCATCTGGTCCTATCCGTGGTAGCATCGTTCCAGTAAGGTAGACCAATACTAGCTGCATCGTTCTTAACGCTGTCCTCCCATCTGAGCCTTGGCCGTCCTTCTTCTGCGACCCTTCGGCTTTGCGCTTATAAAGATTGTACAGCTCGAAGTTGTACCGACGCCTCCACACACCATTTTCACGAATTCCGCCAAATATACTCCTTAGTTAAAAGGATAAGACATAAAATTCTTGAAAGCATACCAACTTTAGAGTTTTATTTTTTTTATTTATCGTATGGCTTTACAAGTGCTATATAATAAGTTACAAACAAAATTCTTATAAAAGGTTGGTACAAATGACAATTAATACAAGTAATGTAAAACACATTAGTACACATTAAATATGACACAAACAGTACATATAACAGGTGCATGTGAGCAGCCTAGTGGTATGGGGAAACCAAATCTATAGGTCCAAATCCAGTTCAGATAACCATGTAATAGCGGCGGGGCTTGCATCAGTAAAGTCTTTCCATTGGCCAGTAAATCTTCTCGGTGGGCAGTCTTGGACTATATGTGTTAATGTTTGCTCCTCAGCTCCACAGTCACATGCTGGATTGTCGGCAATTCCCCATTTGTGCATCGCTGATCTCGTTTTTGCATGTCCAGTTCTAACTCTGTTTAATAGGGACCATGTTTTACGAGGTAGTTGCATCCCTGCGAGCTGTTTATTAGGATCTTCTATGTTGTGTTTATTGACATTGCTGTTATTCCATGCGGATGTCCATGATTCAGAAGCGTCGTAGGTTTTTCCTGGAGCAAGTGCTTCCAAGTTCCATATTGGGGCCCTTGATTTCAGTCGATTCACACAGGGCTCATCGATTACCTTGTGGATGGGCCACATTCTTGGTTGGTCTGGGTAATTTATCTTTTGCCATTCTCGGAATGTAGCCTGTTGTCTTCGGATTCCTGGGGGGGCGATATTTGATAGTACGTGGAGCCATGGTAATGGAGTCGACTTCAGAGTCCCTGTTACTACTCTCATGGCTTCATTTAGTTGGGTGTCGATCTTATTCACATGAGAACTTTTGCCCCATACAGGGGCGCAATACTCCGCTACAGAATACACAAGTGATTGTGTTGCAGTGCGTAAGGTAGATGCATTTGCTCCCCATGTGGTGCATGCCAATTTTCGTATGATGTTGTTTCGGGTTTTAAGTTTCTGGCATGTTAATTCAAGGTGTTTCTTAAAAGTGAGGGACCTATCAAGGACTACGCCTAGGTATTTGGGATGTTTGTTGTGTTTGACTGGTTCTCCACAGAACGTGACATTTAGTTCTCTGTGCGCCATCCTGTTATTTAAGTGGAAGGCACATGTCTCTGTTTTGTTTGGGTTCGGGCGCAGTCTCCATTTTTGGAAGTATTGGTTTAAAGTTTCTAAGTCGGCTGTTATGGTTATTTCTCCTTCTTCTAAGTGTTTGTTTGATGTCGTCTGCGTAACAAAACTTACGTGACGTAGTATTTGGGGTGTCACTTATGTAAACGTTAAAAAGTAGTGGAGCCAGTACTGAGCCTTGAGGGAGACCGTTTTTAATACTTCTTGATTTGCTACTTGATGCGCCTAAAGAGACCTTGAAATAGCGACCTTTCAGCATTCTTTCCAGTAATCTGGTTAGTTTCAGGCAAGGAATCATTTTCATGAGTTTCAGGGTCAGCCCATCTATCCACACTGTATCGTATGCTGCGCTAAGATCGACAAAGGCCACTGATGTTTTTAGGCCTTTCTGAAACCCTGCTTCTATGTAAGAGGTGAGGGCCAATACTTGTTCACAGTTCACGGTTTGGTCTGAAACCTGCCTGCTCATGCGGTAGATGTTCATTTATGGTAGGGCATATCCTGTTGTAGATCATCCGTTCCAATAGTTTATAACAGATGCAGAGCAAGGCTATAGGGCGGTAGTTTGCTGGGTTTTCAGGGCTTTTTCCCGGTTTGAGGATAGCGAGAGTGTGAGACATTTTAAATTCATTTGGAAGCCGTGCTGTATTCAGTATGTCGTTAAAGAAGTCTTTAATCCATGTTCTTGCTATTGGGCCTAGGTGTTTAACAAATTCAGGGAAAATATTGTCGACGCCAGCTGCTTTCCTTAATTTAAGGCTTTTTATAGCCGTGTTCACCTCGTCGTTAGTAAAATGGATTGAAAACTGTGCGTCTTCTTGTAATGTATTCCTCTTCTGATCTAGTTCATTTTGTACTGATGTCATGTCCTCTTTGCTTATGGTTACGCATTCGGCTCTTTCTTTGATGTGTTTCGCAACCTCATTTGGCGGTACTGTTGATTTGGGGATTGGTATGTGGGTTGCAGCCCCCAGTCGTCTCAATAAGGACCAGCTTTTTCGACTTGAGTGGGTAAAATTCAGGTTTTCTGTAGTCTCTTCCCATCTTTCCCTTCTTTGTTGTTTTAGAGATTCCAGCAGTCGGCTTCCCACTTGAGGATTATTTGTTTCCCTGTACTCTTGATATAAGTTTTCTGTATCAGAATTCCAGCATGGTATATAGTGTTTTCTATGTCCCCTGGGAATATTTCTCTTGGCCGACGAAATCATGAGGCCAGCAAACCTGGTGTAGTTTTCGACTTTAGGTGGAACGAACCGTATGTTTGATTCCATTTCTCTTTTGTATGTAGGCCAGTCCGCTTTTCTGAAGTTCCATCTTGGCTTTTGGACTGATTCTATCAGTGGGACCTGTATACCAATGGTTACAATGACTGGGCGGTGTTGAGTGCGAGGGAAGCTAGGGAGCACCCTCCTCATATGTGGCAGGGGGGTTCGTTTCTCATCAGTGGAAACAATACATAAATCAGGGTTGGTATCTGTCTGCCATCGTGCTGAACGGAAAGTTTTCAGGTCTTTAGCTTCATAAATGAGATATAGGTCTTGTTCTTCAATCCATTGCATCAAAGTTTCTCCATTGTCGTCATTAGTTTTGTATCCCCAGCTGGTGTGGTGGCAATTGAAATCCCCGAGAAAAATTTTTGGGATATTTTCATTTAGGAGTGGAGGATTTGGCCTTTAGAGTGTTCACTAATCATAGAAACAAATGGTTTTCAAAATTTTTAAATATTCAATAATAAGAGTGTACCGGTGGCTATATATCCTTACAAACACTCGAAAAAAGTTCAAGTAGAAACGAAAATACCCCAGTTTTATTACCTAAGCCAGTCGATATAAGGAATCGTAAAACATCACCAATAACTGAAATCATTGCAGCATGAAAAACAAAGTTTAACTGTGATTTCTGCATACCGGAGTAGTTTGGTCCCTTTTATTTCTACACTTGAAAACTCGACAAAATAAGTTACAACCATGTCGACACTAACTTTTCGTAGATTCCTGGAGTCTGCTTTAATGAACCCGACTATTCGTATTAAAATAGGAATACATGAATATAAAGAAGTGGAAAAGTTTAAATATCTGAGAACCTCAGCAGACAGAACGGAAACTTAAAATAACAGAAAAAATAGTCACGTAACGCGAGATGGCGCTGTCAGTGACAAAATATGGGATCGAGGTGTGAACAACAAATATTCTGTCATTTGATCACTTATAAAACCAAAGTTTTTATTGAAGAAAATTTTAGTTATCTTTAAGATTTGAGAGTATTGTGTATTAAGTTTGCTATTATACAGTGTGGAACAGCCAAATGGAATAAATTCGATAACGAATAAATGAGAGCGATTTGTATTTTTAGATGCGCATTTTTTTCAAAAAAAAAATAATTATATAGGGTGTGCCATGTGACAGTGGCCAATACCAACTTTCTTATTTTAAATTGTATATTATTTATTTTCTTCAGAAAATTCTAGACATAATTCATGTACAATGTCCCATACCTATCTTCAACTGTTTCGGAAATATTAAGTGTTTTCAGATGTATTACAAAAATTAACATTAAAAAAAGAAAATTATTTTATTTCACAAATAATGTAAAAAAAAAAACAAAAAAACAATAATTTCAATGTAAGAGATGTTCAAAATGTTCGCCGCGAACGTCTTGGCAACATGCTAATCTGGTATAGAAATTGGTTATGGAGATAACACACGGACACAAATGGAAGTTTCTCGCTTATTTCACGAAAAATTTCCAAATTTGCCGCCTATATCCCAAGGAACAATTAGCAAAATAGAAAAAGTAGTTGCCAATGAACTAAGCGATGATGCGAAATTGGATGTTATGCTCGAGTTTCAAGAAAACCCACATTTTTTTCTAAATATAATTTAAAATTGCTTATTACTGAGGTGAGATGTTAAATGTTACACATCATATGCAACTACTGTGTAATGCTCGCTCGTTTTTTGATTGGTTATATTATGTTTGATATATGTCATGTTAATACCAGACTTTACAACTTACACTTTAACTGACATTTTTAAAAAATCATTGTACTCCAAACGTTTATTCTAATTATTACGTAAGAAGTTGAAGCATTGGTCAGTCCCGTGACTGCCATTTTTTTTATCACTTAAATTTAATCTGTAAAAATGTTAAAATTCTACTGTTTTTTAAAAATAATAAACCGAAAAGCTCTACCTACTTGATCGACAAAATCAATCTGTTATTAAGGAATGTTTGCAATATTGACTTTTGAAACACGACCAAAGAGTTTATTAAATAAAGATAGGGTAACATCTCAGCTGATTAAAATGCCAACCGGTTAGCAGCGCCCTCTGAAAATTGGGTCGAGTACCACTCAAGCTTTTTCTGCTAATTATCTTTTCCTTTAGATTTTAATATTGAAATTAGTAAAATGTGGAGCAGATATTTAAGAAGGTATAATAAACTTTGAAAAATGCATTTTACAGTTTACAAAAGGCGCATTTATCATTTAAAATACCATGTCCGACATTTTGTACTAATTCAAAATTACGCGAAATACGGGAATTTACGCGAGATTGTTTCGTTAACGACAACCATCAACGACGGCATCCAAAAATAAATGAACAAAAAAAATATTTATTTATCATTACCATATACATAATTTTTATTTACCAAAGTATAGATAACTTCTTTACCATTCTACCACCACTAGTAATCAGCTCAAGATACAGAGATCAGCACCATTTTTCTTAAATATATGGGAGATATATATGCCCCTTCCAGGCCTAGGTCTATGCTTTACTTAGGTGTGCCACGCACCTGACAGAAAACAGAGTGACCAACAGTGAGATTGATATTCTCACAACATCATTGTTGGTGTGGGGCTGCATACAGGCCCTCACTGAGTTAGCGACTGCAAATAAGGTCACTGTTACATGGGTTCCTGGGCACATAGGGATAAATGACAACGAAGTAGCTGACGAACTGGCAAGAAATGGGACCCTGGTAGAACCAAGAAACCAGCTGGTCAGATTGCCAATTGCCGAAGCGAAACATGAATCGAAACTAATCCTTGAGCAAGAACATATCGTTCAGTGGAATGCAAATACTGGCTGCAGAACATCAAGACAGCTGATGAAAAAACCTCTCTATAAAAGGGCATGCGCACTCTGGACGATGAACCGGAGTAGGCTAAGCAAAGGTACTAAACCTGGAGCCGCATGATAATGGATTCAAGTGATCTAAATGAGACAGGGCCAACAGAAATCCTGCGGTTTGCCAAAACCAGCGGACTGGAATTCTGATGGCCTGAAGACACAGTGGATCAAAGATCTAGGTGACATAGGTGCCTATACCAATGGCCCAACCGCAAAAGTGTAATTTAGTGTATACCCCTAAACACGACCAGTAAATAACCGCGAGATAAATAAAGCCTGAGAAAAAGCAATTGTTGTTCTCAAATATTAAATAACTTTTAAACCAGATATTTGTTGGTGTATTTGATAGTGCATCAATATAAATATGATAGTTTCCTTTCATATTAATCACATCACTTTATTGACAAAATAGAAGCGCCTTAAAATAAGATTCTTACTAACCAACACAGTATTGGGAAATTTTTTTTAAGTCAGCGATTTGGAAACACTAAATCTTCTGGTGTTAAAATTAAACATAGTCCTTAGAAACTTTTATAGGTCCTTTCTCCACGCATGATTCAATATTTTTGATTGGCATTTTACATTTTATTCACAATATATTGCAACAATATTAGTCTTGCTCTTTCATCTACCTATAGTTAAAAACACATTTTAATGAATATTTTTCGGCTACATTTCCATGTTTTCCCATCAAATTTATGAAACTTTATATCACGAAAGGGGCTACCGAATGAGTTTATAACTGGTTTGCCCTAAAAATGCCCACTTTTAATGTAATGGGTACTTTTGTAGCCCATGTTAACTTTATGGAATTTTTGTTATCATTGTATATATTTTTAGAGTTTAAGCAAATGTATTTCCCTCTATAGCTCAGTGGTTTGAATCATGCTCGAGGCAAAATTTATTTCTTTTTTTCTTCCGAAGACCTTAGCTCAGAGCTCCTTTACTTTTCCTGCACTAATATGAATGTTACCCAGTCGATTAAGATTATTCAGGAAAACACAGTCAAATGGTTACGTACAGAAGGCTATTTTTCTTCTTACAAAATATTTTACCTTATAAATAAAAAAATAAAAATAACTGTCATAATTAACAGCAATTTGTATTGTGACAAAACATTTGGTCATTGGATTGCTTTGCCCAAACAGCTACTTGCACAAACTTTACTCTTACATTTTTTAATATATTCCTATAAAATAAAAGGCAACTTCCCACCTCTCTTTTGAATAATTTCATTCTCGTTGAAAGTAAAATTACTTTTAAACAAAATATGAACTTGACCTTCAGCATTTAAACTTTCATATACCTGTGTTGTATCTACATAGCGTAATATAGTAATCATTTACCTTCTTTTATTTCGTAATGTTCGTGTAAATTGGTTTTAAATAATATTTATTTACGCTGACATTATAAATTCGGTATAGCGTGAAATTAACACATAATTAATATTTTTGGTTTAATATACAGTCGAGGTAAAATATTTTTTACACAAATGTAAGAAAGTTAAAAACTACATTTAAAATATGCATCGAATACTCTATAGGCACACAACCCAGGAAATTTGCGCAGACAAACGGATCGAGATGCGGTTTTTTGCGGATTCGAATCGTTAGCTCATTTAGAAACTCTGTATTTTATTTTCCAGATTTCATGAAAAATGCATTTGTGCATCAAAAAGTACATTCTTTCCACTGTATAATTTCAAGTGATGGAAAATAATTCATATCTGCCACAAAAAAAACCCGAACTGTATGAAATTTTTTACCCGGGGGTTTCCCATGTCGCGGAATCTGAATATCATGTCCAAATTACCCCTGTACACCTGGAGGTCAGGACAGCATTGGGAACGTCACTACCTGGAGTTCCTGCTTAACTTGTGATAGATCAAAAGAAACTCGTGCCCCGGGGTTTTTTAGATCGTTTATCACAAATTTGACATCGGCGACCCGCCCCGGAGAACCTGGTGCACCTGACGACCTGACTAGTAACGTCATCCACTGGAGTTTTAATGGAACAACTTTCCGAATCGTTGGAAACTCGCAGTCCGGGGGTTTTTTAGGTCGCTCTTCACAAATTTGACATCAGTGACCTGCCCCGGAGAACCTGGTGCACTGGATAACTTGACTAGTAACGTCATCCTCTGGAGTTTTAATGAAACAACTTTCCGAATCGTTAAAAAATTGGAATTAGGGGGTTTTTTGGGTCGCTTATCACGAATTTGACATCAATGACCTGCCCCGGAGAACCTGGTGCACCTGACGACTTGACTAGTAACGTCATCCCCTGAAGTTTTAATGGAACAACTTACCGTGTCGTTGTCAACTCGTCTTTCGGGGGGTTTTTAGGTCACTCTTTACGAATTTGACATCAGTGACCTACCCCGGAAAACCTGGTGCACCTGACGACTTGACTAGTAACGTCATCCCCTGAAGTTTTAATGGAACAACTTACCGTGTCGTTGTCAACTCGTCTTTCGGGGGGTTTTTAGGTCACTCTTTACGAATTTGACATCAGTGACCTACCCCGGAAAACCTGGTGCACCTGACGACTTGACTAGTAACGTCATCCCCTGGAGTTTTAATGGAACAAATTACCGAATCGTTGGAAACTCGTCGTCCGGGGGTTTTTTGGGTCGCTCTTCACGAATTTGACATCGGCGACCCACCCCGAAGAACCTGGTGCACCGGACGACCTGACTAGTAACGTCTTCCCCTGGAGTTTTAATGAAACAACTTTCCGAATCGTTAAAAACTCGCAGTTTGGGGTTTTTCGGGTCGCTTATCACGAATTTGACATCAATGACCTGCCCCGGAGAACCTGGTGCACCTGACGACTTGACTAGTAACGTCATCCCTGGAGTTTTAATGGAACAACTTACCGAATCGTTGGAAACTTGTCGTCCGGGCGGGTCGCTCTTCACGAATTTAATATCGGTGACCTGCTCCGGAGAACATGGTGCACTGGATGACCTGACTAGTCATCCCCTAGAGTTTTAATCGAATAACTTTCCGAATCGTTGGAAACTCACAGTCCGGGGGTTTTTCAGGTCGCTTTTTACGAATTTGTATTAACACCCGTTAAATATTCTTTATGAATTCAATAGATTCTAGTGCAAGGAAAAAGACAAGGTATGGGTCCAAATAATATGTAGGCATAATTTTCAAAATAGCTGAAATTTTTAATTACAAACACCTGACTTATAAACTTTCTAAAAATCGCACGCATCATCTATAAAATTCTCTTCCTGAAGATCTTCCTGTAGAGATTCATTTTCTTGAGGAAATTTTGACGAAAAAATTTAAAAAAAAACAGGGGATTACGTTACAAGTCAAATCGTCTACAAGTCAAATCGTCCGGTGCACCGAAAATCAGATAATGGACACCATAACTAAACCACTATGCAGATTTAGATTTAAAAAAAATTCAGAGATTTTAGATTCGACGTTTTAAAATACAAATTTTAGTTCAAGGGGAAGTGTTGAAATATGAATTATATGTGATGTACTTTTTGGTGCACCCAGTATATTCAATTGTTATTAGTTACCAATATTAATTGATATAAAGATAGCAGATGTCTAATAATTAATTTTTTCAACAGTCACTTTATTTTCCCATATTTTAATAAAGCCATTCAATTTGGATATTGTTAATTTCGGAATATTATTTTTGGTATAACCTACAACATGATGCTTTTTTATTATTGTTGTTTTTTTTCATATGGTTTTTATGTATTTACTGTATTCAATATAAGTTAGTTTAGTTGTTTACATTAATTTTGTTATTTTCAACTTTGTAATTGATTTAAAATTTTCAGCAATTTAATGCAAACGAAATTAAAATTTTAATGAATGTCCATTTATTAGGGAAAACAAATTTGGAAAATATGTCGCGTCGATGTTCACACAGAGTAAACAAAATAACTACCGGTATGCCCACAAAGATCGAGGGTCATATAAAAACGTCTATCGCTAACAAATTTAAATACAATGTCTTACTCTACATTTGACGTAATATCTCGATACCAATTTATAAAATTGAATTTAGATTTTAGATTTATCATTCATGAGTAGAACAAACCAAAATAGTAAGAAAACTTTTTCGAACGAATTGGATAGACATAAATAATGTATGGCAAACATAAGAAAAATACTATTTGGGTTATTAAAAAAAAGAAGAGGTTCGACGTTGGGAAAAAGATGAAATGAAATCTCACTGGCATAAAAGGCCAGGACAAAGGCAAGCGAAAAGGCTAGTAAGGCGTAGAGGTTTAAAAAGCAGTATCAGAGAAGAAAGCCTGGCTGGATTGGCTGGCTACAAAAACCAATTAAAGAACGCAAAAGGCAACGATTAAGGATGTAAACAAGGCAAAGAATGAGTATAAAAGGTTAAAAGGTGTGGAAAAAGAGGTCGCTGTGATACTTTTCTTCTCTCGTAAACATTAAACCCAAGTACACAAATTCATTCACTTGTTCCACTCTTTCTACGTTTACAGTTTGTCATGCTTTCTTCTCTTTCAAATACCATTACTTTCATTTTGCTCCCTTTGTCTATGTATAAGTTAAACAGCCATGGCGAAGCCACACATCCCTGTCTCACTCCTCACCATTCTGTCATAGGCCTTTTCCAAGTCTATAAAAGCGCAATAGACCTGACTTTTAGCCAAGAATTTTTCGCCTATACCTCGTAATGAAAAGAACTGATTCATACATCTTCTTCCTCTTCTAAATACTGCTTGCACATCTCATACTAAATACGAGAGGGAAAATAAATCTGGAATTTTGTTAAAATTGTATCATTCTGTCAATTTGACGAAATATTCCGGTGTGCTTTATTAATTTTAAAGAAAACATTGACGGTTCTCTGCGTACAACATAATTGGCTATTTTCAGCGAAATGTCAAAACCCTCAACATTAATTTACATGCCAAAGCTATAATGCCAAAGCGTATTGTTTGAAGTTTCATTTTCAATAAAGTGGACGCCTGTCTGAGCGTAAAATTTGATTATTCGACTCGTATACGTTTAGAAATACAAAATTATATCAGTCTTGAAGTTAGTCTACCTTATTATAAATAATAGAACGTGCATTGGTATGGTAAAATGTTGACCAAAATTAATACGCGAGTGTATTGCGTTTTTTAACGCAGATAACCAATATTGTCACTGATCGTGGAAACAGTTTTACTGTAGTTTGAATAATTTTAAAATTCTTTAGTAAAGATCACGGGATTAATCCAAAACAAATAATATGGACAAAAGATCAGTTTTATTTTTCAATTCGATAAGGCACGCTACTATATACTGCCAACTCTTGAAAAACAGTAAACTAAATTATATCAGACCGTTAAAAATTATTTAACTATATAATTAACAAAAGTGCAATTAAAAGCAAATAGGTACTACTAATAATGGAGAAGCTTATTTTGTAACCTCACATTTACTTTTCATGTAACATCGACAGTACGTAATAAAAATGCCAAAAAGTAGGTCAAACATTCAACCATTTTCGTAAAAAAAAAGGAGAACCAGTTAATTTTTTTTTTACATCCTTTATTCAGCAATCTATCCGGAGACAATAAGCTTTTGGTTTGACAGTATTGGCATGTGCAGGGGGGTTCCAGTGAGACACCTACGTATTTCTTAACCTAGGGTTAGTTGTATATACAATAATAGTAAAATAATTAAATTAACTGGTTACTTTAAAATATTTGCATTATTCTATGAATCTGTACTTTAATTTCGATATTGTGTATCTTTTAAGACGTTTTACTTTTGCGTCCTGTTCAAACAACTCACTGGCTAGCACATTAGGGTGAATTGATATTCTTTTACGATAGTTGCCAACTAATTTCGGCAATTACTTCTTTTACTGGTGATATTGGAACATCTTGTTTTATGGTTTCATTGGAGATGTAGTAGGGGGCGTCTACCATGAGGCGAATAACTTTGTTTTGGAATCCCAGAGTTGAATTCCATACGTCCATATGGGCTTTAGTATAGACTTGTAAAGTAGTACCTTATTTTCTAAAGACAGCTGTGATTTCCGGCCGATTATCCAATACATTTGTATGAGTTTGAGACCAAGTTGCTTACGTTTGGTGAAAATGTGTTTTGCCATGTAAGCCGTCGATCTAGGTGCATGCCACTGTCGTATTGTGGTATTTGGCGGTTGTTGATTTTCACCGGTGGACAGGTTTCTTTATGCATCGTGAATGTTACTTGAGATGATTTAGTTTCATTTGCCTTTAGTCGCCATTTTCTTAGCCATTCTTCTATCCTCTTTAAATTGATCTGGAGAAGTTTTGAAGCAATTGTTGGGTTGGAATGAGATGCCAGTACCGCAGTGCTACAGCAAAGGTGGCTACCATTGTTGTGTCATCTACAAAGTTACCAGTTAATTCAAGACAAAATTAATGAGTACCCATAAAGAAATAGGCATTCATATATGACACAAATCATTGAATTAAATCTTATCATTAAAAGTGATTTTGAAAATGACCTAAAATATCTTGCAAGCTAATTATCAGCAGGGAAATGTTTAGTCTATTTTGATGAATGCACCACCGTGATATTGCAATTTTTCGTAATTAAATATATCTGTATCTATAAGCGATTTACTAGACCATAAAAGAATGTTAAGAGAGTTTTTAAAGTATTTTACAAAAATGTTAGATACATCAGAGCAAAACGGTTGAATTCGCTAAAAACACAGGTAAAGCATAAATTTTATTAAAAATATAACACATTAAAAAAAAGACCTTCATAATTTAAATCGACGCAAGGTTAATCACGAAACATTACTTCTTCAAGCATCTCAAATTTCACAAATTAGAAAGTTTCAAAAATGAAAAATTATTTAGCAAAATATGGCAAAACGAAAAAACAGTTTGTGTCGATTGGGAATCAACTGTTGCCAAAATAATTTCAAAACGTCAAATCGCCATTCACTATCAAATCTTAAAGGACCATGTTATTTTTGTAGCATCACCGTCATTCACACATATTTCAATGGACTTTTATATTTTTGAAGCATCATCGTCCTTCTTGAAGGACCAATGTATTTTTAAATCTTCATTGTCCTTTTTACACATCTTAAAGGACCTTTATATTTTTATATTTTGTCTATTATTAAATATTTACTTTTATGCTGCTAAAATATAGTACTATAAATGTATTGCTAAATAGTGTAATTACAACCCTAGGCCAGAAAGTTGGATTTCCTGGCGAGGCTTTTATATCACATTCTTTAGGGCATTTTACATTCTTGCCGTAGGTTGTATACTATTTTTCTAAGTAAAGTTAAATAATTAATATTAAAAGTATTGAAATGGCGTATGATATATCACTTGCTTTGGGCCACCACCTGGCCATTTTGCCAAATGTAGCACGCTGCATCTTTAATCCATCAATCTTTTTTTTCTATTTATTATCTCGTTTTATTTTTCACTAACAACGTGAAATATTGTTGATTTTATTAGGATGTAAGATTACATTTAGCCGAATGAATACTCAAGCTCTGTACTCTGTACTTCAAACTGTCCGTAAAAGTAAGCAGTAAGAAAAATGAATTTGTACATTATCTCTGGAAAAAAATCTTGATCTCTTTATTTAATCCAACTTAAGGGAGTAGATTAAATCAGTTCCCGGATCAATCTGGTCCAACACAATCGTTAACATTTCCAACGCACACAAAAAAAGATTTCATTATAAGTTAACGACGCCCCCAGGTGATTTTACCTGTTACACAATTAATTTAAACAAATATAAATAACGGCGAAATATATGTATTTAGGTAAAACTGTTCTTTGATTTTATAGCAATTAACAAATCTTCTAAGCGGCTATTATTTTAATTTTAATGATGCTGTTTAGTTTATTTGGCATGCTCGTTAGAATCGTTTGTTAAACAAGCTTATACTCCAGTCAAAACAGATCCAAAAATGACCCAATCTCAGAATAAATCCAAAAGTTTTAAAACTTTGCACACTAATTTGTAGAGCCCTAGTTATGAATATACCAAAAGTCCTAATGAATCGGAGGCGAGCTCTAGCGGCAAAAATAGGGTACTTTTTTAGGGTTTTTGTCAATATCTCGAGAACCGTTGGTCGAAGGTAAAAGTTTACTATATACAAAATTAAAGCTTATTAAATTTGCAACAAAAATTATAATATACATTTTTCTTATATTCACAACGGTTACTGAGTTACAGGACGATAAAAGATAACGTTTTTCTAAAAAAAGTCGAGAAGCGCACGATTGCCTGTACCTATCATCGTATTTCACCTAAATGTCATTGAAATTGTTTAAACATTATCGCTGGTTATTATGTTATACATTGTTCTCTGTTATTTACTGTGTTTCAGGAAGCAAGTACATAATCTTACCAAGATGAGCAGATTGCAGTGCCTTCTACCGAGAAGCGATCAAGATTTGATTCATTATAATTTTATTCTGAATATCCTCAAAATTTTGTTATTTCAGTCTTTATGTCATTGTTTAATGATTTTGAATTTTATCTCCTCAATGATCCTAGGTAATCAAAATGTTGATACAACATAGTCGAATATTGCCATATACGCTAACATTTATCGTCCTATAACTCGGTAACCGTTGGAAATACAAGAAAATTGTAAATAATCATTTTTGTTGCAAATTTATTAAGCTTTAAATTTATATAAAATAAATTTTTACCTCCGACCAACGGTTCTCGAGATATTGACGAAAATCCCAAAAAAGTGCCCTATTTTCGTTAATTGCCTCTATAGCTCGCCTCCAATTCATGAAGACTTTTGGTATATTCATCACTAGAGCCCTACAGGCTAGTGTGCAAAGTTTCAAAACCTAAAAATTTGTTGCTACACCTAATTACATGATCTGCCAAATAAAAATGATATTCATCACTGAACCAGTTATTACTGATGGAACTGGTTTTATTATAGATTGCAAAGGAAGGATTCGAGCGCGGCATTCAAGTCTGCAAAATCACCCATTATCAGCTGGTTGTCGTCTGAATAACGTACATGTAAGCACCACGGTTTGAAAAATCGACTGTTTGAAAAAGAATTTTGCGGAGTTAGCGAATCGTCAAAATATTACAATCGTCTTTAATTTAAAAGGGACTTACCTTTATGGTAAAGTTCTCGGCAAATCCGCGAGCTTATACGATCGATCGTTTCCACTCCAAGATTGAAATCCTGGTCTTTTTGATGTGAAGTAATAAAGTCACTGTAATGTCTATATATTTGACAACGCTTGTACATTGTGTAATTGGCATAATAATTGTCGCGGTTATAATAATAAAAATATAATGGTACACCCAGCGCGTAGCGTATTTAACAATGAAAAAATGAGAGTGCACTCTTGTAAAAATAATGCCATCAAAAACAGTTTTCTAGAAAACACCAACTGCATAAATAATTTTGTAATCCCATATAAATATATATATATATATATATATATATATATATATATATATATATATATATAGGATTAAATATTTACAATTGCAGTGATTGAATCAATGTACCTGTATAAGTATAATAAAGGAAAAACAGATGGCTATCTACAAAAAGAAATATATCAGTATATCTAACCGAAAACGAACTTTAATGTTTATGTCAAATAACAGCGTTAGTTTTTAAAAAGGTTTAAGCACAAGTGGGCCTACCGTTCTAGTACTGTAAATTAATAGCCATTTTGTATTTAGCATGAATACTTTTTTATTTTATAACACTTTCGATTTTATTTAACAACAAACCGAACAATTACAATTGAATTTTCTCTGCGATTGTTTTGCGTAGCAATTATAAAATCGATATTATCATGCAAAGGTAAAATACCATCATCTTGCAAATGTTAAAAAACTGTCAAGGACATTTCTATTTTTAAATCACCGCATTCGAGCAAGCAACGTATGTAAATAAGGAAAATGCAAAATTGGACAGAACAACGAGATACGAGTAAGTTCGTATTGTATTGTCGAGAGTCGAGAAAAATGATTTATGCCATCAAAAACATAACTTAAAAGAAACACCAAGTCTCGCAACTCAGTTCTTCTACCGTAAAAAATTGAGAGATCCTGTCACGTGCCTATTTTTTCCCATCTGCCGTTTCATTATTATTATTATAGTCTAATGAAAAATAAAATACGTAAGGGTCTGTACACTGTTGCAACAACAAGAAAATCAAATTTTAAAAAAACAGTTAATCATCAATATCGCCATCTAACGGTCGTTTGTAAATACTCTACTGGAGATTTGCTGGCTTATGTCACTCAGCTCTGGACAAACACTATTGAAAAGTTTGGTGAATCCCGTGCAATAGCCTTGGATATATCTAAAGACTTTAACCGCGTTTGGCACCAGGCATTGTTAAGTAAATTATCTGCCTACGGTCTCCCAACCAAACTTTGCCAATGGCTCTTGAGTTTCATGCAAGATCGCTCCTTACATGTGGCAGTTGACGGTATTTCTTCTGATGCGTTTAAAACTAATGCCGGGGTCCCCCACCTTATTTCTTTTACACATCAACGACCTCTTGAAAACCACCACGAACCCCATTTACAGTTTCACAGACGATAGCACACTTGTCTCAACTTTCACATCATATGAACGATACAAATAGACTCAGGCAGGAACAGGTTAATTCCATCAATAGAGATCTTAAAGCAATCGTCGAGTGGGGAACCAACAATCTTGTTCAGTTTAACGCCCAAAAAACACAAAGTGCCACGTTTTCCAAGTAAGTGAATTCCTCAAATCATCCCATCACAATGTCCGGAAATACCCTTGAACCAAGTCTCTCCATCTAGATTTTGAGAGTCACGGTGTCCAATAATATGTCTTGGCATGACCATGTTGCTAACATCGCAAAGTCGGAAAGCCTAGGCTAGGTTTTCTGTGGAAAGCCAGAAAGTTTTTTACTCCTGATCAACTGTTGACGACGTACAAGGCTCAAATCCGACCTCTACTGGAATATTGCTCTCACATTTGGGGTTCAGCACCAAGGCATTCTCTTCGTCTTCTAGATTCCATTCAGAAAAGAGCCATTCGCTTGATAAACAGCTCAACTCTCACAGATACCCTTCACCCTCTAGAACATAGAAGAAGAGTTGCAGACCAGTCATTGCTCTACAGATATTTCCATGGCAGATGCTCCAGAGAAATAAAAATTCTTGTACCACCATTGGCCACATTTGGCTGAAGAACTCGGCACGCTGATCAGTCTCACCCATTTACTTTCAAGATTGACACTACAAGGACCAAGCTTCATCAAGAATCCTTCTTTTACAGGGCTGCTACGGAATGAAATAAGCTTCCAAAATCAGTTTTTCCAGAGAACTATGACCTGCGACTTTTTAAAAAGCGTGTCCACGATCATTTCCTTTCTATAATCCCTTCCCCTTCTAATAGTCGCAGTGCGGGCCGTCCGCGGCCTACACGATAGGTCTACCTTTTTTGCGACTATTTTCATAAAAAAAAACTCAAAAGGCGGCCCTCGTATCGTTGGAGGTTTATTGATCACGTGGTCTCCTGAACAACTAGCAATATTTAAAATACGTCCCTCGTAGACGTTACAAACGTAAAGAATTTTTATTTTAACATTATTTTAATGCGGTTTACCGATTGCACACGTACACACACACACATTCAATGCAGACTCGACTGCTTTCAAAACAAGTGTAACAAAAACGAAATTATGGAGTTATCGATGAAAGACAAGGTTGACTGATGTCTGACTTATTCATCCGCGGGTTTTTTCTTAAAATTTTAACGCAAGGTCAACTTAAATATTACTTGAATCTCATTCTTTACCGATTTAGTATTTTTTTAACGGAACTACGAGGGATGACAATAAAGTTCTAGGACAAGTTTTCTTAGAGAAACACTGACATTCACTGTTTTCAGCAAAGGTGTTTGCGGAGTCGAAAATGTACTGTCAGTGGGCTCACTGTAACCCTTCTTCTAGTATGGCTAAAGTTGAGCAGGTCTGCCGTGGTCGCATGCATAGGCTCGTTTATAAACATTTCGGCATGCCTCTGAATTGTGGATTAATTTTATTCAGCTTCTGAGTGCATCCACTTTTTGAAAGTGCTCGTTCTGAGACGATTTGAAACCTCACAGTGATTTAGGTGTGACGGGCATAGTCTCAGAGCCCGTTCGGCCAGTGTATCTCGTTAACTTCTGAACCCGAATATCCTGAAATTCATACCAATTGGTTTTACACAATACACCAGCTATATTTTTAAACATTATTTAATCACGAATACGTTACCAAGTTTATTAATTTCCAAAATAGGTATTAGCAAGTAGACAAAGTCGCAAAAACAAATGAAATTTTATCGCTTATGCCATTAATGGCAAACTTCAAAAACAAACCTTGTATGGTACCTTTTTAATTATTTTTTTAAATAGGTCTTCTTTTACTTCAATTTATTGCGCTTGTATAGCCCTGAAGCAATAAAAAACCTCCCTAAAAAGAGCAAAGAAATACTCTTTTGTTATAAAAATTAATCATTTTCGAAAAAAAATGGTAACATTAATTTTCTTTATTTTTAGATTATTAATGCGAGTTTAAAAAACCAGTTCTCCAAAACCAGTTATAGGTTAGTTCGATTCAAGAATGTATTTTAAAAAGTCGATTTACTTTTGAAAAAAATTCAAATGCCGGCTTCGTAACAGTAAAATTATTCTTGTCTGTCTATTTATTATGCAATATCCATTATTGTTGGCTTAGGTTGTGTTATTATTATTTGTGTTGTTGCAGAAAAAATTTACAAACTTAATAACGGGATTTAAACAGTGACTGTAAACAGGTCGGTATCATAGAAATGAATTATTATTGAAAGGCCCCATTCGTGGCTAAAAGTGGTTTCCAAAAAAACCCTGCTTGACAGTCACAAAAAAATCTTTTAAATTTTAGCGGGCTTTAATTATTCTCCTTCTCCTTCTTCTATGTGTTAGAGATCTAGATGATCTGTTGATTCCGGACTTGCCTTTGTATTATTTTCTGAGATGTGGACTGCCAGCTGTCTCTTCCTCTCTTTGGTGGTCTTCCGGGTGGATGGGTCCCTGCTGGTTTTCCCTCTAGTACAATGCGTGATAGTCTATCTTCGGTCATTCTCTTCACGTGGTTATACCATTCTCTTCTCCTCTGCCTTCCCCATCTCACCACATCCTGTACGTCGCATTGTGCTCTAATGTCACTGTTTCTTACGCGATCTCTTCCTGTTTTCCCGGCTATTGTTCTCAGTACTGACATTTCGGCGACTCGTAGCATCCTTTTGGTCTTGTTGGTATCCTCTTTCGCTTCTATACAATATGTCATTATTGGCCTGACGCATGCCTTATTTATTTTGATTTTAGTCTCCTTTCGCATATAAACATTAGCCCATACAGTTTCCCTTAGACATCCTGATATTATGGCTGACTTGTTAATTTGGTTTCTCAGGTTCTTTACCGGGTCGTGAGCGCTGGACATATCTATGCTCAGGTATCTAAATTGCATAACCTGCTCTATAGGTTTTTTATCTATTACCAGCTGGAAGAAAATTTACCTACCGATAAAAGGGTATAGAAAGTTCTGCTACCTGCTGGGACCAAACTTACCAACACCTATCTTAATAATAAAACTAATACCTCAAAAAAAATTAAAATACCTTGGAATCCACCTAGATTAAAGACTGACCTAAAAAACCCATATTTTCAAAAAGAAAACAATAAACAACTACTGATACATAAAATTGATTTAAATTATATTTGGACCTACGGGATAAAATTTTGGGAAATACCAAAACGAAAAAAGCCCAGTGATTTAGTGTAACTAAAAGCAAAATAAAACCAAAAGTACAAATTCCAATCCGCTCTCTCGCAGCGCCAAAATATTTAAATAATAAACCCATATAAATAGCAGCATATCAATGGAAATGCTCGTAGCATGTCAATACTGTTTATATTATTATAAATATTACTTACCATCCTGCCGAAACTAAATGTCATTAAAATTGTTACCAACTGCATTTCTTGAATGCAGAAACCGTTTGATTTCTTTACGAATCTATATACTTTGGTCCGTTCAAATTGCCTTCTACAAAGAATGGTCCAATAACAGTGGTGCCGATAATAACTGCCCAAACATTAACTTTTAAAAGTCTTTGTGTTTTATGTTCCTGCATCCATCTAGAATTAGTATCACTCTACAATTTTATTGTGGCGATTAACTGTATTATTTAACATAAACGTGGCTTCATCGAAAAAGACTCCCTTACTTGTAAAATGAGGGTTTGCATATCAACCTTTTGCATTATAGTTTCACAAAATTTCATTTTGCGGTCATAATGATCTTTAGATAATTCTTGCAATAGCGTTAGTTTATAAGGATGATACTTATTCTTCTTAATAATGTTACAGACGGATCCCACACTAACAACATGTTCTAATGCAGTTTTCCGACTGGATGTAAAAGGATTGTTTACAAAACTTTGCATAACGTCCAAGGATTATTAGTTACGGTCTTTGGTCGGCCAGTTTTAGAATAATTTTTAGTTAAGCACACTTTTTCAAAAAGTTAAAGAATCCTCCAAACTGCAGTTTTGGTAATTTGGTTGCGATTTGGATACGTATCATTAAATAAGTAAGCCGCCTCATCATAAGTTATTTTACGATCACCGTAACCTCTTATCGTAAGAATCATTATTCTTTTCTGTTCGATAAACGTACTTAAATTTTAAAAGTAACTAATTACAATAAACACCTTTCGCTAATGACAATGAGAAATAATTCATGACATTTAAAAACAATTAATGGTAGAAAAACCTACTACTTTTTTGACATAAACAATTTTTTTTATAATTTTAGTTTCAAACCACTGTAACTTTGGAACTATTAAAGATAGAATTATACGGTCTTGATGGTTGCATTTATAATTTAATAGATTTAAAAAACTAAAAATATATACGGGGTGTAATATTTGAAAATTATGTTATGTTATAAGTAATGGCCGAGTGAACCACTCGCACTACATGGCAAATATAGGCAAGTGACAAATATTTGCCAAATACTCGTACACAACTAGTGGGTGTCGTTTTTATATTTTTTTACGCGTTCTCACAACTCATATCAACATTTACGAAAGATATGTACCGGCCTATAAAACGCATCTGATCGAGCAACAAGCAAATACGAGTACAAGTACACAGGTAAATAAAATTAGGCCTCTATAATTGCAAATGTCAGAAGTAAATAACTCTCAAGCGAATTCGATTATTTCAAGGATACTATCGCTTATAGAGAGGATTATGAAGCTATTAACCCACTTTAATTTACGTGAAAGATTATTTTGTAACAAATATTTTTGTTGCTGTTAATACTCGATGAAAATAAATACGAATTCAATTTCAAAATGATGCGCATTATTTATAAGCTGATTAAATAAAAATACTATCAACACTGTGAATATCTGCTTTACATAATTAATCATCGATTTGTAATTAAATTTTCTTTCACGGCTTTTTCAATAAAGGATTTCAACACTTTTTCTTTCTATTTTAACAGCAATTTTTATACACTTAAAAATACTTTTTTTTCTTTTACACATACTATTTAATGAAACACAAATCATTTTGATATAGTCCTGGAGAAAATTATCGCACCAACATATTAAATCTTATAATATGATGGCGACCTTGCCTTGAGGCGACAGCGCATCGACCACAATTAGGGGAATGCATAATAGAACACACTGAATCATTCTCGAAAAATGTCCAGAGCGGTATCGATTTGTCGAGAACAGTGGTTTGCAGGTATATAAACGAAAATGAATCGATAAAAAATATTACATCTTGTCAGCCTGCTTTAGTTAGTATTTCGTTGAGCTTTTTTCATTTGCTTCTTTCATTTTTCTAATTTAAACAAATCTTCAAAATGCGTTTTTTGAAGTGAAAACTCCTTTTTTTTATTTTCCTTTGTTTTATTAGTTGTTTGTTTGTAATTATTAGCCTTTCATAGAAATTTTTGGTATTTTTATGTTATAGGTTTTTTTTTTTTTTTTTTATAATTTTGCTTTAAATATTGGTTTAGTTTTGTCTTTTCCTCTTTAAATTTATAATTTGTTTGTTTGTTTGTCACACTTTTTCACTTCAATCATTTATTTTATTTTAATAAGAGAAAACCATATTAAATAATAATTGTTGTTGCGAATGGAGCATGTAAACGATAAAAATTTTGACATAAAAACCACAAAATACCACGCACTTTAGTGGACGAATAAAAAGAACTGAATATTATTGCCATCGATACCCCTCTTCCTTTTTATTGGTCTTGTTTTTATATTTTATATTTTATTAACCTTGAGTCCTTTCGACTTGAAATCACTTGGAAACGAACTCGTTGATTTTTTAATAGTCCATACTTGATTTTACACCCGGATCTTAAATTTACAAATCCAGTTGAGAATAAATGCGTTGTTCGACTTTAAAAGGTCATTTGTTTAGTTCTCTTTCATAGTTTTGTATTTTTTACCTCGGGTTAGTAAGAAAACTTTT
Organism: Agelastica alni; assembly: GCA_950111635.1. NCBI lineage: Eukaryota > Metazoa > Arthropoda > Insecta > Coleoptera > Chrysomelidae > Agelastica > Agelastica alni. The sequence goes on from OX467718.1 coordinate 16,958,094, forward strand.
GTGGAATACCTAATGAAAACGGTTTGGTATCTATTAAACAACAAAGTCAACCCAATAATACCATAACGTTTTCTTATAATCACAAATATATATAAGCACACATCGGTCTTCGATATAATGAACATGTAGACAGTTTAGCAAAAGAAGCCGTTGAAAGTGGACAAACCATGCATAACAAGATCACCGTTGATGAATGCATAATTCAAAATAAAATAAAATTAAAAGACAGATGGAGACACTTATGGCATGAATATTGTCGTAGCAAGCCCTCAAGATATACACTTTTACATCCAGAAATCCCCAACCAATAATGGTACAGCAACTATAAACTATCTCGAATTAGTATTGTCATCATTAGTAGACATAAATTTGGCCATGCTTGCTATCCCGCCCACCTCAGTAGAATAAATGTAGTGGATTTGAACTTATGCGACAGTTGCAATTGTACATGTGATTTGGATCACATTTTCTTGGCATGTAAAAAATATACCCAGCATAGAGAAGAAATATATATGTGCAAAAATTATAGAAAATTATAAACAGCGTGAATAGATGTGAAAAATGTATAATTGATTTTTAAAACCAATTAATTTCGCTGTATGTTACCTATATTATAGGTTCACATGGGTCGATTATGTATTACGCTTTATGACAATAAAATATTTTGAAAGAGGCTTGAGAATCAAGCCGAAACGTCAATAAAACACTTGATAATTATGTTATAACACCAACTTTTTATTTGGACCTATCCCAAGAACATTTTAAAGTTATTATTATACAAGGGTCAAAGAAAAAGTATCAAACTATATATATGTAGTTGGGGATCATCAGCAGTGGCCGATAGTTGTGTAGATAATTCTGTGAAAAACATATGCCATTAATAATACTGCTAAAATAAAAGAAAACAATGGTATTATTTTTGAAAATCCAAAAATCATAATCAACCTTTTTTTGTTTTTAATAACTGCACAGTTACAATTAATAATTATTACGATCAAAAGTAAACTACTTAGCAATATAGTAACTTATTATAGTTGAATTATCTTTGTAGATATTTAATTAATTGATTAACAATTATTCACGTATTGGAATCCTAATTTTTTATGGGAATGAATTCGTTCGTAGAAAAAGTATAGTACCTAACTCAAGTTGTAAGACAATTACGCGCTTCTGGAATTACGCACTCGCCGCTTTGCGGCTCCTGCTTAACTTTTTCTAGTCGTGCGTAATATGCTTCTTACAACTCTTGTCATGTAATATACTATTTTCGTCATTAGAGGAGGTATTAAGGAAGATATTTTATAGTCACAAAAAACACCTTTTAGAAATAATATTCGTATATAGATATTTTCGCAATTTCTTCCAGAATTACATTTTTAATAACCAAACCTCTGATTTCGGATGTAAACGAATTTCAACCTTCATCCAGATCGTCGCTATTGTAATTGCGTTATTTAGTTTTAAAATAAATCGTGCATTTATTCCTACAAAATCCGTGAAAATCCAAGCTTAAAAGAAAAACCAATAAATTTTTAAACACGAGGTAAAGGGTTGATACGTACTTTGGGATTTATTACACTTTCGGTTGTCGTGTCTGCTTTTATGAGTATCGGTTTGCTTTACAACACCCCGATATATTACGTTAGTCTTAAATTTCAGTTTTCATCCGATAGACGCCGAATGAGAATCAGACCGAGGGAAATTTTTAAAGCAGAACCACTCAAATTAGTTTTTGCAAACACATTTTGTAGGCTTCAGCAGATTCTTGAGGTAATGAAAATCGCTGCAGGGTCGGTTGCGTTATACGTACCCCCCAAGGAGAAACCACTGGAATATTTAAGCTAATTTAAATTAAACTAAACATTTAGCGTCTACTGAATGTTTATACAGACAGAGTCACGAATCATAGGACATTATAATATATTTGATGCGAAAGTTAACATCGGCAACCTTGCAAATCTGTTTACCCCTGATCGCCTTGCGTCAAAACAACACAGTGGGGACATATCGTTGGGGCCGGTCGTGTTTGCTAGACGACCACGGTATGTGTCCAGTCTAACAATGTTGCCGGTTAAAGTATTTGCTCTTAATTAATGACACTAAGTCTGACATGATTACTAGTTACAATGCATTCAAATAAACCATTACGTATACTTTTCTCTAAAATAAATGACAGTGACATTTTGGCCCACTCTATCTCTACGTCCTGTTCTGCTGATGTGCATATACTTGGTTTTGTCTTCGTTTATTTTGAGCCCTATTTGCTCAGCTTGCGTTTCTATCCTCGAAAAAAGGTCTTTCACAGTCAGTACCGTAAGAGAAATAAGAACGAGAATAGAGATAGCCAGGTCTACATTTACGAAAATGTAAAAGTTGTTCACCAATCGAGATATCAAAATTGGACTTAGGATGAGGATGCTGCGTTGTTACGTGTTTTCCGCGCTTTTGTACGGAGTCGAAGCATGGACTCTCAAGAAGAATCACACAGACAAACTACAAGCCTTCGAGATGTTGTGCTACCGTAGAATATGGCGTATTCCCTGGACAGAAAAGATCTCTAATATGGAAGTCCTAATTCGGATGAATAAGGAATGTGAAGTCATTAACACCATAAAAAAGAGAAAGCTTCAATATCTAGGTCATATACTGAGAGGACCCAAATACGCACTTCTCCGGGTGATAGTTCAGGGAAAGATTGGTGGAAGGAGGAATATTGGAAGACGCCGTGTGTCTTGGCTTAAAAACCTAAGGGACTGGTTTAATTGTAGCAATGTTGAACTCTTCCGAGCTGCAGTCAATAAGGTCCGGATTGCTGTGATGATAGCAAACCTCCGATAGGAGATGCACTATAAGAAGAAGAACAGTGTTACCCACTACGTCAGTATCTGATCTGTTTCTTCGGAAGCCGCACTGATAGTCTCCAATACTTTCGTCTGTAATCGGTTTTAGGCGTTCCAGTACTATGTTGACTTTATATGTAGTACTAATGAGTTTGGTATTGTTTCATCTTCCCATATCAATAATATGAGCCTGTGCAAGTCTGCGTAATGGCGTATATCGTCAGGTCATTATAAACTTTATAAATCAGTACTTATAATAAAAGATTAAAAAACTTCGAGCAGCATTGTCTAAAATCATAGTCACATTGTCATGTAAATGAGCATTAAAAACAAAATCACAGATTAGGTAGGCGAAATTTGAGGGAGAAAGACTTACGGCGAGAGAGATAAACATTCAAACCAATTTAAATATCCTCGTTTGTATTTAAAAAACTTTTAAAGAGCTTTCGTGTGCGTTCGGGATGTTCGGACGTAAGCCACGATCACACATAACAGTTATTAAATAATTTAAGAAACGATAGTGGCAACAATGCAATCAAACCCATTTAAATGTCCATACATAAATCAGAAAATCCTTTAATCTTTTACCGGGTTTCGCATCAGTGTGTTAGTTAACCTGTGACAAAATTATAAATTCTTGAGTAATAAAATTAAGGCCTATACCAAAAAAATAATTTTATTAAATTCGAATATAACTGCATTTTTGTTATTGTACTTTAAATTAATTGAGACTTTTTTGCAAAGACAATGTAAATATCGAAAAAAAATCATGGATGATCATAAGTCTGAATACTCCATCTTAATGCATTTTAAAACATGTGCCACACATGGTACATTCCCAATTTCAAATTAAGGGGTTGGAGAAGTGATAGCCCTAGTAGAAATTTATCTTGGCGCAATATTGGCTAGACGTTGGTGCCAATATTCGACAATATTGGAAATAGAAAAAAATGTTAACACTTTCCAATATACGTCCAATATTGGCAATATTGATCAATATTGCGCCAATGTCTGGCCAACATTCGCAACCGAATCTTGGCGGTATATTGAGAATCAATATTGGGCCAATATTGGCTAAGTATTGATATGGTGCACCAATATAGCCCCAATATTCCAATATTGGCGCGAGGTTGCGCCGATGTTTTTCCAACATTCGGTTCTACTAGGGAGGTAGGGGGTTGACAAATGAGAGATATATTTATCATAAAAATACGGTCATCCTTGGTCGACTGCTTCAATAGACAGAGTCGACAAAGTCGACTCAGTGAGGACGCGACTTAACATTTAGATGAAGCATTCTAAATATATTAATAATCCAAGTTTGTAGCAGTAAAGTGAAATATTGTGTAATAAAAATGAACAAAAAAAATATTAAAGTGTCGTCAAGCTAGTAGCTGTTGATAATGTAAATAAATCAAAAATGTAATCAAGCGTAATAAAATTTTATGAGTTGGATTCGCTTCATTAAACTTTTTATTATAATGGGATTGTGTGGCACCCAGTACTGACCTTCATCAACGATTGATATCTGCAGGATATTACAAATATGCACATTGGCGTCATTTATGGGGTAGGTACATTCTTTTCGGCTGTGTATTCTACAAACATACAGAACTAATCAACCTCCTATACGAACAAGGGCTAGACCAAAGAGACATCAACCTGATTAAAAACTTGTATTGGGAACAAACAGCATCGATTCGAGCAGAAGATAAACTCACCACCAATATACCCATCAAAAGAGGTGTGAGACAGGGTTGCATACTCTCTCCGACTCTCTTTAATATATACTCAGAAAGGATTTTCCAGAAAGCGCTAGAAAACATCCAAAAAGGCACAAAAGTGAACGGGAGACTCGTGAATAACATACGGTATGCAGACGACACAGTAATAATAGCCAATAGTCAAGAAGGACTTCAAAACCTTATTGACGCAGTAGTAAGGAAAGGCGACACTTTCGGACTCAAAATAAATACAGAATAAACAAAAACAATGACTATCTCCAAAAAGGCAAATGTGAACACCTATATAAACATATATAACAAAAAAATAGAGCAGGTCGACAAGTTCAAATATCTGGGATGCTGGATAACACGAGATTTAAACCCGGAAACATAAATCAAATGTCGTATAGAAAACGCAAGAAGCGCATTCCTTAAAAGGGAGAGGCTCTTAACAAACCCTACATTATCGCTAAACACCAGATACAAATTCTTAAAAGCTTATATCTACTCAATCCTCTTATATGGTAGCGAATCATGGACAATGGGAATACGATCGATGCGTAGAATAGAAGTCTTCGAAATGTGGGTAATACGTAGAATGCTCAAAGTATCATGAACAGAGCATGTCTCCAATGAAACCGTTCTAGGAAGGATGAAAGTGGACAAAGAAATCTTGGGAATGGTCAAAAGACGCAAGAAAAGCTATCTGAGACACCCATACAGAGGCAAGAGATACGAGTTCCTACAACTGATAATGGAGGGCAAGATTGAAGGTAAAAGAGGACCGGGCAGGAGACAGAATTCGTGGTTAAAGAATTTTAGGGATTGGACTGGCCTGAATTCAGAGTCACTACTAAGAGTAGCACAGGACAGAGAGAGATTTGCCGAAATTGTAGCCAACCATCAGTGAAGACGGCACGTTAAGAAGAAAAAGAAGAAGATTCTACAAACATTTTATGCAATCAATGTTTTGTAAACATTGATAAACTGAAATGCCATGTTTACGGTTCTTTTAGACAAAATAAAAAATTTAAAAGATTGTAAATAATTTAAGAAGAAATTAAATATAGAAAATTATTTTGATACGCTTTTGTTCTTTAATCATCGTGTTGGCCAAAAAATTAGTTTTGTTTTACTAAGGTTTGTTAGATTTAACCAAAATTATTCCACCATCTGATGGAGAGAGTTGAGGCGCAAATGGAGCATGAGGGCAACGCGTTAGGAGTCTTTATGGACATTTCTGGAGCTTTTGACGGCACTTCCAACAAGTCCATAAGGAGAGCAATGGCCAACAAAGGGGTGGAAGCAAACCTTATTGATTGGACGGATAATATGCTAACAGGTAGAGTACTGACCGTCAGCAATAAAGAATACCAACTAAAAGGCCGCCCCACTGGTGGTTTTCATCAAGGAGGCGTATTATCGCCTCTCTTGTGATCCTAGTGGAGGACGAACTACTAGTTAGATTAAAAGAAGCTGGACTACTTGTATATAGTTATGCTGACGACAGGCATTATAGCAAGTGAAAGCATGTGTCAACTCTAAGGAGCATCATGAATGTGGCACTGAGAATCACGGAAAACTGGTGAACGAAAGTTGGGCTTACGGTAAACCCGTCAAAGACCACAACCGTGATCTTTACCAGAGAATACAAACCCGAACCCATTAGCCCTCTGAGGCTATGGAATCAGGAACTAAAATAATCCGCTTTACTTTTACTAATCACTTATATATTCAAGTAATTACAAATTTTACAACTAATTAAATTTTATAACTAAAACTGCCCTCTTCGCAACCGCTGTCCTTTTTATTCCTACACGAATAATCACAAGAAGGGACCAGCGCTTTCCACTTTATTCTGGAATTATTAGCTGTCGCATTCTAGAGCTTGCTGGCCTTTTCTTTTGTTACAATCGAAGCGCCGGCCGGCATAATTGGGAGACCATATTAATTAATACCATACCAATTAATAAATATTAATGTTTATACATTTTTAATAAAACACGTTGTTAATTTGTGGCATCTCTAGTTACAAAGTTCAGTACTTTTTTTGTAGGCACCCCACAGAATTGTAATATTAACATCTTCCGTGAATTCAATCCGTCATTCGTCATTTCCCTGCGACATAAACATTAATTAAAATGGCATAATTAGAATTTTCAGGATCGTGAAACGAAATAAACGATCAATTGGAATGTCACTGCGAACAAAAATGTTTTTCAATTGTCTTTTACCATTTAGTTTGTTGCCATTCTTGAAAGTTGAACGTACGGAAATTGGGGCACTTTTCACATTACACCGACGTAACAATTTGGAATTTCTTAAGGACTGGAAATAATTAATGCATGAGGAGCGTTCTGAAAGAAATATTTAATTACAAACAAGCCTGGAATAATGGTAAGGCTTTCAAATATTTTGTAAAAATATAAGACGATTAATTTTTGTAAATAATCATATTCACAGCACTTACCATTTGTATAAGAACAAAGATGTGCATATCCATAAGACCATAAACAATGACATCAGAAGTACAGTGAGACAGGCCAAGGAAAAATGGCTACTTGATGAATGTCGAGAGGTTGAAGCCTATCAAGACAAATACGATTTTTTCAATATGAACAAAAAGGTAAAAGAAATTACTGGGAGAGCAACCAGATGTGTTGGTAAACAAGAACGGGGACTTGATTGTAGAACCGATGGACAAACTGGCAAAGTGGAGCGATTATATACAAGAACTTTTCAATGATAATCGGATAGAACTGGTGAACTCAGACATGGAATTTACTAGCCCAGAAATATTAAGGGAAGAACTCGAACAAGCAATTAAAAACTGTAAATCCGAAAAGGCAGCAGGACCTGAAAAAGTGCCTGTTGACCCACTAAAACTTATCGGAGAAGAACTTTTCAATGATAATCGGATAGAACTGGTGAACTCAGACATGGAATTTACTAGCCCAGAAATATTAAGGGAAGAACTCGAACAAGCAATTAAAAACTGTAAATCCGAAAAGGCAGCAGGACCTGAAAAAGTGCCTGTTGACCCACTAAAACTTATCGGAGAAGAACTTTTCAATGATAATCGGATAGAACTGGTGAACTCAGACATGGAATTTACTAGCCCAGAAATATTAAGGGAAGAACTCGAACAAGCAATTAAAAACTGTAAATCCGAAAAGGCAGCAGGACCTGAAAAAGTGCCTGTTGACCCACTAAAACTTATCGGAGAAGAACTTTTCAATGATAATCGGATAGAACTGGTGAACTCAGACATGGAATTTACTAGCCCAGAAATATTAAGGGAAGAACTCGAACAAGCAATTAAAAACTGTAAATCCGAAAAGGCAGCAGGACCTGAAAAAGTGCCTGTTGACCCACTAAAACTTATCGGAGAAGAACTTTTCAATGATAATCGGATAGAACTGGTGAACTCAGACATGGAATTTACTAGCCCAGAAATATTAAGGGAAGAACTCGAACAAGCAATTAAAAACTGTAAATCCGAAAAGGCAGCAGGACCTGAAAAAGTGCCTGTTGACCCACTAAAACTTATCGGAGAAGAACTTTTCAATGATAATCGGATAGAACTGGTGAACTCAGACATGGAATTTACTAGCCCAGAAATATTAAGGGAAGAACTCGAACAAGCAATTAAAAACTGTAAATCCGAAAAGGCAGCAGGACCTGAAAAAGTGCCTGTTGACCCACTAAAACTTATCGGAGAAGAACTTTTCAATGATAATCGGATAGAACTGGTGAACTCAGACATGGAATTTACTAGCCCAGAAATATTAAGGGAAGAACTCGAACAAGCAATTAAAAACTGTAAATCCGAAAAGGCAGCAGGACCTGAAAAAGTGCCTGTTGACCCACTAAAACTTATCGGAGAAGAACTTTTCAATGATAATCGGATAGAACTGGTGAACTCAGACATGGAATTTACTAGCCCAGAAATATTAAGGGAAGAACTCGAACAAGCAATTAAAAACTGTAAATCCGAAAAGGCAGCAGGACCTGAAAAAGTGCCTGTTGACCCACTAAAACTTATCGGAGAAGAACTTTTCAATGATAATCGGATAGAACTGGTGAACTCAGACATGGAATTTACTAGCCCAGAAATATTAAGGGAAGAACTCGAACAAGCAATTAAAAACTGTAAATCCGAAAAGGCAGCAGGACCTGAAAAAGTGCCTGTTGACCCACTAAAACTTATCGGAGAAGAACTTTTCAATGATAATCGGATAGAACTGGTGAACTCAGACATGGAATTTACTAGCCCAGAAATATTAAGGGAAGAACTCGAACAAGCAATTAAAAACTGTAAATCCGAAAAGGCAGCAGGACCTGAAAAAGTGCCTGTTGACCCACTAAAACTTATCGGAGAAGAACTTTTCAATGATAATCGGATAGAACTGGTGAACTCAGACATGGAATTTACTAGCCCAGAAATATTAAGGGAAGAACTCGAACAAGCAATTAAAAACTGTAAATCCGAAAAGGCAGCAGGACCTGAAAAAGTGCCTGTTGACCCACTAAAACTTATCGGAGAAGAACTTTTCAATGATAATCGGATAGAACTGGTGAACTCAGACATGGAATTTACTAGCCCAGAAATATTAAGGGAAGAACTCGAACAAGCAATTAAAAACTGTAAATCCGAAAAGGCAGCAGGACCTGAAAAAGTGCCTGTTGACCCACTAAAACTTATCGGAGAAGAACTTTTCAATGATAATCGGATAGAACTGGTGAACTCAGACATGGAATTTACTAGCCCAGAAATATTAAGGGAAGAACTCGAACAAGCAATTAAAAACTGTAAATCCGAAAAGGCAGCAGGACCTGAAAAAGTGCCTGTTGACCCACTAAAACTTATCGGAGAAGAACTTTTCAATGATAATCGGATAGAACTGGTGAACTCAGACATGGAATTTACTAGCCCAGAAATATTAAGGGAAGAACTCGAACAAGCAATTAAAAACTGTAAATCCGAAAAGGCAGCAGGACCTGAAAAAGTGCCTGTTGACCCACTAAAACTTATCGGAGAAGAACTTTTCAATGATAATCGGATAGAACTGGTGAACTCAGACATGGAATTTACTAGCCCAGAAATATTAAGGGAAGAACTCGAACAAGCAATTAAAAACTGTAAATCCGAAAAGGCAGCAGGACCTGAAAAAGTGCCTGTTGACCCACTAAAACTTATCGGAGAAGAACTTTTCAATGATAATCGGATAGAACTGGTGAACTCAGACATGGAATTTACTAGCCCAGAAATATTAAGGGAAGAACTCGAACAAGCAATTAAAAACTGTAAATCCGAAAAGGCAGCAGGACCTGAAAAAGTGCCTGTTGACCCACTAAAACTTATCGGAGAAGAACTTTTCAATGATAATCGGATAGAACTGGTGAACTCAGACATGGAATTTACTAGCCCAGAAATATTAAGGGAAGAACTCGAACAAGCAATTAAAAACTGTAAATCCGAAAAGGCAGCAGGACCTGAAAAAGTGCCTGTTGACCCACTAAAACTTATCGGAGAAGAACTTTTCAATGATAATCGGATAGAACTGGTGAACTCAGACATGGAATTTACTAGCCCAGAAATATTAAGGGAAGAACTCGAACAAGCAATTAAAAACTGTAAATCCGAAAAGGCAGCAGGACCTGAAAAAGTGCCTGTTGACCCACTAAAACTTATCGGAGAAGAACTTTTCAATGATAATCGGATAGAACTGGTGAACTCAGACATGGAATTTACTAGCCCAGAAATATTAAGGGAAGAACTCGAACAAGCAATTAAAAACTGTAAATCCGAAAAGGCAGCAGGACCTGAAAAAGTGCCTGTTGACCCACTAAAACTTATCGGAGAAGAACTTTTCAATGATAATCGGATAGAACTGGTGAACTCAGACATGGAATTTACTAGCCCAGAAATATTAAGGGAAGAACTCGAACAAGCAATTAAAAACTGTAAATCCGAAAAGGCAGCAGGACCTGAAAAAGTGCCTGTTGACCCACTAAAACTTATCGGAGAAGAACTTTTCAATGATAATCGGATAGAACTGGTGAACTCAGACATGGAATTTACTAGCCCAGAAATATTAAGGGAAGAACTCGAACAAGCAATTAAAAACTGTAAATCCGAAAAGGCAGCAGGACCTGAAAAAGTGCCTGTTGACCCACTAAAACTTATCGGAGAAGAACTTTTCAATGATAATCGGATAGAACTGGTGAACTCAGACATGGAATTTACTAGCCCAGAAATATTAAGGGAAGAACTCGAACAAGCAATTAAAAACTGTAAATCCGAAAAGGCAGCAGGACCTGAAAAAGTGCCTGTTGACCCACTAAAACTTATCGGAGAAGAACTTTTCAATGATAATCGGATAGAACTGGTGAACTCAGACATGGAATTTACTAGCCCAGAAATATTAAGGGAAGAACTCGAACAAGCAATTAAAAACTGTAAATCCGAAAAGGCAGCAGGACCTGAAAAAGTGCCTGTTGACCCACTAAAACTTATCGGAGAAGAACTTTTCAATGATAATCGGATAGAACTGGTGAACTCAGACATGGAATTTACTAGCCCAGAAATATTAAGGGAAGAACTCGAACAAGCAATTAAAAACTGTAAATCCGAAAAGGCAGCAGGACCTGAAAAAGTGCCTGTTGACCCACTAAAACTTATCGGAGAAGAACTTTTCAATGATAATCGGATAGAACTGGTGAACTCAGACATGGAATTTACTAGCCCAGAAATATTAAGGGAAGAACTCGAACAAGCAATTAAAAACTGTAAATCCGAAAAGGCAGCAGGACCTGAAAAAGTGCCTGTTGACCCACTAAAACTTATCGGAGAAGAACTTTTCAATGATAATCGGATAGAACTGGTGAACTCAGACATGGAATTTACTAGCCCAGAAATATTAAGGGAAGAACTCGAACAAGCAATTAAAAACTGTAAATCCGAAAAGGCAGCAGGACCTGAAAAAGTGCCTGTTGACCCACTAAAACTTATCGGAGAAGAACTTTTCAATGATAATCGGATAGAACTGGTGAACTCAGACATGGAATTTACTAGCCCAGAAATATTAAGGGAAGAACTCGAACAAGCAATTAAAAACTGTAAATCCGAAAAGGCAGCAGGACCTGAAAAAGTGCCTGTTGACCCACTAAAACTTATCGGAGAAGAACTTTTCAATGATAATCGGATAGAACTGGTGAACTCAGACATGGAATTTACTAGCCCAGAAATATTAAGGGAAGAACTCGAACAAGCAATTAAAAACTGTAAATCCGAAAAGGCAGCAGGACCTGAAAAAGTGCCTGTTGACCCACTAAAACTTATCGGAGAAGAACTTTTCAATGATAATCGGATAGAACTGGTGAACTCAGACATGGAATTTACTAGCCCAGAAATATTAAGGGAAGAACTCGAACAAGCAATTAAAAACTGTAAATCCGAAAAGGCAGCAGGACCTGAAAAAGTGCCTGTTGACCCACTAAAACTTATCGGAGAAGAACTTTTCAATGATAATCGGATAGAACTGGTGAACTCAGACATGGAATTTACTAGCCCAGAAATATTAAGGGAAGAACTCGAACAAGCAATTAAAAACTGTAAATCCGAAAAGGCAGCAGGACCTGAAAAAGTGCCTGTTGACCCACTAAAACTTATCGGAGAAGAACTTTTCAATGATAATCGGATAGAACTGGTGAACTCAGACATGGAATTTACTAGCCCAGAAATATTAAGGGAAGAACTCGAACAAGCAATTAAAAACTGTAAATCCGAAAAGGCAGCAGGACCTGAAAAAGTGCCTGTTGACCCACTAAAACTTATCGGAGAAGAACTTTTCAATGATAATCGGATAGAACTGGTGAACTCAGACATGGAATTTACTAGCCCAGAAATATTAAGGGAAGAACTCGAACAAGCAATTAAAAACTGTAAATCCGAAAAGGCAGCAGGACCTGAAAAAGTGCCTGTTGACCCACTAAAACTTATCGGAGAAGAACTTTTCAATGATAATCGGATAGAACTGGTGAACTCAGACATGGAATTTACTAGCCCAGAAATATTAAGGGAAGAACTCGAACAAGCAATTAAAAACTGTAAATCCGAAAAGGCAGCAGGACCTGAAAAAGTGCCTGTTGACCCACTAAAACTTATCGGAGAAGAACTTTTCAATGATAATCGGATAGAACTGGTGAACTCAGACATGGAATTTACTAGCCCAGAAATATTAAGGGAAGAACTCGAACAAGCAATTAAAAACTGTAAATCCGAAAAGGCAGCAGGACCTGAAAAAGTGCCTGTTGACCCACTAAAACTTATCGGAGAAGAACTTTTCAATGATAATCGGATAGAACTGGTGAACTCAGACATGGAATTTACTAGCCCAGAAATATTAAGGGAAGAACTCGAACAAGCAATTAAAAACTGTAAATCCGAAAAGGCAGCAGGACCTGAAAAAGTGCCTGTTGACCCACTAAAACTTATCGGAGAAGAACTTTTCAATGATAATCGGATAGAACTGGTGAACTCAGACATGGAATTTACTAGCCCAGAAATATTAAGGGAAGAACTCGAACAAGCAATTAAAAACTGTAAATCCGAAAAGGCAGCAGGACCTGAAAAAGTGCCTGTTGACCCACTAAAACTTATCGGAGAAGAACTTTTCAATGATAATCGGATAGAACTGGTGAACTCAGACATGGAATTTACTAGCCCAGAAATATTAAGGGAAGAACTCGAACAAGCAATTAAAAACTGTAAATCCGAAAAGGCAGCAGGACCTGAAAAAGTGCCTGTTGACCCACTAAAACTTATCGGAGAAGAACTTTTCAATGATAATCGGATAGAACTGGTGAACTCAGACATGGAATTTACTAGCCCAGAAATATTAAGGGAAGAACTCGAACAAGCAATTAAAAACTGTAAATCCGAAAAGGCAGCAGGACCTGAAAAAGTGCCTGTTGACCCACTAAAACTTATCGGAGAAGAACTTTTCAATGATAATCGGATAGAACTGGTGAACTCAGACATGGAATTTACTAGCCCAGAAATATTAAGGGAAGAACTCGAACAAGCAATTAAAAACTGTAAATCCGAAAAGGCAGCAGGACCTGAAAAAGTGCCTGTTGACCCACTAAAACTTATCGGAGAAGAACTTTTCAATGATAATCGGATAGAACTGGTGAACTCAGACATGGAATTTACTAGCCCAGAAATATTAAGGGAAGAACTCGAACAAGCAATTAAAAACTGTAAATCCGAAAAGGCAGCAGGACCTGAAAAAGTGCCTGTTGACCCACTAAAACTTATCGGAGAAGAACTTTTCAATGATAATCGGATAGAACTGGTGAACTCAGACATGGAATTTACTAGCCCAGAAATATTAAGGGAAGAACTCGAACAAGCAATTAAAAACTGTAAATCCGAAAAGGCAGCAGGACCTGAAAAAGTGCCTGTTGACCCACTAAAACTTATCGGAGAAGAACTTTTCAATGATAATCGGATAGAACTGGTGAACTCAGACATGGAATTTACTAGCCCAGAAATATTAAGGGAAGAACTCGAACAAGCAATTAAAAACTGTAAATCCGAAAAGGCAGCAGGACCTGAAAAAGTGCCTGTTGACCCACTAAAACTTATCGGAGAAGAACTTTTCAATGATAATCGGATAGAACTGGTGAACTCAGACATGGAATTTACTAGCCCAGAAATATTAAGGGAAGAACTCGAACAAGCAATTAAAAACTGTAAATCCGAAAAGGCAGCAGGACCTGAAAAAGTGCCTGTTGACCCACTAAAACTTATCGGAGAAGAACTTTTCAATGATAATCGGATAGAACTGGTGAACTCAGACATGGAATTTACTAGCCCAGAAATATTAAGGGAAGAACTCGAACAAGCAATTAAAAACTGTAAATCCGAAAAGGCAGCAGGACCTGAAAAAGTGCCTATTGACCCACTAAAACTTATCGGAGAAGAACTTTTCAATGATAATCGGATAGAACTGGTGAACTCAGACATGGAATTTACTAGCCCAGAAATATTAAGGGAAGAACTCGAACAAGCAATTAAAAACTGTAAATCCGAAAAGGCAGCAGGACCTGAAAAAGTGCCTGTTGACCCACTAAAACTTATCGGAGAAGAACTTTTCAATGATAATCGGATAGAACTGGTGAACTCAGACATGGAATTTACTAGCCCAGAAATATTAAGGGAAGAACTCGAACAAGCAATTAAAAACTGTAAATCCGAAAAGGCAGCAGGACCTGAAAAAGTGCCTGTTGACCCACTAAAACTTATCGGAGAAGAACTTTTCAATGATAATCGGATAGAACTGGTGAACTCAGACATGGAATTTACTAGCCCAGAAATATTAAGGGAAGAACTCGAACAAGCAATTAAAAACTGTAAATCCGAAAAGGCAGCAGGACCTGAAAAAGTGCCTGTTGACCCACTAAAACTTATCGGAGAAGAACTTTTCAATGATAATCGGATAGAACTGGTGAACTCAGACATGGAATTTACTAGCCCAGAAATATTAAGGGAAGAACTCGAACAAGCAATTAAAAACTGTAAATCCGAAAAGGCAGCAGGACCTGAAAAAGTGCCTGTTGACCCACTAAAACTTATCGGAGAAGAACTTTTCAATGATAATCGGATAGAACTGGTGAACTCAGACATGGAATTTACTAGCCCAGAAATATTAAGGGAAGAACTCGAACAAGCAATTAAAAACTGTAAATCCGAAAAGGCAGCAGGACCTGAAAAAGTGCCTGTTGACCCACTAAAACTTATCGGAGAAGACTCCAGCGATATTCTATTAAAACTGTTTAACAACATTTATGAGACGGGCAGAATTCCTAGTGATTGGCTTGCCTCAACATTCGTGACACTGCCAAAGAAAAATAAAGCCAGAGAATGTTCGGACCACAGAATCATTGCCCTAATGAGTCAAAACATAATAAACATAATAAATGGGCCCATAACCTGTTTTTTTATGAATGACCGGTAAAAAACGTATTTATAGGAATTTTCTATTTGACAAAAATATTTGGAATATTTGTCAATCAATAAATTTACTATTATTTAACAAAAGATAAAATCCAAACGTGACATGAAGAAGTTTCAACAAAAACAGGTACGATGAATCATTCCCTACCTAGATCCTTTTGACCGATCAGCCTCACTTCATCATCATATAGCCCCTCTCGCCAACTGTCGGACATTAGGCCTCCTCAAGGTCTTTCCACGTTTCCCTGTCGTGAGCAGTCGCAATCCAGTCTGTAACAATCCTCTTTAAATCGTCGCTCCATCGGGTGGGAGATCGACATCTGCTGCGTTTGTCGGATCTCGGTCTCCATTCCAATATCCTCTTTGTCCAGCGGTCTCCGTTCATTCTTGTTATGTGTTTGCCCCATTTTCATTTTGATCTTAGTATCCACGGCATCATTTACCTGTGTTCTTCTCCGTATATCTTCATTTCTGACACGTTCTCTTTGGCTCAGGATATCTTGTATAATAAAGCACAAGTCTACAAACCGAATGGTAGAAATATGTATAAAAAAAAGTATTTTAACTTTTTATTGAAAAAGTGGAATGATAGTCTTGTTCCTTAAACATTTTTGAAGATTTTTTAGACTTTAAAAACTTTCGTACCTTTGAAAATAATGTTTCATTCGCTGGTTATGATATACCCACATGATTCAAAATTTTTTTTGTACTTTAGATACATTTTTTATTTATTATCTATGCTTAATTAGTTCAATTTTTATTGATAATAAAGTGAACCACGCCATAAAACAACCGCAGTTCATTATAATTGGTAGGTAAACAATAAATTAAGTTTTTTTCAGCATATTTTATTGCTTTTATATTGGATAAATAAAATTGGTTTTCCATTAAGCTTGCATTGAAATTAGCATAAACAATGGATTATAATTATTATTATTTACAATATACTAGTTCTATTAGGTTGATAACAATAAACCGGATCCATGTAAAGTTGCTCTAGTATGTTATTAGGTTGTTTGTTAACAATTAATTATTAATGAAAATTTTATTGGCACTGCATAAACTATTTTACTATTTTTAACAACAATGCTTTTAATAAAATTAAATTAAAATTACAATTGAAACGGTTTTTAACAATTGGTAACGTCAAAATTTGACATTGCACCATCTGTATACGAGGATAGTTCACGAAATGTCCCCAACATGGAAGCAAACACTTGAAAAGAATAAAACTAATTTTTTTTTAACTTAGTCATCTGCAACGTTTATTCACTTCGTATATCGGTGTTGAAACCTTTTGAAAAAAATCAGAACTTTGAGTCTTTAGCCATTTATCTACCGACGAAACCATTTCGTTATCATCAGCAAAGCGGATTCCACGAAGATGTGGGAGGGGGATGAATTATAAAAACTATCAAAAACGGCCAATATTAGTGTCTTATTCAGAGTCTTTGGAGTCGCTAAATTTGATAGTAACATTCCCAATTTTTTCTAATTCCAATGCCGCATTCCAAATTGTTTTATATATCTCGGACCTAAGCAGGCAGGGAAGCTGCTCTCGCTAAGTAGGGAAAAACTTAGAACAGTTGTAGTGCTTTGTACCGGACACTGGTCTTTGAGGAAACATCTGCACAATATAGGCGTATCTGACACATAACCTATATGCAGATTATGTAATGAGGAGGAGGAAACAGCCACTTATATTAACTTCGAATGTGAAGCCACCGCCTAATGGAGGTATAACCTGGGTTGTATACAAGACCAAGGAAATGATCCACCTGAGGCAATAGCAGTACATGAGCTTCTACTACTTAACAGGAGAATTAATTTTTTTTGTAGTATATTTTCTACACAGTCCGCAACATTTAAACGTTACTCCAATTTTGGGTAATGCGTTAATGTTGTGCACTCGAATTTCAAATTAAAATAGGGGAGGTTTATGATTACCGCAGACATTTACGCACAAAGGATTCCTGTCGTTAAAGAGGAGATTCGAGATTTAAGTATAATGAGTTTGCAAACTGATACAATAAAACAATTAATCGATACACCGACAAGAGAAGCTCGGCACGAACTAATACTGGACCAATTGCACATTTGAAATGTTTGTTTAGTTCATAGAATGGGCAAACGAAACTTTTGTATTTTGTACGCGTTTCGAAACAATTGACAAGATATAAGAACAAATCGATTGAAACCCACTGTAAGTTGTAGAGAATTAAAATGGTTTTATTTGGCAACGATTTTACTAGTCGTCTTATCTATTAAAAGCGAAACATTGTGGGAATCAAGGAAAAGAGCATGTTAATCTAGCCTTAGATGAAAATTTGATTCATTTTTACCAACATGAACTACTACTACTCGACCCGGAACTTGACGAAGATGAATCAGAAGAAGTTGACATCCTGCGCTTCGAAATATCTTTAAATGTAGGAAGGTTGGATTATCGTTTTCTTAAGATGTAGAAGGAGTTAAAAATGGGAAACTAGTCTAACTTGCTTTCTCGTAGTCGGGCGACCAGAGCTATTGTCTCTGCTAGATCTTTTATTGCTACTTAATTATATAATGTGTTATAACTTCAGTAAATTCTTTGAAACTAGAATATAGATCCCAAACATTTTAAAAAAGTGAACCTACCTATAAGTCTATTTTCTGTAAAATAATTAGCATTTTACATTTTTTCTTATAAAAAACAGTCATAACACAATTTGCGACATTTTTTATTGTAATAATCTTATAATTTAGGCCGGCAAAGTTAGCAAAACGGCTCAGTGAAAAACAGAACTTTGTGCAATCTCTCGGCAACTAAGTGCAACATAATAATAACGATTTTTTAGCCAGCCAAATAAAATATTTTCTATATAATTGAAGAAAAGAAAGTGAAATCATAATTTTATATTTGGAGACGTTGTCAAATACATGACTTGCTTTTCTACTAATACCCTGAACATTCCAATATTCAATATCCTTTTCCGTAAGCCAATCCGTTTCCAATTATTCCTGTCCTGATACCGAGGCTAGTTTTGAGGATTTTTTGTAATTTCTCTCTTTTACAAGATAAGAAGAGCAATGCCATAGTCTCAACCCCCAACTTGGAGGGCCAGAATTTCTTTTCAAGGTTTTCTTCTTTAGATATATTGCTTTCTCTACAGCTGAGGAGCCCTATCTGCCCCCTGCCCCTGTTGGTCCTCGGGAGGTATTTTACTTCCCTCCAGCCCGACATATCTGCCAAGCCCCCCCTATTTGCCACCCGGTGACGCGCCCTTTATGGGTTACAGGTTTCTCCGAGGGCGACGACTTAGATGGTATGAACACGTAAGACGCATGGAAGAAGATCGATGGCACAAAAATATGTTAGAATGGCAACCACAATTCTGGCGAAAGCGCGGAAAACCACCAGAAGAGTGGTTAAAACAAACAAGAAAGGACATGGAGAGGTGAGGATTAGAGGAGGAAGATTGGCAGGATAGAGAGGCATGGAGAAGAGGATGCGAGAGACGGTATAAACTGTAAAAACTCATTTATATATATATACGAGGGCGGTTTGATAAGTCAGTGATTTTTTGAATAAAACAAATTTTTTTCCGCAAATAATTATTTTATTTTTCCACATGATCATCTTTTAGCTCGATACATTTAGTGCAGTGTTTTTATAATTTTTTTATTTCCCTCCAAATAATAGGTTTTTTCAAAGCTCTCAAAATACGCGTTTGTTTCGGTAATGACTTCTTCATTCGACTCAAATCTCTTACCGCCCAGCCATTTCTTTGGGTTTGGAAACAGAAAATAGTCGTAGGGGGCTAAATCTGGAGAATATGCTGGATGGGGTAGCAGTTCGTATCCCAATTCGGGGATTTTGGCCATCGTGACTAGACAAGTGTGCACACGTGCATTGTCTTGATGGAACAGCACTTTCTTCTTCTTAGCCAAATGCGGCCGTTTTTGCTTCAAATCAACGTCGAATCTGTTCAAAAGCTTTGAATAATATTCGCCGGCGATCGTTTTACCTTTCTTGAGGTAATGGATGTGAATGACACCGCGTACATCCCAAAAAACTGTGGCCATAACCTTGTTAGCTGACAGACTCTGTTTCGCCTTCTTTGGTCCACGTTCACTCCGAGCAACCCTCTGTTTCGATTGTTCCTTTTTCTCTGGCGTGTTGTGATGGATCCATGTTTCATCCACAGTAACAAAACGGCGCAAAAATTCGTCCGGATTACGGCTGAACATCGCTAAACACTCTTTTGAAGTGGTCACACGATTGCGCTTATGGTCGAGTGTGAGCAATCGTGGCACCCATTTCGCAGAGGGTTTTTTCATGTCCAAATATTCGTGTAAAATATGATGTACTCGTTCAGTTGAGATACCTACAGCATGAGCCAACTCACGCACTTTCATTCTTCGATCATCCAATATCATTTCATGGATTTTATCGACGATTTCCGGCGTGATCACTTCTTTTGGGCGACCTGGACGGAACTCTGTAAACCACTTCTTAACCATTGAAATTGATGGTACCGAGACCCCGTAGTATTTATCAAGTCTTTCCTTAGTTTCAGTGATAGATTTTTTACGTAAAAAGTAATGCTTAATCAGCACACGAAATTCACTTTTTTCCATTTTCGTAAAAATTCACGAGGTTGTCTGCTTTGAACGGCTATCAAACACCAACTGCACGACGTAGCTTGCTCAAAATTAGAAAGTTGCCCACTGATAGATTATAGTTGACGGCAGCACTGTTGAATTTGGAGTAACTGCGCGGGAAATTCAAAAAGTCATATATATATATATATATATATATATATATATATATATATATATAATGTATTATATGTATTATGACGCTTTTTTTCCAGGGAGCGTTATGTTCTAGCATGTGTATATGCCTCCTGATTGCTATGTGAACGAGGTTTTTTAAATCGTTTGTTTACAAAACTAAAACTCACGTTAATTTTTTTATTTTTTTTCACTGCTGAGCAATTATTTCAGCAAAGTGCAATTATCAGTCACTATCTTAATGATGATTATAAATTTCTTCATCTTTAGTTAGGGACCTTTCGGTAAAGGCACATTGATTTCTAGGGTTGGATTTAGTCAAACCCCTATTCAAAGATGTTTTTTCGACCATCCTGTAGTTGTGATAAAAACTTATATTGTTTTACAGAATGACATTTGTTTTCAACTCCACATCCATCAGAGTTATGTCTCTTGCATCGTTGGTTTTGTATCGCCAAGTTCTTGTTGGTAATAAAACTTTAGATGTGCCTTATAATTAATGATTATTATTCACATTTACACATGTTTTATGTAAGTTACCGAGTGTTAAGTAATGCAGATTAAAGTTTATTATATTATTGTATTTATTCCATAATTTAAATATAATTTATTCCATAACACACTTTTTATATTATTCTACCTTCCGTTAGGCGCTTCAGCTGATGAGGCGCCCTCTCAGACCCATAGCGAGTAAATATTTTAATATTTTTTATAACTGCAACTCGTTTATAATTAAATAAAATGATTAACAATAACAAAATTACAAAAATAAACTAGTGAAAAGTGAAAGTTTATTAAGATACGTTTTTTAAATGCTTACTTACAATCAACGAAAATAATTCACCATCTCCTATTTCTACTGTGATTTTTTTTTCTAAACAATTTTACATTTTATTCTTCCGTGTCGACTCAAACACAACTAAAAATTACAGTTTTCGCACATATATGTACTTTGTCTTCGCATTTTTTCGTTTTTTCATAGCACAGTTCGCACCATTTTTCCTTTTTAACTTCCCAGTGGAAGTTATAGTGATGGGTCCGACATTGCGAATCCCGAATTTTGACCTATCTTCACATTTCAAGGTCCCCAGAGTCAAATACAATAGTTTTTAAGTGGACGACTGTGTGTGTATGTACGTATTTTCGTATGTTCGTATGTTTGTACGTGTGTTCGGAATTATTTTTCGTCTCGATTATCTCGAGAACAAAAAATGACATCGACGTAGGACCAATAATTGCATTCGACGCATAACTACGCACAATTACGCTCAAGGTCTAATGTGAGACTTCAGTGACTCTATCAGGTCTACTCACTAAAAACTCCACCCCTATTTAGGTCCATCTGGCTATTGCCTCCGACGACACTTAGGATCGTTGGCCCATTGTATCTTACCCAAGTGGTTTTGTATCATTGTACAATGGAGACCCGACCTGCAGATCGCGCGGCACGGACCGCAAAAACAGGCAATCCCCGGGCAGCCATCCGGCGACCTAGAACTACCCTGCACCCAATCCAGTACCTTCGTACCTAGTACAAGTACCGGGAGCATCACAGCACGCGCTTCATAGCCCCTGGATCCCCACCGCACAACCTGCAGGCCAAGCCCCCATTATACAGTCCCTTAGTGATTCTTAGCTGATTCATGTTCATCGCTAATAGTTCTGCCGTCCTTTTCCAGTAGTTTTTGTGTTTTTCCGAACCTCTTGTAACGTGCCTTTTTTTTTCCCTTCTACAGTTCCATTATAATTATATTATTATATTCCTCAAGTACTCGTAAATAGTGTCGCGTACCGTATTTTGTTGTAACTTAAATATATCATTCGTTGTAAATAGTGTTGCATACCTTATTGTGATCTATTGTTAATGGCTATGGCATTTTTATTGATCACTGGAGATTGAGTAAGGTATTTTCATTATTAGATTTTGCTTTAGTTTTCAGCCTCGATTATTGTGTATTATCGATTATATTATTGTCTGGTTTACATTTCTGTGTAGATGAGGCTAGCTATCAACACGGACGAACGCGATTCTTAGTGTGGAACATAGACTTGCGAATATTCTTGGTTGACGTCAATTCCGTGTCATTTTTCTTGATATCCGGCTTGGGAAGTAGTCGGAGTCGTGTGGTGAGAGTCTTGGGAGTGGTGTGGTGAGAATTTTTGGGGCGGTGTGATATTAACAAAAAACCATTTAATTTTTAACTTGACCATTCTATCTTACCTCCGTTGTTGATATTTTGGATTTTGGTGTCGAGTTAAAATAACCGCATGCGGGATTTATTTGAGGGAAGCCATTGTTAATTAGCAGGTGCCGTTCCATAACCAAACCGGCCACAGGAGTAGTGCATTCGTTTCCTCCATATCGACGATAAATTGCAATGTTATAAAGATTTGCTTGGTGTTTTTAGCAGGAACCCCGTATTAAGGTGTTCAAGATTAAAGTTTTTTTTTTTTATATTTGATCTACAATATGCGTTTACCCAAAGGTTACAAGTGATTTGTTTTTAAATATTTAACGACGTGACTTATTTTTGACACTACAATTAAGTTTGGTTTTAATTTATTAATATAATACATTATTAAAAACTATTTATTGCATTAGATAATATGCTAAAACTAAACTTTGATTAAAATAATCTTCTCAATAATTCTTTATGTCCAAGTAAAAATACTTTCTTCATACTTATTTGTAAATATCCTACAATATTGATATTTTAAAAGACAACCATTGTAAATATATGTTTAAATAAACTCGATTGTTTTAACAGTGTAAATCTTTATGTAAATGGTAAAACATGAGTAAATTAGCAGCCTTATGTGAAAGTTAGATTTAGTATTATTACAGAGTTGACTTATATACGTTTTTTTGGTAACTTGGTAAAGTCTGTTACTCTTACTTTTGTTTTGGTTATTTTATAAAATTGTAAATTTAAAATTTTTGGTTTGTTTGAGCGAAAAAAATTTTTTTACCATAGCTGTTGATTTGACTATATTTGTTATAATTTTATTATTGAACTGTGTACTTTGATTAATTGTAGGAGTAAAGTATCTAATATATTTTAGCTATAATTTCAGCTAGGGGTTTCCGGCTTGAACCTTCTAAGTCGGTGGCGCGGCTCTCTTTTATATATATTTTTTTCTTCTACCCTCTACGGCTGAGCTCGGGCATAATGTGCCAGTAGAGAGACCGCTGGCAGAGTACTCTATAGAGAACGAACAAGACGTCGCACTCTTCTTGCAAGTTCGTCTACTCCCTCATTGCCTGCAACTCCCTGGCGTCCTCGAACCCATATAAGTTTGAAGTGATTACGTCTACCAGCGTTCTCAGTTCTTTTTTGCAGCCAACGAGTATAGGGGAAGGGGTGGTCCGGCCCTGATGTGCCCCCTGCACAGGACTAGGTTTGTCTACAACATAATTTTGGCTGGTTTCCTGCAGGCTCCGTTAGCTACGGAGCTCCCCCACCGCCATGTACGGATCGCATGACACTTTGGATTGGGAGTCTTTTAGTCACCCTTTACGACAGGCAGGCCATACCTGGTATCTATTCTATTTTCCCCGTATCCTTAGGGGATTTCGACAATGATTACGCCTTCCTTACTTTCTTCAAAAGCCAGACGATTCAGTTCTTCAATATTATCAAAAAAATTTAAATTGGAATGCGTTTTATGCTTCTTCGTAAATACTAACATAAATTAATCTAAAATAAGTAAACAAAATACGAAACATTCGAGCAAAGAACTTCGTACAACTGTGACGCGGTTAGTAGCTATGGGGTTGGCAGGCCCAAGTCGGCGCATATCAGTACATTCCAAGAATTTGTACCGTAATGAAACACGACCGGGGTATAAGACTCAGGTTAATCATCCTTAAAACATCCATCTGAGATGTCACAAAGCGACCATGGTGTGGATCTATTAGTATTTTTAACAATTTGCAAATAAAAGCGCTGTTAAGAACCACTTACTTACAACTTAAAAGAAGTTTTTAATTATATTTTTAATCACTTATAATTCGAATTCTCTTTATTTAAAACTTTTGTATATTAGAAGATGAACTGCCAATATGTCCTCTAAATTGTAGTTAATATCGAAGTAGTTGACGTTTATCGAAAAATAATGATTGGAATAAACCAAAAATGGTATGCCATAACAAGTAGGTTTCGTATTATATCGTTAAACAATGCTAAGTAATGGGTAATAAAATTGATTTATTAAATAGTGCTAATACAAAATACGCGTAATATTGAATTAACACTTAAAATTAGTTTGGTTTTATAAAATGGACATTAATATAACGTTTAATTTTAATTTGAATTGAGTTTTCGTATAATAGTCTGACAACAGGGATAAGCCAATCGTCTGCTTTTAGAATATTAAAGATAAGAAAAACTGCATCTATTTTCGAATATAAAAGAGCTAAAATAAATAAAAAAATTTATTGTAGAATAATTATTTTTAATTTATATTTTTAACGAAATATTAATCATTTTTATTTATATCTATTTATTTTAAAAATAAATTTAATTTATTTATTAATAATACAATTTTATTTTTTATAATTTTATATTATTAATATAAAATATTTCAGCGATCTATGAAAAAATCCTCAAAAAAAATGGAATAAAAAAGAATACTTCAGATGTAATATATAGAATTATTCCTCAACGTTTACATTTATGGTGTCCTTGAAATGTTCCTTCTCGTATGATATCTCGTTATCATTTAAATATAATTATTCAATAAAAATATATGGAAAAATCCTAATAAATTATTAAATAAAATTAAAGTTAATAGGGAGATAAAACCTAATGTTCTTCCTTGTGTTTTTTAGTTACCTATAATAATACTATATTTAATCATTACACTTCTTTTCAGAATTTTTTACCTCAAGATTTATCTGTACCTTTTTTTTTTACTGACAATAGTCGCAAAAGTGGTAGACCTATCGTGTATGCTGCGGACGACCTGCACTGCGACTATTAGAAGGGGGAGGGATTATAAAAAGAAGATGATTGTGAACCCGCTTTTTAAAAAGTTGCAGGTCATAGTTCTCTGGAAAAACTAATTTTGGAAGCTTGTTCCATTCTGTAGCAGCCCTGTAAAAGCCCTGTAAATGGGTGAGATTGATCAGCGTGTCGAGTTCTTCAGCTGAATGTGGCCAGTGGTGGTATATAAGAGTTTTTATTTCTCTGGAGCATCTGCCATGCATCGTAACAACGCTTTTCTAAGGTCATGTTCTTATATGAGGCGAGTGTGAATGGACGGAAGTCGGTAGAGGTTGACCTCGGCGAACATATCTCGATCAGATCAACATTGTTTTGAAGAAAGGCCAGGTCAAGAGTACCAACAGCCAACGAGCATGTATGAGAGTACGTGTATAAGAACCGTAGTAAGTGGTCTCTGCCTACCCCTACGGGAAAACGGCGTGACTATATGTTTGTATGTATTTTATAGTTAATAGTCCAGTCGAAAAAAAATGCTTTGATCTACAGAACAACCAAGTGTAACTAGCACTTATTAGCAATGCTAAATTAGAGTCCAAATTGGCAATTCTCATGCCAAAAAACGTAAAATTTAATAGAAATTGTGAAAACATGAATCAAGAATCCACAATTCAGAGATTTGCAATTTTAATGAATCATCCTGTATATCTGGACAGGGGTCTTTAGGGACCCCATACCATTCGGAGTGTTAATATTGCTAAATTTTACAGAATAGACGATTAACCACCGACCGTTTTAAAAAAGTTTTATACCCTGTCCAAATTTATTTAAACATGAATAGTTACAATCCAACTTTTAATGTATTTATCGTTTCTGTAGGCTTCGTGGGCGTTGAAAATTTGCATACCTCATTAAATTCGGTAGAATTTAAAAAAAAAGGTGAAACAACTAAGTGATATACAGTATACACACATGTTCTCCATCGATAATAATCTAGAATAATACGTTCGCAGTGGAACCTGCAATTTGTATTTATTGTGAAATTTGTTTGAATGCATTTATTAAGCGATTAGGCGTTGCGTGCTTTAACTGTAATTTATTGATTCATTTATCGAACAAATGCAAATCGACCTAACGTTGAATTTTTCATTTAAATAAATTCGAACGGAACAATTCAACAGACGGAACTGATAAAACATGCGAAATCTAGGACTCGTTGCCTTAGAATAGATAATAAAAATGTCACTTATGACATGTCATAGTGATATTTGAAAAGTCAGCTTTCAAACTTGTCTCGTTTTATGATATAATAATAGGTAATAATGTTATTGTTATTTTAATAAATTATTTTTGGGTATTAGTATTTTCGAAAAAAATGAATGGAGAATTCCATTTAAGATATAATAAATATGTTAGTGTTTCTTTAAGGACGTGACTCAGCGCGGACGAATTTGTAAACAAAGAAAAGGGTATTTTGGGTTTAAGTTTTTAAGTAGTTAGTTGACATTATATTTTTGCGAGCAGCGGACGCGTATAATTATTATTAAAAAATAAAAGTAAAGTTTGGTGATTTAAGTGTTTTATTACAAAATCCTTGTAATACTCGTTTTATTAAGTTTTAACGTTTGGTGTAGTAAAAGTAATGGAAAAAGTTAAGAATATGTGTCTAGCAGTGATTTTTATAACATTTTCACAAAAGGCTAAGTATTTTCTTTAACTCTGTTCTTCTTTTGGCTCATAACCCTTGGTGGGTTTTGGCTTGCTCAACTATGTTTCCCCATCTGGTTCTATCTACCACTAATCTCCTCCAGTTTCCTATTCTCAGAGTTTTTAGGTCTTTTTCCACATCGTCCACATTTTAGAAAAACGCTCAATTTTCTCTCTTCTCTTTCCCGTTATTTTTGACTCCACTCCTTTCAACCCTAAGCGAGGGTAAGAATTACCCCAAAATTTTTAAATAGCATTGGGGATCGAATAAGGTGTCTTTTGATGCTCTGACAATTCTCTTTACAATAGTCTTTAAATTTTACATTTCCTCCTAAAACTTTAAAAAAAATTACATGTTGAAATTCCAATTCTTTTAGTTGCCTACTTACTACTTAATTAATTAAATGTGAAACTGATGACCGCCCGCTTCCATAATAAAGATTTTGTTTAAAACTTTCACGCACATTCCGAAGAATTTCCGGAGTAAATACTATTTGAAAATAATCAACGGGGCGGTGATACTCCGCATTATGCGGCGATTGTTCGTCAGTATTTAGACCAATGTTTTTCACAGCATTGAATTAGGAGAAGAGGCAGCATTAAATGGCCTCCACGATCGCCAGATTTATTGCCACTCAATTTTTTTTTTGTGGGGACATCTGAAAAGTAAAATCTATAAAACACAACCAGCTTCGTTGGAAGATTTGCGTCAAAAAATCGTTGACAAGTGCCGTCGAATTACTCCGGAAATTCTTCGGAATGTACTCTTTCCAAAGAGAGATGAATGGTTGGGGGGAGAAATCCTTTTCCCAGAGACTGAATACGTAATGTACACATATGGCTCAAAAACCCCAGATTAAGTTGGGGCCAGTGTTTTCAGCAGGAAACCAAAGATTAAAAAATCTACCAGCCTTGGCAGGTATGATACAATCTTTTAAGCTGAAGTATTTGCTATCAAATTGTGTGCAAGAGAGCTGACTAACAGACCTCTTGCAAACAAAAATATAAGTATGATATCGTAAGGCTGCTTTAAAAGAACTAAGTTCCAGCAAGATAAATTCTAAACTTGAGTGGAATTGCATCGAATCCTTAGAGTACCTTGGTGCGAACAACAGGGTGACCCTACTGTAAGTACCTGGGCACCAGAGGGTGAAGGAAAATAAAAAAGCCGACAACCTCGCAAAACATGGAGCCGAATCTGCCACCAGAACCGGTGGAGTCACTACAAGTGCCGCCAAAACAATTATTTCGGACTGGGCGGAGAGGAAAATACTCACGTACTGGTCCGACATACCAGGGTTGACTTACTAGAAGGCGTTCTTACCTAAACCCTCGACAAACACAACTAATCAAATCCTAGAATGGAGCAGGAACGACCTGCAAATTTTAACGGGACTGCTTACAGGACACTGTCGTCTAAGAGACCACCTCAGAATAATAGTTCTGAATCAACAAACGGACTGTCAGTTTTGCTGCGTGGAAGACGAAACTGTTGAACGTATACTATGAAGTCTAAACATATACTTTCCCTGCCTGTGAAGAATAAGGTGAACCTACCGATTTTAAGAAGATTTTACCCCATACAACCATGAACTTCGTGAGAAGGGCTGGATTGTGCGGTGAACTGTAACCTCTAACCACAATAGACCTACTAAGGGTCGCAGTGACCTACGCCCCACTCACATGAACCCCAACCTAACCTAACCTAACCTACCTACCGATAAAAGGGTAAAAAAATTTTTTTTAATCTGCTATCTGCTGGGACCGAATTTACCAACACCCGTTTTAAAAAACACAGTAACGAAATTATCCCTTTTAATGAGATCAATACAACGTCGACTCTCGTCTGTTAACGTGACCTATATCAACTTTATTCCTTTTGGCGAAACCGTCTGTTAAGTACTGTCTTCTTTATCTTTTAATTGATATCAAAAATAGATTAATAAAAAAAATTTCTTTTTAGTCTAAAAATTATTGCGATTATCCGTTTCGTTGTGGCCATATTATAATCCTAACGAATTCAATGACGCAACGTACGAATAATTTTATGTCACAAAACGATAAGTTATAAATTTTTTTTAACTCAGCTGACTAAACAAAGAAAATGCAATTACCTCTATTAAAGTGAACAATAATGGTTATTCGAAAAAGTATCAGTTGTTGCAAGAGTACAGATCCGAATTAAAATTTATTGCGAAATAAATCATTTTGTCGCATTATTGTTCCATGAAGTCAGTCAATTGGATAAAGAATAAAGTGAGAAAATACCAACGTGATAGTAAAATGCCAATGATGGGATGAAAAAGCACTTATTTAATTTCAAATTTTTTCGCACAATTTTCATTTGATCTAAATAGAAATAGACCAAGAGCCAGTGACCAATTTTCAGTTGTCATTTCAAAAGTCTTAAAATTTACTGACTCAATGTTTAATATCTGCTCGGCAATAGAAGCCACTTCTGGCAGCCCCCAATGGCCGGGTTAAATTACCCTAAAATTTTAAAGAGGGCAGGAAAAAGAATTATTTTAGTTAAAGTATCATTCATGAAATTCACGCAGATTATTTCTAAAAGTATACTGAATGTATAAAAAATTCGCCAGAACATTTTCGTCCCTCCTAATTGTTGACAGAACGCTATAAATATTTATATATTTATTTTTGTTATTTTATTAGTCTTCAATTTTTAACATAATACAGAAAATATGTACAAAAAACATATTATTAAATGCCAGAAATAAATTTCATCACTTACCGGAAAAGAGTGTCCCAATGTAATCAAAAATCGACGGGTCTGAGCACGTTTTTCTACAAAGTTGACGAGTTCCTGCAAATGGCTCTGTTTCGTTTTTGGTTGGCCACCCTGTATTTTATTTTAAAAATGAGATCATTTTTTAAGTTACAAATTTAATTATATTTGATTAACTTTAACTGGGAATTTGGATTACTTTCGAAAGTAATATTAACAAAAAGTAAGAGGTATTTATAATAATGAAAATAAACAATAAAAAATATATATGAAGCAAGGAAATGACTATTAAATAATACATATTTAAATTTAATAAACACAAGAAACATGAAAGTACCTACCTACATAATTTGCTGATAATTAAAAATCAGCATCTTTCATAATTTCCTTTCAAATGAAACATTCTAAAATCGTTTTTTTTTATTACAAACTATCACTTTCATAAGCGATACGATCTCTTATTAGATAAGTTAAAATTTTTTGTTTTTTTTATTAACCAAATAATGAAGGAAATATCAAATTTAAAAGTTAACATTATTTGAATCTATATTATCTTTTCCCCACTGCTTACTGAATTAATGAAAAAGAAGGTTAATTTTTTTTTAAATTTATTCAGCCCAAATGCAAATATTGTACCAGGGGACCGAGCCCGATCTCGGGGTGATCCACAAGTCGCTTTCCTTCAATTTGTAGGAAACCATCCCGGTCTTCCTCTTTTCCAAAATAATATAATTTGTTTGTTAAAATTAATTGATATCATACTATAAAGTTGTCATCAGATTACACTGGCCAACACAAATTTTATATTATAATAAATAAATAAATTTATATAAATAAATAATTGCTTATCGTTAAATCTGATATTTGTTTTTGAACAACATTTGGCGTTTGTTCCAAAAATTATCCCACTGTTTTTTATCAATCACATATTTTAAACTACAGGTCCCAAAAAATATACAAATAATGAAAATAATCACCAAATTTACTGTTCACAGAAAATAACTTTATTTATAGA
Organism: Agelastica alni; assembly: GCA_950111635.1. Lineage (NCBI taxonomy): Eukaryota > Metazoa > Arthropoda > Insecta > Coleoptera > Chrysomelidae > Agelastica > Agelastica alni. Next base: position 16,988,871 of record OX467718.1, read on the forward strand.
TAATTAGTACAAGTAGTAATGTTCTTCCCATCAGTCTAAAACGAAAAGTATACAATCAGTGCATATTACCAGTGATGACATACGGAGCCGAAACATTGACGCTTACAAAAAAGTCAGCAAAGAAACTGCATGTCACCCAACGGGCGATGGAGAGGGCTATTCTGGGTATCTCCCTCAGAGACCGAATACCAAATGAGATTATTCGCCAAAGAACAGGTGTTATAGATGTAATCGAAAAAATAACAACTTTAAAGTGGAACTGGGCTGGCCACGTAGCTAGAAGAACTGACGGAAGATGGTCTAAAAAACTATTGGAGTGGCGTCCGAGGCACGAAGCTTATCGTAGTAGAGGGCGCCCCCCCACACGATGGACCGATGACATCAAAAGAATCTGTGGTAATTGGATACAAATGGCTCAAGATAGAGCAGAGTGGCAAAATAAACGAGAGGCTTATGTTCAGCAGTGGACTACTATAGCTGAGTGATGATGATGATGATGAGTAATGTTCTTATTAACTTCCCAGTGGAAGTTATAGTAATGGGTCCGATTTTGCGAATACCGAATTTTGACATCATTTCAAGGTCCCCAGAGTCAAATACAAAAGTTTTTAAGTGAAAGTCTGTGTGTGTGTGTTTGGAATTATTTTTCGTCTCGATTATCTCGAGAACAAAAAAAGATATCGACGTAAATAGACTGTCAAATATATAGGCCTTTATTTTTTCAAAAACTGTTTTATGTATAGAGATAGAAATATAAGATTCGTTTTGTCAAAAAGTAACTGATGTAGTATGTTTGGATCACCAGGTTAACGCGTCTCACGAGCTATGCTGTTCTTTCCTGGCCAAATAAAAGCAAACCACTTTAAGGTCAACACAGGATGAACATATCTCGATCAGATCAACATTGTTTTGAATAAAGGCCAGGTCAAGAGTACCAACAACCGACGAGAATGTATGAGAGCACTGATGAAAGTGAAGGAACCAAAAGATGTGTGTAAGAACCGTAGCGGAAGTGGAAGGCGTGACTATATGTATGTATGTATATATGCTCTGACCAGCAAAGAATGGTTACATTAAGACATGCTGTAGCGGAAAAAGAAAAATATCTGCAGTTTTAAAATCGCCATGCTGAGAAATCAAACTCGACAGGAATTGTGTTAAAAATTGTTCCACCGTTGTAATTTACAGATCTAAACGTATAGTATGCGGTGAGATTTAGATATATTATGTAGCTGAAGGCAAGGCACCCTTGACGCAAAAACCGATTTAAGAACCGTTTTGTTTGTGTGACTTTCACTTGCTCGAACCGGAGCTTAAGACCGGGCTGTAGTCGTTGTGGGCCTTGACATTTTCCACTACCACACATATTCGGACGGAGACAATCACCGCCACTTGTATGTGAATAAATATAAATATATAAATAGTTAAGTACCTAACGTTTAAATGAGTATATAATAAAATTTGCAACGTAATACGATAGATAGTAGCAGGTAGACTGCATTTCTTTACGTTGCTACCATTGATACAGTACGTCTCAATCTGCCACACATTAAATTTAAAAGCTATCAAGGAAGGCTATGTAGCTAAAAACCTGTATTTTATCGATACTCGGAATGACACGATGATTTAAATAATTGCTAATTTAAAACGTATTACTCCTAAACCTGTAATTTAAAAACGTATTATCGAAAACAAAAGAAAACGAAATTGGTTTCATATAAAAAAACGTGAGTAATCCAAAACACGAATTCGTTTGTCTTGTTATTTCCAGATCACTTGATATTCTACTGAATAGAAAAAGTGACCTTGTCAAAAATGTTGCGGATTAAAGAACGACCTTCCTGTATGCTGTCGAATATATATATATATATATATATATATATATATATATATATATATATATATATATATATATATATATATATATATATACGAATATTTACTGTAGCAGTGAATATCAAAAAGTTGTTTGGGTAATTATTTGGAAGAATGGTCCACTCATAGACTTATTACCCTCGAGGAGACGCGACATCCCATTCATAAATATAGCTCATTGTACCAATATACGACGGTATCGGATTTGTCACCGAGGCATCAACTTAACGACCTCACCGTATTGAGATGTACATTAGTAAAAAACAAGCTTGTCAATGCCCCTACTGGATCAAATACCTTCTGGTCTTTGGCTAAGGCCATAAATAAGAATTTCACAACTTCCTCTTTACCACTACTCGAGAGGTCCGACGGCACGACAGCCGTATCTTCCAAGGAAAAAGCGGATCTGCTGGCCGGAATGTTCGGTTCGAACTTAACCCTCGATACCAATGGGAAACAACCCCCAACGATACCTAGAATAAACTCATCAATGCCTGAGGTCGCTATCCGCCAGCTCACTTTCAGGAAAATCCTACGAAATCTTGACTCTAATAAGGCAGTAGGACCAGATGAAATTCCGACAATTGTCCTGAAGCTCAAGAGCTTACCCCAGTTCTCTATAGACTCTTAAAGCTATCATACAGCAAAGGAGTATTTCTGTCCATGTGGAAAAATGCTTAAGTCCAACCCTATTGCATTGCTTTCAGTCATATCCAAAGTTATGGAAAGAGCGATTAACATAGAACTGAATATCTGAAGATAATTAATGGCAGACAATTATGGATTTAGACAACTTCGGTCTACTGGAGATTTGCTGGCTTATGTCACTCAGCTATGGCCAAACACTATTGAGAAGTTTAGTAAATCCCGTGCAATAGCCTTAAAAATATCTAAAGCCTTTGACCGCGTTTGGCACCAGGCATTGTTAAGCAAATTATCTACCTACGGCCTCCCAAACAAACTGCGCCAATGGCTTTTGAGCTTCATGTAAGATTGCTCCTTACATGTGGCAGTTGACGGTACTTCTTCTGATGCGTTAAAAACCAATGCCGGGGTCCCCCAGAGTTCCATCCTGTCCCCCCCCTTATTTCTTTTACACATCAACGACCTTTTGAAAACCACCATGAACCCCATTTACAGTTTCGCAGACGACAGCAGACTTGTCTCAACTTTCACATCCTATCGATCACTTTCGGTAAATGATACAAATAGACTCAGGCAGGAACAGGTTGATTCCATCAATAGAGATCTTGAAGCTATCGTCGAGTGGGGAACCAAAAATCTTGTTCAGTTCAACGCCCAGAAAACACAAAGCGCCACGTTTTCCAAGAAAGTGAATTCCTCAAATCATTCCATCACAATGTCCGGAAATACCCTTGAATCAAGTCCCTCTATCTCGATTTTGGGAGTCACGGTTTCTAATAATATTTTTTGACATGACCATGTTGCTAACATCGCAAAGTCAGCAAGCTAAAGGGGAGGTTAGAGGCATGCTTACAATTGTACCTTCCCTAAAATTTGGCTGATTTTTCCAGTTATTTTTTTGTAAACCATGAGTTTTGGTAACGAAAGAATTTCAAGCTATCCGACTACTTTGAGTTTTATAAGTTCCAGTATCAACTGTCATATTTATTGCTCTTCCAATAATCATCTCTTCTATGTTCGATCTGTTCACTGTTCCAATATTTTCTATCTCAATGTATCTGTGGGCTTGTCTTCATCAGTCAGCATTCTTTCCTTAAAACTCAATGCTATTAGTTTTTCTGGACGTTATTTTAACAATTTTAAACCTAGCGATCGTTAAATCTATTTTATTTTATAAGGGGCTTCTTGTTCAAAAATTAAGGGTCAATAGGGTTTAAGGTATAATAGGTATAAGAGTCTATAAAACACACCGACGGGAAGAAAAAACACATATTATTGTACATGCAGGTTGTTGATGGGGCGGATCTTTTATTTTCGTCAAAATCAAAATCGGCCGATTATCATGATAATATAAATACAGGGATGTTTGTAAATTGGTTAAAAGAGAAACAATTACCATCGTTACATGAACCATCTGTCATTGTATTAGATAATGCTCCGTACCATTCGGAAATTTTAAATAAGCAACTAACAAACTCCTGGACGTTACAGAAAATAAAAGAATGGTTAACGAACGAAAATATTTCATTTCCACAGTATTGCTTCAAGCCGAAATTATTATCGATAGCTAAAATAATAGCACGAAAGAGAAAAAATTAACAGTGGATCAAATTATACTCAGTTATGGACATCGTGTGCTAAGACTTCCGCCTTATCATTGCCAATTTAATCCCATTGAGTATATTTGGGGAATATACAAAACTTATTACGACAATCACATTGGATCTAATGGTTACAGTGAAAATGCTATTTTGGAAACCTGGCAACGAGCACTTAATACTGCCACATCTGAAATTTGAAAAAAATGTGTCACAAAATGTGAAAATGTAATAGAGGAATGATGGGTTCGAGAAATCCTCATCGAAGCAGTTAATCCTGTTATCATTTACAATCCGGATGAGGATAGCGACGACAGTGATTCCGATTATGATGACTATAAATCTGATGCTTGATAATACTGTAAGTACTACAAGATTAAACATATTTATGAAATTTGTACCGATAATTTATTTTTTTTGCTTTTCCTTTAAACATAATTAACTATGTGCCTATTTCCAACCAAAAAACTCATCGAGAGCTACATCAACGATTTCTGTTCACAATAAAGAAAAAAACAAAAATAAAACGTCTCAACAAAAGCATAATAATGAACAAATATTTTCGGGTTTAAATCTTAGGGGAATTTACTAATGTACCTCTCAACACAGTGCGCCCGTTAAGTCGATGCCTTGGTGACTATCCGATAGTGTCCTATATTGGTGAAATGAGCTATAATCAGGCACCCGGTACATTCATTGCTTTGCTAAGAATTTTATTTAAATTCCAATTAAAATTTTTGTATATTGTTATATATAAACTTTGTCTTCCTTAGACATTTTTGATTTTTGTATTCGAGTTTTCTGTTAAACACTTATAACCGGCTTTGCTTGGGAAGTTGATGAGATTGTGTGGTAGTTGGAATAAAAAGATAAACTTCCCGAACATTCCAGAATGTTCCGAGATGTTCTGGAATGTTGTGGAATGCTCTCGAATGTTTTGGACTGTTTTAGAAATTTTTAGAGGTCGAAACTTTCAGCCCTTATATCTTCAAAAGCACACCTATCAGGTAAAATCGGGAACCTTCTTTATTGATGGGGGATAGAGGGCTATCACACTATATAATAATAATAATGTTTATTCAGCAATAATGATTTACAAAAATTAACAATACGTACAAACCCCTTTAGTAACAAACATAAATAATCACTGGAGCTATTGTTACAGCTTGTGTGTGATAAACATATTAATTTTAAATAACAATATTGTTTTGAATAAACTAAATTACAGCCCTTTAGGACCAGAGCTGGTTGCGCATGGAATAACTCCCTTGATCGTACCGGGAATTGTTTCTGAGTTTTAGCAGCACGCACATTGTGCACTTATTTTTATAATATGTATTGATTATGCTTTTAAATTCAATATTAAAAATAAACTCGTGAAAAATTATTTAACCGTATGGTATGATCAAGCATTGTTATTTTTTCTTCGTAGTCGATTACATTCTTATTAGCTAAGTTGCACATAAAACTGTTATTGATATTAAAAGATAATTATATATTTACAATATAAATCAGATAAAAGAATTTAACGTTTGTGCGATTATTATTAGCAACCACGCCTTAAATTCAACAGGAAAAGACCTTGGCAGCCTTTTATTTTTTCGACTTGTTTTCGTTCTCACACTCGACGGAATTATTCTATTGAAACTGAAATCCGTTCGATATGTTAATTTGGTTTATTTCTTAAAGAAACGTACGGAGTACGCTGTTAAAAATGTATTAAAATCAAATGGCAAATAATTAACGATCGCTCATGTCTCTAGTCCAGCGGTTCCCAATAGATGGGCTGCTGCATTGCTTTTTAAAGGCTATACATGGAATTTTTGCAATAAATTTGAAGATTTTTTTATAGACACTAAAACCTTTTTAATGACGGCTCCATTTCCCATTTAATAGTTTAGGTATGTAAAACTGCCACTTCAATGTAGGGATGTTATTTTTTTATTGCAGGATGACATTTTATAATCCAAAATTGACGTATTTCGAATTTTTTTTATAAATATGAATAATGACCTAAATTCCTAATTCATTCAATTTTTATCTTTGAAGTTCATTTGTCAAAGAGTACGGGGAAAAATTACGAAGTTGATGACCTCAAGTATTGATTGTATGAACTTCTCGAGGTTTGAACAACAAACCAACCTTCATTTGTTTATATGTGTGAAAAGAGAACTTTATATATTATTTTGAGCAATTCAAGCATTAAAAGTGTTATATTTGAACGATATTTTGTGAAAAATTAGTGTTAATAAACCTTCAAATCCTAAAGCAGCTTAGAAATAGAAGATGATGTTAAAGATAGGAAAACCAAACACAAAGTTTATGTTTGTTTGCGGCAATCACTTTGTAAAAGATGATTTTTTCAGTGGTAAGTTTGATATTTTTGTCCAATTATCTATCATATTATTTGTGATTATTCATAGTGACTTCAACAACACAGAAAAAGCGTTTGAAAGATGGATCAGTTTCTATTTAAAACCTTCCAGTGTTAATGTATCAACATTCCATAATTAAAAAAGATAGAAGTGAACGAAGTTAAATGGATTATAATATATATATGTATATATATATATATATATATATATATATATATATATATATATATATATATTCCTTAATTGGTCGAACAGGTTCACCCACATAATACAATATGTTCGAAATTGATATTTCGACTTTCATAGGCATTGCAACAAGAATTCCAGGGACAACAGAACTGAAAAACTTCGAAAACAAACCAACATTTGATACCTGGACACACCTGATCTTTACTGGCATTTAACAAGAATCCAGAGACAATAAAACTGAAACGTCGAAAACAAACCTTAAATCCAGCTTCAATCCAATAGTTTAACACAAAAATCGACTTAAACTTTTGAGATAAATAAAATTCCATTTAATAAAAATTTTGGTTTTACAAGTGATCAAATGACAGAATATTTGTTGTTCACACCTCGATCCGATATTTTGTCATTGACAGCGCCATCTCGCGTTACGTGATTTTTCTCTATAGAGTTGATTTTTTAAAAAAAGAGACATGTCAAATAACCCCACCATATTCCCAATACAAGCAGAAAAATTAGGTACCAGTGGCGTATAGATAACTTATTATAACGGTTATCGAATATATATGTATCAGATAAGGTATTGAAATTAAAAGTAATAAAAAAAAAATTACAAACTGATACTTTCGAGATCATTAGGGGTTGCTCTTTTTGTTGGTGACAGAATAACTTTTTATTAATACATCTCCATTATCGGATGAAAACCTGATTCAAAAAGTACTTTTCTTAAAAATGTAGATTATGTTGTATTTTGGTTTGATTTGATATTAAAAAAGGTAAGGGATGCTAATTTCACCCCCTTATAATGTAACAGGAATGTTAAAACAATACCAGCTTTAAGTCCTTTGCGAATGCACGAAAATTTTAAGTTTCTATCTTTACTTAAATTTGAGAATAATATTAAATAATATTTAATAATAATAATTTTACTCACCACCTGTTAGGAAGGGGAAATTTTGTTATAGGAAAGATATATCATAATTTTATACCGGGAATCACCTACCAAATAAATTAAAAAACACCCTTTATATAAATTGTTATAAAAATAGGTGACCCCGTCTCTAGGATAGGCAGAAAAAAAATTTTGTAACGCCATCCGTATTCAAGATGAAGGGTTTTGAAGAAAACAATTTATAAACATTTATTACGATTTTGCCGAAACTACTGGAAACATTGTAATAAAATTTTATACGAATATGTTTTAGAAGCTGATACATCCCATGAATTTGTTTTTATATCTGACTCTCATAGAGGGCGATAGTTACACGATTCGTACCAAGTAGATAGTATTAAACATTATTTTTTGAAGGTTAGATATATTAATCAAAATTTCAAGTGAATATTTTGATTTGAAAATTATGAAGTAATAACCGATGCTGGAATAAAGTAATGATAAAGTTATTAATTATTATTAATTAGTATGCATTATCTGAATTAAACATTTTTTTTCGCGTATATGAGACCTTATCGATAAAACGGATACATCTTAAAAAATTGGGATTGAGGGCTTTTCTTTCTTGCAACCTTTTTTTTTAAATATAGGAGCAGGAGTTTTCTTTAGCGTGAATCAATGTCATTTTCGAATAAAAAATATTAATTTTTTTACTCAAATTGATTGTTAGTTGAACTTACTTATATTACTTTTTTACAAAAATTTTTGCAGTGTATTTGTGAAGTAATTTAATAATAATATTATCATGCTTTGGCTGTTGTTAATGTAATTTTTTATTGTCAGAATTTACAAGGACATCTAACAGGGTTATTATAAAAAAACATTAGTACAAATAGCTCAAATCTTTATAAAAACGCTCTAGACACACAGAAGAATATTTTAGGATTTACCTTTGATTTATTGTATACAATTAGTTATTGTGAAAAACGACTGAAAAATTCATTTATTATTTGACTAAAATGTCAACTAATAAAAACTAGAATAATAACCCCATCCCAACAACCGACGAGCATGTATGAGAGCACTGATGAAAGTAGAGGAAGCAAAAGATGTGTGTAAGAACCGTAGCAAGTGGAAGGAAGTGGTCTATGCCTACCCCTACGGAAAAATGCGTGTCTATATGTATGTATGTATACAAAACTTATCACGACAATCACATTGGATCTAATGGTTACAGTGAAAATGCTATTTTGGAAACCTGGCAACGATCACTTAATTATGCCACTGCTAAAATTTGGGAAAAAATTTGTCACAAAATGTGAAAATTTAATAGAGGAATTGTGGGTTCGTGAAAACCGCATCGAAGCAGTTAATCCTGTTATCATTTACAATCCGAATGAAGATAGCGACGACAGTGATTCCGATTATAATGACTATAAATCTAATACTTGATAATACCGAAGTACTACAAGATCAAACATATTTATTTAATTTGTATCGATAATTTATTTTTTTTGCTTTTCCTTTAAACATAATTAACTATGTGCCTATTTCCAACCAAAAAACTCATCGAGAGCTACATCAACGATTTCTGTTCACAATAAAGAAAAAAACAAAAATAAAACGTCTCAACAAAAGCATAATAATGAACAAATATTTTCGGGTTTAAATCTTAGGGGAATTTATATTGGTGAAATGAGCTATAAACTGGGATAATATAAATTAATCAAAACGCATTAAGAGCAACGTTGCCAGATCACCGATAAAGAATATATTTGATATTTGTATGTGTATCGATAATTCTAATTTCTGACAATGCACGTATTATACTACAAGCACGCTTCTTCTTCTTATGGTGCCGTCTTCCGTCGAAGGTTGGCGATCATCATGATTATTTGCATTTTGTTGACTGCTGATCTGAAAAGATGATTTGATGAACAGTTGAACCATTCTCTCAGGTTGCGGAGCCACGACATTCGTCTTCTTCCCACGCTGCGCTTCCCTGCAATCTTTCCCTGCATCACCACTTGTAGCATTCGGTATCTCTCTCCTCTCATAGTGTGGCCCAGATATTGTAATTTTCTGATTTTTATTTCGTTATTAATTTCTGTTTCTTTTGAGAGTCTTTTTAGTACTTCTTCGTTTGTAATTCTGTCCATATAAGATATTCTCAGTATTCTCCTGTATAGCCACATCTCGAATGCTTCTATTTTTCTCATCATGACTTTTGTCAATGTGGCCGCTTCTATGCCGTATAGTAAGATGGTGAATATGTAGCATCTCAGCATACGCTGAAACTACCTTAATCGCATAAATGTAAAATAACAGTGGACCTCGATAACGTAATAACCTCTGTAACTTAATATTAAATTTGGAGCCAAAAAACTCTGTTATCTAAAATAGAACAATCGGGTGACCAAACAAGAGAAATAAGAACGAGAATAGAGATAGCCAGGTCAACATTTACAAAAATGAAAAAGTTGTTCACCAGTCGAGATATCTAGATTGGACTTAGGATAAGGATGCTGCGTTGTTACGTGTTTTCCGCGCTTTTGTACGGAGTGGAGGCATGGACTCTCAAGAATAATTACACAGACAAACTACAAGCCTTCGAGATGTGGTGCTACCGTAGAATGTGCCGTAGTCCCTGGAAAGAAAAGATCTCTAATATGAAAGTCCTAAATCGGATGAAAAAGGAATGTGAAGTCATTAACAACATAAAAAAGAGAAAGCTTCAATATCCAGGTCATACACTGATAGCACCCAAATACGCACTTCTCCAGCTGATAGTTCAGGAAAAGATTGGTGGAAGGAAAAATATTGAAAGACGTTGTGTGTCTTGGCTTAAAAACCTAAGGGACTGGTTTAATTGTAGCAATGTTCTTTCGAGCTGCAGTCAATAAGATCCGGATAGCTGTGATGATAGCAAACCTCCGATAGGAGATGCACTATAAGAAGAAGATCTAAAATACAGTTGACAACGAATAATTTAGGCATTACTCTTCACTAACTCAAAGTAATTTTTTGAAATCTTCAATAAATTGAAGCAACAGTAACTCATTTTAAATGAATGTGCATAAAAAATGTCCCATGTAGAAATTTGTTTTTACTGCTTACACGTATTTATTTTTTTATTGATACACTTTGAGTATCCATTTAATTTTTAGGGCATCATGCATAATATTAACCATTACCATCGCCTCCTCAGATGATGCTAATATGACCTGATCATCGGCATAAATTTTTGCGGTCGGTTGATGCAACATCTTTAAGTATTTCAGGCCAGTTATTAGTATTATCATGTATAAGATTTTTTCAATGTATTTTCAGTACCACTTTGGAACAGAAACGCCACTGTTTATGATTTAATTATAGCATTTTTACCTTTCAGACGTTATTCTGGTAGCAGTAAAGTTGCCAAGTTTTAACAACTGAAGTTGCCAAGCAATAACACAGTTATTTAATGTTCGTTTGGATATCGACACCGGTTCTAGTAGACTTTAAGAAGCTATAAAATCAAGCCCAGCCTTTATTTAAATATTCCAACAAATTAAGTTATACCATTAAATGATATTTATTTCGTTAGTGGTATGCAACTTGACAATTTGTAATGTAGTCAAATAATTTTAAATGTTCTATAAAACTAGTTTGGATTTGTTGAAAGAATGAATGACTTAGGATTAAGTAATTAAATATATTAATACTACATAACTAACTAGGATGAGTCAAACTTTAATGAAAATGAGTAATTATGATTGTTTTTTTATAAATGCCCCGATACTGATTAGTATGACGGTCTATACAAACACACGTCGACGAAGTGGGGACAATTCAAATCAAAGTTTTGTAGTTAATTACTTTTTTTTTTATGAAAATAGTCGCAAAAAGGGTAGACCTATCGTGTGGGCCGCGGACGGCCCGCACTGCGACTATTAGAAGGGAAAGGGATTGATTATAGAAAGGAAATGATTGTGGACACGCTTTTTAAAAAGTTGTAGGTCATAGTTCTCTGGAAAAACTGATTTTGGAAGCTTATTCCATTCCGTAGCAGCCCTGTAAAAGAAGGATTCTTGATGAAGATTGGTCCTAGTAGTGTCAATCTTAAGAGTAAATGGGTGAGACTGATCAGCGTGCCGAGTTCTTCGGCCGAATGTGGTCAATGGTGGTACAAGAGTTTTTATTTCTCTGGAGCATCTGCCATAGAAATATCTGTAGAGCAATGACTGGTCTGCAACTTTTCTTCTATGTTCTAAAGGGTAAAGGGTATCTGTGAGAGTTGAGCTGTTTATCAAGCGAATGGCTCTTTTCTGAATGAAATCTAGAAGACGAAGAGAATGCCTTGGTGCACACCCCAAATGTGCGAGCAATACTCCAGTAGAGGTCGAATTTGAGCCTTGTACGTCGTCAACAGTTGATCAGAAGTAAAAAACTTTCTGGCTTTCCACAGAAAACCTAGCCTCTGGCTTGCCGACTTTGCGATGTTAGCAACGTGGTCATGCCAAGACATATTATTGGACACCGTGACTCCCAAAATCGAGATGGAGGGACTTGGTTCAAGGGTTTTTCCGGACATTGTGATGGGATGATTTGAGAAATTCACTTTCTTGGAAAACGTGGCACACTATGTTTTTTGGGCGTTAAACTGAACAAGATTGTTGGTTCCCCACTCGACGATTGCTTTAAGATCTCTATTGATGGAATCAACCTGTTCCTGCCTGAGTCTATTTGTATCATTCACCGAAAGTGATCGATAGGATGTGAAAGTTGAGACAAGTGTGCTATCGTCTGCGAAACTGTAAATTATTTACCGCGAATGTTTTTTATATTTGTCCATATCTGTATATTAACACAGACTGCGCGTCAAACGCTTGTCTATGAATCCATAAACTGTGTGAAAGAAAATAGAAAAAATATACAGCTACGGTTTTTCTCTATCACGCTTTCTAAAAAAATGGGCAGAGGAGAAATAAAATACGCAAGGAGGTAAATCTTAATAGCAGTCAGGAGAAAAATATAAACGAGTATGTTTATTCATCATATTATTCTTTGCAGCAAGAATGTCCAATAATTACTAATGTATATGTAAATCACATTCTGTTACTTAAGATGCCTCAGAAACTTACCAGTCACCTTTCATTGAATGAATCCCGACAGAATAGCCAAGATATTATGAAACAACACACATGGAAGAAGACCTATAGCCCGACTACCAAAACGATGGCAAAACAGTTGGCAATCAACCTCGCAAGAATTGCTTCAAAGAAACCGGAATTATATAAATAAAGAGGAAGAAGAAGGAGATAAAAATTTAGCATATTGAGCAATGACTTAATTTTTTTCATTTAGTCTAGGAGTAGTGTAACGAAAAGAACTTATCAATTAATTTAATAGTGTCAAGCAACTGACAATTACTTTGCCTTTTTTTTAATAACCCTCTAATAATTTGTATTCCTAAGATGTTTGTTAATTCTTGCTAATAAAGTAATCGACTGGTAGATAATTGTGATAAATGAGACCACTTGCTATGCAATTAATCAATAAACAACGTAGCATCCTCCTCTTTCTATCAGCTTCTTTTCACCCAATTATCTCAATTACGTAACTAGTAATCTAATCTGATATAATACAACTTACCAAGCTACAACATTTATTAATCCTATACCTTAGGTAAGATTGAAAAATCGTGAAATAATATCGTGCAACTGTATCTTTTCACTATGACACTTTACCGAAAAAAAAAACAAAAAGTATGAGTCAGTAGCGTATGAGGGAAAGAGGCAAGTTCATTTGGGAGCCATCACCAAAAAATTGAGCAATTGCAGGATTCATTCCTATGTTGATTCGGTCACAACGATGAGAGGTTCCATAAGCACTACACAAAGTAAAGCCATTTTTAAAAAGAATTTTTGGTTAAATAAGGCCAAAAAAATAAGCTACACAAAAACACAATGTTTTAAAAAAATTTTATCCAATAAATAATTATTTGATACTTTAATATTATTGTATTCACTGAAATTAATTGAAGCATGACAATTTCCTGTTAATATTAAATGTAATACAACAAAAAATGTCCTTGCTAGACAATTTTTTAATGTTCTCTATTTTATATTGGATGTTAATATGAGTATATTTTTTAATAGGAAAAAAAAATTACGCATTATCTCTTGTAAAATGTTGAGTATTACTTGTACATTGAAAATACTACAATTACTCACACTATAAGTTACCTATCAACTAACATCGTTATTATTGATTTTTTTTTTTTATAAAAATCATGTGATCATGACTGAATTTTGTTAAAATATACTATTAAAAGTTCAGTAGCGTGCAGATTTTATAGATAACTAAAAAAAATAATATTATTTTTAAAAGTGATATTTTTAAATTTTCGAAAACATATTTTTTATTATTTTAAAAATATACCTATACCATATGTTACCACAACCCCATACCGTTTTTGACTTATTAAACGTCGAATTTACCTCTTAAAATGCTTGCCTAACCAATGCTTTAAGATCCAAGTATTCACTTCGACGTATTTGAACGAATTGAGCTTCTCCCATGCCTTGCATTCCCACATCTAACCTTCGTGACTTTAGATATTTCTGTCCCAGTTATACATAAACATTTAAACATTTTCTTAAATATAAAATAAATCTTAAAGTTGCTTTTTTTATTTATTTCTAAATGTTCACACCTTTTAAAAGTGAAAACCGCATCATTTTACAAGAGGAAACTGCAAACTGTTGCACAGTCCAAAGGTAGTTCTGACCTACTTTATTAGCAACATTTTTTTTTTGCTATAAACAAAAATATAGTAATAATTTTAAACTTTATAACTTGTTGAAGGATGCTTCCTGTGTAGTAAAATTATTATAATGCCAATTTTATGTGTATAACTTTTAAACTACATTAAACACATTCTTTCTGCATTTATTTAATTTTTTTTTGGACTTATATTGGTTATAATAGTAATGATACAAAGAGGTTAATTTATAAAAAATAACCACAATCCTAAACCAGATTACTTTATATTCCGTACAAACACTGTTAACAGTCTTAATTTTTGGCATAATTTATTTTAATAGTAAGTTACTTCAAATAAAATGTATGTATGCATGGCTTAACACCCCAAGTTGGGTTGCCCCGCTTTATAGCAGCTTTCTAGATCATATTTTCAAGGCCGATCAGACCCTGTATTGCAATTTTCTTATTTTTTGCATATTTTCTTCCAGAGTTCCCGGTTCCTTGCCTTTTATTCAGCATTCACTATCGCTTTTCTTTTTAAATCCTCTTTAGCTTCTTGCAACTCTGCTAATCTTGGTTTGCCCGGTCTTCTCTCTATTGCTAGGACTCAGCATTTAATATAATATTTAACGTATTTTCAGGACTAGCTCTCCATATGTGGCCTAACCACTTTAGCAACAACAAGTCTGTCACGTGCCTATTATTTTCTTCTCCTATCTGCCGTTTCAATAGTCTGCATTTGGGTTCGTTGTATGTAGTGTTGCCTATGTAGTAGTGATAGAATTCGATTATTGATAGCTGTGACATTTTTGTCTCTCTTTTTGGACTTCGCCTTGATTATTGGCCTCGATTGTAGTGTGTTGTTCGATATATTATTGTTGGTTTGCATGGGCTGGCAACTGATGCGAACGAGCGCGTTTATGAACTAGGGACTTATACATGGAAAGGTTGGCTGACGCGTGTCCCGGGTCATTTTCTTGATGTCCGGTCTGGGAGCGAGGAAGGACGATCTTTCGTTTGGTGGCAGTGGTGGAGGTCGGTTGAGAGTTTTTGGAACGGTTGAATATTAACACGGGAGCGGAACTTCTACGGTGTCTTCTTCCATATCTGGCTGAATTTGGGGCCATCTTTATTGGATTAGGAAGATAAACCATTTAATTCTTAACTTGACCATTCTGTCGTGCCTATGTGGTGAATATTTTTGGATATTGGTGTCGAGTTAAGATCACCACTTGTGGGATTTGATGAAGTGAAGCCATCGTGAAGTACCACGTGCCGTTCCATCCACATCGACGATAAATTTCAGCGTTATAAAGACTTGCCTGGTAATTTTAGCAGAAATTATTGATAATACTATTTGGTTTTTCCGTTCTTGGATCATCGATGTTACCGTGACGTCTCAGTGAGGTTTTCAATTGGTTACATGGTATGGAATTTAATTTTATCAACTTATCAGTTATGTGTTTGATCTAAGTGTTTTCACTAATTTAAAAGTAACAAGTTATTCTCATTTAATTTGTACCTGCTCCCAGTGACGTCCCAATAAAGTTTTCAATAGTTTAAAAGTAACCAAATTATTTTTCGTTAAATTTGTACCGGCTCCAAGCTGAATCTGAATTTATATATCACTGAATATAATTTATGCGGATATTGTAAGGGTTTTAAAATATTATTTTTGTAGCAAGTCCATTTATTTGGTATTTCCTTTTTTTGTTGTGTTAATCTTTTGCTATCAGGAATTTTATATAAGACCAATTATTTTCGAAATTTTAAATATTGTGAACATTTTCTTGTTGTTTTTTTTTTGTTATTTTAATTCTCTTTTGTACCTCATTAGGTTTTTATTACTGTCTGGAAGATTGTTATAATTAATTTAAATATTATTTTAAGAAAGTGTATTAAATTCGTTTAAACCACTTTACGAAAATACAGAATTTATTGTAAAAAATCAGAACATCATTTTTACTTAATTAATATATTGCCGTAATTGTAAATATAGTTTTATTTATCTAGTTCACCATAATTGTTTGTTGTTTTTCGCGTGGCTCTGCTGGTGCCTACAAGACCTAGGGGTTTCCGGCTTGTACCGTTTTAAGTCGGTGGCGCGGCTCACTTTTAGATTTTTTTTCTTCTACCCTCTACGGCTGAGCTCGGGCATAATTTGCCAGTAGAGAGACCACTAGTCATTAGAGAACCAAAAAAAGACGTGGCAAGTCTTCGCCTTTTAGTACTTGTAATATTTCATGTGTCCTATCTCTACAACTAGCATTATGCCTAGATATTTAAATGTATCGACTACTTTAAGATAAAATAAAATGACAACATTTTAATTTAGAATAGAATTAGGAATGAAAGGCACATTTTAACATCCCTTCTTCGCGACAGCAGCGCCACTTCCAATGCCGATTGAAACCGAATAAGATACCAGTGGCGTAATCCAAATATTATGCAACGGTTACCGAATATTTTTATATCAATAAATGTATTGGAATCGACAGTAAATAAAAAAAAACTATGAATGAATACTTTTAAGACCATTAAGGGTTGCTCTTAACACCAAACTATGAAGTAAATAGAGTTTCTACGATGTTAGAATCATTATAATTTGGGAACTAGATGCATTAGTCGACCTCCGCAATTCCAGCTGTAAATGTGTAAAGTAAGGGCTCGTAAAAAAATACTGATCCACTGTTAACCATGTTACCCTATAGATTATACCAGTGATTAAACAGTGTTTTTCATTGTGACCCATTCCTACTTACAAATTACTATTAAACCAGTTAATATTTTTAAATTATATTGCGACATATTCAGTAATTTTCAGTTTTATATTTTTTGTTGTAAATCTTATTCAAAATGTATTAAAAATCCGACCCAATTTAAAAAAAGAACAAAATCAATCTTGTAAATAGTGTTAATCTAGCAAGCAAATCTGTCGACTTTAAATATGAAGTAAAACTAAAAGTAACCGCACCGGTCAAGCACCGACAAGAAATATTATAGTGAAATAGAAATCTAAGTTGAACGGTAAAATGCTACGTAAAAAAAATCCTTTAGACAGGACCGTCCTCACAAAACTTTAAAAGTAGCAATTTTACTTTGGATGTTTTTAAACAATAGCAGTATAAATAAACACTTTAAAATAATCTGAGAATATTCTATTCTGGAAATTTTTAACTGATTTAAGGTTTTCCAGGTGATATATAAAAATTTTCAACGGGAAACTTTAGGCTCGTTGAGCAATTTTTGATAGGGGAAAAACTTATGGTTTCGCGTCACCACGGTCACATCAGCAACAGATGTAGAAGTAGGAATGCAACATCGCTTATAAAAAACGCTGATGCTGAAACATCGATATTTTTAAAAGGAAAATATCGTTGTTAATGAACGATATATCGATGTTTTAAAAAAAAAATTAAAAACGCATAAAAATGTTTATTAATTATTTAGGTATTTCGCAAAATAGAATTTAAAAACAACAATTTTGAAAACGTTGTGGCTAGTAAGCGGTTTCTTGGGTAATCGTAGCCCCAGCTAATGAAAAAAACCGCCAACTTGGCATCGAAGTTGCCACGGTAAGCAAACATAATATCATTGCCAGTTTATAAAGCCCAGAAAATAAACTTTTCTTATCATCCCACATTTCTGAGGCATCTGATTTTATCGGAGTTACAGAAGACGACATAAAATGTGAAATTCTGAATGGGATTTTTTTTTTGTTGTTTTATTTTTTATGTTGTTGTGTGTTAATTTTTTGTGTCATGTTCGTATTTATTATTTTCATTAAGATTCGTCGAAAGACTCAGTTAGTAAAACTGGTGTTTACATACTAGTTAAGTAATTATTTATATAACTGATGACTTAGCAGTCGCATTCTTGAAATGAATTAGTTTAAAACGTGGATCTAAAGTGATTGCGATAATCAAAGATGAACCAGGCTCTAGTTTATTGAAGTTTCTTTTCAATTTCCGATGTTAATAAAACTGTGCTTCTAAATGTTGGTAAATTTTTTTGCTAACATGTCCCATAGACAACTTATCAGTGGAATTTTACTTGGTAAATGCATATATTATAACTACGTATATTTACACTATATACAATACACTTAATTTGTTTATATATACCCGAAAGCTATGTTGTACGATGTTAAATGCTCGGAAGCTAAATGTAATGTTAACAGTTCGGAAACTGAATGTTTAGTGTACGAAAGCTGATGTGTTGGGAACTGAATTTTTACTTAATGCCAGATGTGTCGTAGGTAACACTAAAGAATTTTTTTGCGTGGAGAAGTAGTTCCTCAGCAGTTAAAACTGTCCATTGTCGGAGATTTCGAAGCCAGGATAGCTTTTTGCGGCCTATCCATTGTTTTCCTCGATCTTGCCATTTAGCAGACTATAACGTGGTCCACGCATCACATGTCCCAAGTATTCCAGTTTGCGGCGCTTGATGGTAGTTAAGAGCTCTCTATCGTGCCTTATTCTGATTAGTACATTCTCGTTGGTAGTTCGACTTGTCCACGGAATTTTAAGCATCTGTCTGTACAGCCACATCTCGAATCCACTGATGCGGTCAATAATTTTTTGGTGGAGTGTCCATGTTTCGCAAGAGTACAACAGAATAGACCATACATATCACTTGGTAAACCTTTTCCGCAAATGAATGTTAAGTTGCTTGGCACAGAGTTGCGGCTTGAGTTTCAGAAATGCTCTTCCAGCTATTTCTATTCTAGCCTTGATTTTTTCGTCCGAATCCATTTACTAATTGATCCAGCTTCCAAGATATTTAAAGTGCTGAACTCTTTCTATATTCTCGTCATCAAGTGTTATTCTTACCGGGCCAACATTTATTTTGCTAACAACCATAAATTTAGTTTTTTTGACATTGATTTTCAGTCCCCAACTATATAGCCGGCTTGCTGAAATAGGTCTTGCCCAATTATCTATTTTTAAAAGTGCAATAAAATATTATAAACATAAAATCCCAAACAGTTATTATTGGTGGAGTATCAGAACGACATAACAATATTGCACCAACCGTTAAAATTAGCTCCATAAAACGCTGCAGTGTTCAAAATAATATTAAAATAAATGCTTTGTTTTTAATCTTTCTATATAAAAATATGAACATATTTAGTTGTCATTGTTGTACTGCATAGTAATCCTACATATAAACAATTAAAATAATAATTAAACTATAGCATAATTTAAACAATGGTCATTTTTCACTTCTGTTGGTAGCCCCAATGATTGCCAATTTTTTTTTATGTGATTTATCATAACGGGTAACAGTCGCAAATACCCTAGTGACGGTCCTGAACATAACTTAGAATGTAATCCGAACTAAAGGAGTGGTGAAGAGGGAGAGTGCAGGCCGCCCGCACGGGCGTCCTTGTCAAGGATATCAACTACCGCTAGAGTTTACCGAGCTTGCAGGTTTCGATTTTCGTCTGTAATTTCAATTTGCATTTGGTTCTGCAAGTGGTGTAGCCCTTTCAAATCCGTCAGATTATGTTACAATCCGACCCCGTGGTAGATGATAATCTTACATAATATCAAAGATTAATTAGTTTATTAATGAACTTTTTTAATAACTAAGATTTTGTATATTTAGAAAAAAACTTATTAACTTTTGATTTTGTAACAAAATAATTAAGCTAATCGTCCTTTTTTTTGTTGCAGAGGTGAAGGAAATCCGTTATGGAGAGGTTATGATTCTGAAAGCTCAAGGTCTACTGTGAGACTCCACTGACCGTGGACCGAAAAAGACAGGAAATCCCCGGGACCTAGAACCACTCTGCACCCAATTCAGTACCTTTGTACCTTGTACAAGTTTGTACAAGTTCTGTACTGGGTGGGAACAATGTAGCCGCCCAAGAACCGCCCATCCTCCCCATTACCCCGCAGCAGTACAGCACGCGCTTCATCGCCCCCGGATCCCCGTCTCACAACCCGCAGGCCAGGCCTCCATTATACAGTCGCTTAGTGATTCTTAGCTGATTTCTGTTCATCGGTAACAGTTCTGCCGTTCTTTAATGGCACAGTCCTTTGATGTGTTATGTCGCGTGTTTGTTTCCTGGTATGTTTTTCCAGTAGTTTTTGTGTTTTTCCAAATCTCTTCTTGCAATTTCGTCTACTTCCTCATTACCTGCAACTTCCTGGCGTCCTGGAATCAGTATCAGTTAGACGTGATTACGGTCTACCAGCGTTATCAGTTTTTCTTTGCAGTCAACGAGTAGGGGAGGGGGTGGTTCGGCACTGAGGTGCCCTCTGCACAGGATTAAGACTGTCTACTATAGGATTTAGCCCAGTTTTCTGTAGGCTCCGTTAGCTACGGTGCTCCCCCACCGCCATGCATCCATCAGCATGGGTCACATAACACTTTGTATTGAGAGTCTTTTAGTCGCCTTTTACGACAGGCAGACCATACCTGGGATCTATTCTATGTTTCCCCAGAGGAATCGTACCTTAGCTATGTCATTAGACTCTTGTCTACAAGCATATTATAAGTCTGCTAATTTCAGCACAGGCGTAATAACATTGAAAAAAAAATTATTGCAAAAACAATAGCCGATAAGTTTATTTAAATATTGTTATCATGGCAACACAGCTTCAATAACTTTTAGATTAGATTTGGTAAGTATGCACTTCGACCTGATTAAGTCCCTTGTGCCCTCCCTGTGAGCTTCTCCTCCTCTAGCCCCATTTGTTTTGCCAACTTTTAGAGGCTGTTAGGGGTCCTGATGTAGCTCTCCGGCTCAGGTTTTTCTTTGCCTAAGCACAGGAACCGGGACCTTGTCAGTCACTCGCAGCGGCTTAGGACGTAATTCGACATTTATTCTTCCTCAAAAAAGGTGTTTACAGAGTCGACAATGTCCTGTCAGCAGGCCCACTGTAACTTTTAACAATGTTTGTTTATTATCCAAAACTTTTATAAAAATGACCTTTTTTTGTTCGAACCCAACGTGATCTTTATGAAGATTATGATCATCTGGCGAATCAAAGCCAACGAAACCAAATCTGTCTAGGTTACTTTTACAAACAGGAAAGAAACATGTCCACCTGTCACTCTTAACGGCATACCTCTACCGCAAGAGGATCACGCCAAGTATCTTACTAATATCTTACTCACTAATCATATGCGGCAGTCAATCTAATGAACACCCAAACCGTTGCTTGTACACTAAAAAGAAAGATTCCTCAAGACCTTCTCTGCAGTCAGCTTTCGTACAAGCCCTTTAATTAAATAAAATATTACACATATTGCTGAAGATTGATAGATTGCAATAATGACATTAAATAAAAAAAAATATTATGATCTTCAGATGCCTCCTTTACGCCGATGATCAGGTCATATTAGCGGCATCTGAAGAGAATTTGCAGGCAATGGATAATATTATGCATAAAGCCCTGAAAATCAAAAGGATGAAAGTTAATGTAAGCAAGACGAAAGTAATGGTTTTTGAAAGAGAAAAATGCATGACAAACTGCTAGGTGTTGATTAAAGGAGAAAGAGTGGAACAAGTGAATGAGTTAGTATACTTGGGTTCAAAGTTTACGAGAGACAAAAAGAATGACTGTGACGTTGAGCGAAGGGTATTGGCAGAAAAACAAATGAATGGGGCTCTGTATAACTTTATAAGCAGCCAGAACGTGTCAAAAAAGGCACGTCTGGCTGTGTATAGAGGAGTGCTGTTCCATACACTTTTGTATGGTAGTAAATGTTAGGTTTGGCAGAAAAGCATGCAAATAAGATTAATGCTGCGGAGATGAGTAGTTAGAGAAGTATAGCCGGAGTATATCCGTGTGTGAATGGGCAAGTCAGAAGAGGTCGACCTCGACGAACATATCTCGATCAGATCGACATTGTTTTAATAAAAGGCCAGGTCAAGAGTACCAACAACCAACGAGCATGTATGAGAGCACTGATAAAAGTAGAAGAAGCGAAAGATATTTGTAAGAACCGTAGCAAATGAAAGGAAGTGGTCTCTTGCCGTGACTACATGTATGTATGATCGACTTACTTTCAACAGCAATATTTTTTATATTTTGCTTTTTATTTCGTCTCTATTCGATATTCGTTAGGCCTGTTCGTTTGTCATGCTCACGCTGATCAATAAATTACATAAATTTGCAGATTGATATGATTTTCGTGATAAAAATCCACGAAGAGCATTTACCAACTACCGAGTTTAATAAAACCCCACCAAAACAATTTGATATTTGATCCCAACAAAAACAACCTTAAATTGTCCATCAAATTTTCATGTCGTTAACTAATTTTCCAATTCAGAATTTGCATCACTTTACTATTAATTACACTAAATTTTTGTCCCATTTTTGATATTCTGCTAGATCAAACTGATATGATTTTTCTGCTCTACCTAAATTGGTAGAGCAAATAAATCCTGCTCTATCTGGTATTTAGCAACTTGCTCCTGTTAAATGAACGGTCTCTGATCAATTGCTTGCAACAAACGAACAGTCGAATACTCTGCTCAAATCAGTTTTGAGTAGCCCTCTGCATGACAAACGAACAGGCCTCTTATGTATAATTTTTTAAAATCAAAGACTACGCTCCAAAATATAGTAAATAAATATTGGTGTTAATATTAAGGATAAATAATTACCAAAAAATTATACGAATCCAACTTCTTCAAACTTTCGAAACGTTCCATTACACAAGTGCGAACGTAAATAACAATTTAACAATAATTTGCGATAAATTAATCAAAGAAGAAAATGCACGCAGCAATATCTCCGAGTAAAACCTTACGTAAGACTACCGAGAGATCGAGATGATTCATTAAAAGATACAACTTATTAAAAGATAAACAAGCGATTAGTTATAGGTATTAAGGCCTTCCAACCAATATGCCAGAATCCGTATATGGACGTACATAAATTCGTATCATATGTACGAATAATTATCAACCACCGACTGTACGTGAACGAGTAGAGAACGACGACCCAGCGCTGCAAACCATATTTCATCCACAGACGTACCAAATATATTAACGTATAAATTTTAATCAAACGATCGTTTATCGCTTTATAATTTTAACTTATCTACTACAATCCCTAAGAGAGGCTTAAAAAAACCGCATAATAGTTTATACTTACTTAATCTTACGACTCAAGGTTACGCCGATGACCTAGTCGTCACCATTAGGGGCAAAAATGATGAAGTAATTTTCAATCGCATTCAAGTAGCCCTAAACACAATCAAAAGGTGGTGCGCAAAGGAAGGACTTAACGTCAATCCTAGCAAAACAATGCTGGTTCCATTCACCAGGGGGCGAAAGTACGATCTTAAAGCCCCAACTCTGAATGGAACTCAGCTTACTTTTTCCAAAGAAGTTAAATATTTGGGCGTAATAATCGACCAAAAACTGACATGGAACAGCCAACTCAACAACATTCTTTCCAGAGCTATAACGGCAAGCTGGACATGCCGCAGAGTCTTTAGCAAGACATGGGGTCTGAAACCAAAAATGATCTACTGGTCATACCAAACGATCATTAAACTAATCCTTCATTGATATGGTGGCCAAAAATGCAGCAAATTTCGGCACAAGTCAAGCTGCAGAAAGTGCAGCAACTCTATCCTTTTTTTACAATAATGTAAGTGAAAGGAATAAGCAAAATTGATAAAACACCCTATATCTCGTTTATAAAACGTGTAAGATCCAACACAAATGGTATATTTAGAACCACCTTGTTGTCTTATATTCACAGTTGACATTTTTCCGTTTTGCAATGGAATATCCGCTATATAATTTCCTCGCTTCCAACAGATGGCGCGGTTGCTGGTACACAGCTGTTTCCTCGTGGTCGCAGGTATGTTACTGACACGAATAAACATAATTTAAAATTTATAAAATGTGATAAACCTCCGATAAAAGAGTTCACAACTTTTAAACGGCTGAAGTGATTTTCGTATTTGAAAATATTCGATTGTTCTCACTTCCACAAAAGGGATGTGCGTACGGGTGCCATTACCAAGGGGGTAAAGAGAAAGGCAAAAAAACGATAGCAGTCCTCTTCTAAGATCAACCCGTTGACGAAGCCACCTCATGATAGTGCAACGTAAAAATTCTACTCTCAGCTCGGAAAATAGAATATGCGTAAACTCGATACATTTCTTCGTGTGAGTACAACGACAAGTAGCTTACATACCAAGGGTGTTTCGTTTATAAATGGATACTTTACGTTACGTTAATCTCTGTATTAATTATCACGTAACTTAAAATTACAGTCCACTTAGCTTACTCTTAACAATAGATATTTTTTATAAAATTATATCCACAATAAACTTTGATTTTTGACAGACAACTCCTCCGCCTATGAAGTCCATTACATTATTACATATTGCTTACATTCACCATGTACTTTCAATAATCAAATTATTTTATAGGCGACGGTTGTAATGGTTAACGTAACACTTTTGCAACTTGCTAGCATCTCAGCTTATTTAAAGATATTTCCACTAAGATGCTATGACTGACAGGGATCGTGTTGCCAGTATTCGTACCTACCTTGATAGGTGTGTTAACACTATTTTAAATATCACAAGCGTTATCCAAAGGTCGATAAGCAAATAATAGAGAAAAACTGTTTTTTTTTACCGATTTTCTTGATATTTATTTTTATAAATAATCATCTTTTAACAGTGCAACGGGAAAAATTATGATTGGGGAATTTTATTGAAAACAGTCGCTTAGGGCCGAAATATTAGATCTAATAACAAATACAGGAAAGACCAAACTTTTAATAATAGAAAGCCAAAAATCCTGTATTGCCATTATTTTTTATTCACCTTATTTTTTAAATGGTTTATTTATTCAAAAGTGGTGAAATATATCCTTAAAAAAACATATACCTATAGTATAGGTTAACATACTGGTTCTTTAAAAATCAGTTTTATACATTTTTATATTTATTTTCGCTGTCAAGAATTAATTGGGTCGTGCTTGTTAAAAAGTAAAGATGTCGTGACTAGCGCTTTTCGTGTGGTCATTTATGTTGGAATTGTTAATTTGTCTCTTCGAAGGGAAAACATGAGTTTGTCAAGACCTACTCTATGCTGATGAGGGGCAACACCCCGAAACCGGTACAAAGGTGGTCACGTCGAATTAATAAATTTAATAATTCTTTCTTTTACTTTACAAACATCTGCATATTACCCGAAATTGGATAGTCAGGAATATAGTTGTTTTCTGACGTATAATCGACCCACAAAGTCGACCCTATAGTATAGTTTAATTTTTAGAATTTTCTATAATGGTATTATGGTTTTCTATTATTTTTATAAAATATATCGTCTATTTTAAATCCAAACACCTAGTAAGACTTGAGAAATTTAATGAGGAATATTTGTTTATTTAAATTAATAATTACATTTTTAAACTAAAGTATTAAAAAATAACAAGGTTTCTTAGGTAGTCTTGTATTTTTAAAAAACGATAAGTGCAGTGCCGATACAAACCGAATTGGGGATGCTCTTTTCGCCAGTGACAGAATAAAGAATTAATGTCATTGTGGTAACTAGCATTATCCACAACCAAAACGCTGTTTTGTCTTATATTCGGAACCAACATAGACCATTGTCTATGAATCCATTACTCTTTTCTCTTTTCTTTATAGTAAAGTTTTTTTAATGTTTTCCAGATTTACAGTTAGTCCAAGCAACAAAAAGGTATAGAGGGAAATGCTTGAAACACAATTTTTGACTTCGTAACTTTGTTTGGACTAGTTAGGAGGTAAACATATCAAAAGTCCCCGCCCATAGTCCTTGAGCCGGGGGAAAGGAATTGTTTTAAATGTTCCATTTTTCGGTATTTTGTTTATATCCTGATGACATAACCATTTAATGCAAATAGCAAGCTGATTCATTGTGCTACAAGTTTTATAAGTATCCTCTCTTGAAAAAACATTTATTGCTCTTTTTAACCGGATAACTCCAGGCAAATTGTGCTTCCGAAATTATCTTATGTTAGTAAACGATTTTTTAAACATTTTTTAAAAATATTTGTTAGATTATTAATAACATGTATGGGTTTTTTTTGTTACCTTTTTTAAATATTATTAAAACTATAGCTTTCTTGAATTTATTTGGATAATCGCCACTAAGAATTGTGTTATTTATTAAAAAAGATCTGCAATATCTGCAGCAATGTATTTTAGTGTTTTGGATGTTATTTGAGATTTATTTATTGTTAGTTCTTTAATTTAAACAATCAATATGGTGGCTTAAATGTCATGGACTTCCACAAAAAGGAAAAAAAAAGTGAACTGATTGAGAGGTTAGGCGTCATTACTTGTTTACTATGTAAAAAAAAATCCACAAAAAATATCTATAATTTTATCTTGTTTCATCGATTTTTACTATCTGCCAAAATATATTAATTAACGAATTTATTATTTTTGTTATAATTAATAAAGTAGAAAATTTTTTGCTCAAGTTGATATCCAATAAAATCAGTCAATTTGTGGTCATCTGATCGAACGCAACCAATCAAAACAAAATTGTACTGAAAAGAGCCCATGGGTTCTTTTCACTAAATCATGTTATGTTGCCCTGGATACATACCTACATTTCCTTTCAATTCGATTTTGACAATTCAAATATTTCAATATGTCACGATTTGGTTGTGATACTCAAGATAATATTGATAAAATTATAGCATCGAATATATCGAAGAATACTGTTCACAATAAAAAATTTGTGTGGAAATTGTTCATGGACTTTTGTGATGTAAGAAAATATGAATTAGATGGAAATCGAACGGTGGAAGAATTGGCGTCGATTTTAAAGGATTGGGCTGTGAATATGAGAAGAAAAGATGGTACAGAGTTTAAAGAAGCTACTGTCAAAACCATATGGAACATAACAAGTAAGCTTCTACAAGAAAAATATTTTTCTAATTGTACATTAAAATAAATTGTTTCTGCTCTGTATTTATTTCCATAATCAGCAAAAAAAATTCTATCCGAATAACCCTCGAACATTGATGAATGCTCAAAAATTTTATAACATCTATCTCAAGCTTGTTGCTTATAGACAACAGACCTCCGCCTACGGCGTCGGTCTGTTTCCAAGCAACAAGCTTTCGAAATCTGTTATAAAATTGTTTCGACAATTATCAATGTCCTTGGGTTATTACTACTGATAATTTAATATATCTTTATATATTTATAATAATCGATTAAAGAAATTTATTTTTTAATTAAGACACTTATTTCTATATTTCTTTTTTTTTACAATGACTTCTTCTAATGCGTATCCATTAACGGATATTTGCGATAACATTTTCCATTGCTTTTCTGTTCCTTGCGGTATGTATTAGCAACTGTATATCGTGTAGCCTTGTCCACTGTCTGATATTTCGCAGCCAAGACATTTTTTTTCTTCCGATCCCTCTCCGGTCAACAAATGCAAGAATTGATATTTCGTGTTTCGCATTATATGTCCCAAGTATGCCGTTTTTTTAATCAATTCAAACAGTTCACGTTGTTCGTTGACTCGTCTTCGTTTGTCAGTCGGGCCGTCCAAGGTATCTTGAGGATTCTGCGATACAGCCACATTTCAAAAGCCTCTTCTTCTTCTTTAGGTGCCCTGTCCTCCTCGGACGTTGGCAATCATCAGCGCTATCTGAACCTTGTCTACAGCTCGGCGGAACAATGTGGTAGTGCTCACTCCATACCATTGTCTTAAGTTTTTTAGCCAGGATATCTTTCTTCTACCCGGGCCTCTTCGTCCTTCGATCTTCCCTTCTATAATAAGCTTTAAAAATCGATACTTGTCATTTCTTAATATGTGACCAAAATACTCCAGTTTGCGCTTTTTTAGTGTAAACAGAACTTCCAGCTGCTTGTCGAGGCGTTGAAGTACCTCGGTGTTACGCACTCTTTCTACCCAGGAGATTCTTAATAGCCTTCTGTACGTCCACATTTCAAAGGCCTCCAATTTTTTGCACATCGCATCTGTCAAAGTCCAAGCTTCCATTCCATAAAACAGTATGCTGAACACGTAACAGAGAAGCACTCGGACGCGCAGAGGCAAGCTTAAATTTCTGCTGCAAAGTACCTTACGCATCTTCAGGAACGAAGCACGAGCTTGTTCTATTTTGGCACGAATCTCCTGCATGCCATCCCACTTCTCATTTAGTTGACACCCAAGATATTTAAAAGTTTCTACTCGCTCAATTCGTTGACCGTTAATTGCCAGGTGTCCGTCCACGTTGTTTGATTTGCTAACTGCTAGCCACTTTGTCTTTCTCACGTTCAGGCTAAGTCCGGCCTCTGAGCTTGCAGCCGTCACGCGGCTTACCAGTTCCTGCAGTCCTTTCAGGGAGTCGGCAACAAGAACCGTGTCATCCGCATACCTCAGATTGTTGATATTAATCCCATTGACAGATATCCCCTCGTCACATTCATCCAACGCCTCTTGAAATATCCTACAAATTGAATAACAGTGATGATAAAATGCATCCTTGACGAACGCCTATCAGAATTTTGATCTCGTCGGACGCGGTGTTATCGATTCTTATGTGAGCACTTTGGTTCCAGTAAAGGTTGGCTATTATTCTAAGGTCTCGTTGTTCCAGTCCTATTTCGCTAAGAATGTTGATCAGTTTTTCGTGCTTAACTTTGCGTAAACGCTCACCGACATGTCCCGGCACCTTTGGATAACCTGTATGCTAAATAGTGCCTCCCTTGTTCCAAAGCCATTGCGAAAACCAAACTGAAAGTCCCCCATCATTGTCTTGCACTTCTAATTTCACCTCTAATTTCTTAATTACAGTCGCCTTCGATGTACAACCCTCCATACCGTAAAGAAGCACCGACCAAACGTAGCACTTCATGAATCTGAGACTTGGGTTAAGGTCAAAATCGGAACAGGTAAGCACTCTTCGAAACCTCAAGAATGCCTGACGAGCTTGTTCAATGCGACATTTTATTTCCTTGTCCGATGTCCAGTCTTCGAAAAGCCAAATGCTCAAGTACTTAAATTTGTCTACTCTTTCTATGGGCTTTGCGTTAAATGTTATGGTGGAATTTCCAAACATATTAAGGTTTCTAGAGATAACCATAAACTTTGTTTTTTTTTGATATTTAAATCCATTGATTTGCTCTGTCCTACTTTGTTGACAAGTTGTAACGTGCCTTTTTTTTCCTTCTACAGTTCCATTATAATTGGGTCTCTGATAGTTTTGTACTCGTAAATAGGGTTGCGTACCGTATTTTGTTGTAACTTAAATATATCATTAGTTGTAAATAGTGTTGCATACCTTTTTGTGATAGGATTCGATTGTTAATGGCTGTGGCATTTTAAACTCGATTGTTGTGTGTTGTCAGTTATATTATTGTTTGGTTTGCATTTCTGTGTGGATGGGGCTGGCTATCAACACGGACGAGTGCGATTCTTGGTGTGAAGCATGGACTTGCGAATATTGTTGGTTGACGTGGGTTCCGTGTCATTTTTCTTGATATCCGGCCTGGGAAGTAGTCAGTCGTTTCGTAGCAGTCTTGGGAGTGGTGTGGTGAGATTTTTTTTTGGGACGGTGTGATATTGGCAAGTGTGCAGAACCTCTACGGTTTTACTTTCATATCTGGCTGTATTTGGGCCATCTTAATTGGATTTTGAAGTAAAACCACTTAATTTTTAACTTGACCATTTTATCTTACCTTCGTTGTTGATATTTTGGATTTTGGTGTCGAGTTAAAATAACCGCATGCGGGATTTATTTGAGGGAAGCCATTGTTAAGTAGCAGGTGCCGTTCCATAACCAAACCGGCCACAGGAGTAGTGAATTCGTATACCCAAAGGTTACAAGTGATTTATTTTTAATTATTTAACGACGTGACTTATTTTGACACCACGATTAAGTTTTGTTTTAGTTTATTAATATAGTACATTGTTGGAAACTTTTTATTGCATTAGATATATGCCAAAACTGAGTACTTTGATTTATTGTTGGCTGTTGATTATATTTGTTATAAGTTTATTACTGAACTGAGTACTTCGATTTATTGTTGGCTGTTGATTTTGATTATATTTGTTATAATGTTATTATTGAACTGAGTACTTTGATTTATTGTTGGCTGTTGATTTTGACTATATTTGTTATAATGTTATTATTGTAGGAGTAAAGTATCCAATATATTTTTGCTATAATTTTATTTATTTGATTCACCACAATCTTAGTTGTTTATCGTGTGGCTCTGCTAGTGCCTATAAGACCTAGGGGTTTCCGGCTTGAACCGTCTAAGTCGGTGGCGCGGCTCACTTTTATTTTCTTTTTTTTTCTTCTACCCTCTACGGCTGAGCTCGGGCATAATTTGCCAGTAAAGAGACCGCTGGCAGAGTACTCTATAGAGAACGAAAAGGACGTGGCAAAGTTGTTACAATGACTATACTTTATTAAATATTTTTTAATTTTAATTTTGTGGATACGGATACTTTTACATGCTTGTTTACGAAAAATGGCCGATAATGACGCATGCGCGCAAAAAAAATGGTGATGAAAAGGGGAGCTCTGCAACAAGATTTAAACACGGGTAAGAACTGTTGTGATTTCTATCTGCAGCACTGTATCAAAGCGGCTCAGGTATCTGCTGATGGCATCGCCCAGTCTTGTCTTGTAAATACCCAAACCTATTTCATTATCTGATCTAGAGATCCGAATGTAAATTAGACGTCTCCGTTTAGCTAAGCGACTACATCCTTATTGGCCCATTCGATCCGTTTTGATATAATCACACAAACTTACGTTCACATTCATTTTGAACCCAAAATTATCTTAAATTGATCAATATTTTGGGTAACTTTTCATTAATGTTAGTTCGATCGACTGCATCGAAGCATTAAAAGACGTAATCGTATTTTTTACGTATTTATTTGTCTGCTACTCCTGCTCGGTTAATTTTAAACGCTTCAGTGTTTATGATTATTTTATAAAAAACAATAGCAACGTTCAGTAGATTTGATTTAGTAATTGGTAAGTTTCTGGACGGCGTCGTAGCATCTCCATTTATCTGGCAAATAAAAAGGTTCAAACACGTGCGGGAATGGCGTGTCGAAGCCGGTGACACGCTGAACGGGAGCCTCAAGATTCAAGAAACACTCCTCCTGAAAAAGACAAGTTTTTGTAAAACTTTTTAAAAAATGTCGTTCTTATTATGACTAATAAAAATGATGCCGACAAGGACGGTCAGTGGCGTATTTCTTTTATAAACTGCACGGACTAGTATTGTATCAAAAATAAATGCCATCAAAAACATAACTTGTAAAAAACACCAAGTCTTGCAACTCAGTTCTTTTACCGTAAAAAGTTGTAAGTCGCTTAATTTATTCAGTCCCCTCTTAAGGGTTCCTCTATTTTAAGTTATTACGTAATTGGTTAACGTTAAAACATCTTATAGTGACCATATCAATATTAAAAACCTTTTATTTTTTAAATAAATAGATTGACTTGGCCATCGCATGAAAACACAATGTATCTCACAAGTAATACATATTTTATAAAATTAGATTGTTTAGTGCGATTGCCAAGTCAATCTATTTATTTAAAAGATAAAACGTTTTTAATAGTCACTATAAGATGTTGTTAGGTTAGCTAATTACGTAATATCTTAAGAAATAAGGACCCTTAAGTAGAGACTGAATAAATTAACCGACTTGGTATTACATGGATTTCACAATTTTTTACGGTAAAAGAACTGAGTTGCAAGACTTAGTGTTTTTTACAAGTTATGTTTTTAATGGCATCCTATTTTTTTTTTGTAGATAGTTCTACTTTTTTTCCTTTATTATACATACATTACATTACAATCTTGCGGTTGGGCCTTTGGTATCGGCACCTATCTCAGCTAGATCTTTTGATCCTCTGTGACTACCACTGTATCTTCAGGGCATCAGAATTCTAGTCCGCAGATTTTGGCAAACCTCAGGATTTCTGCTGGCCCTGTCTCTTTTAGATCGCTTGGATCCATAATTATACGACCCCAGGTTTGATACCTGTACCCCGCTAGCATCGGGCAGTGACACAGAATGTGTATACTGCTCTCCTCCTCCTCTCCGCATAGTCGGCAGTTTTTCTCGTCCGCCAGCTTAAGTTTAAGAGTGCGATGTGTCCTGTGAGCAGGCCAAGCGTGCTGCTTAGTCTACTCCGGTCCATCGTCCAGAGTGCGTCAGCCCTCTTCACGAGAGGCTTTTTCATCAGCTGTTTTGATGTTCTGCAGCCAGTATTTGCATTCCACTGAGCAATATGTTCTTGTTCAAGGATTAATTTCAATAAATGTTTTGCTTCGGCAATTGGCAATCCGACCCACTGGCTTCTTGGTTCCACCAGGGTCCCATATCTTGCCAGTTTATTGGCTACCTCGTTGCCATTTATCCCTGTACGCTCAGGGACCCATGTAAGAGTGACTTTGTTTACCGTCGCTAACTCAGTGAGGGCTTGCATGCAGTCCCACACCACCGATGATGTTGTGGTGTTACTCACGAGGGCCCCAATGGCCGCGCGACTGTCAGTGAGAATATCAATCTCACTATTGGTCACTCTGTTTTCTGTCAGGTGCGTAGCGCGTTGGGACCTCTCCTATACCTCATGTACACGAATGACATGCCTAAACTAGAAAATGATACTTTAGCAACCTATGCAGACGATACTGCCATATTAGCAATAGGAAATAGCCATGAAGAAGCGGCAGAAAAACTACAGGCATCTATCAATAAAATAGACAAATAGACAAAAAAGTGGAGGATTAAAATTAATGAATCCAAATCTAAACACGTAAACTTTACCAATAGAGCTCAACAACACATACCTATAAACATAAATTAAAAACAAATTCCATTCACAAATACAGCAAAATACTTAGGTATCACCCTCGATACTAAGCTTCGCTGGAAAGCTCATATTAAAAAGAAAAGGGAACAGCTTCAAATTAAATTTAAAAAAATGCATTGGCTGATCGGACGAAACTCCACTCTGTCCATACACAACAAGCTTATGCTATATAAACAAATACTCAAACCCAGTAAGACCTTAGATAGTTACAGAGTAGTAATTTAAGTTAGCTGTAAGTTGCTGATTGATCTTATGATCAGATTTTAATCTTAACACAATGCCGCACAAGGGTAATTGTTAATAATAAAAAAAAAAACCTGAGTATAGCATAGACCTCAGCCTGAAAGACCGAGGCGTATTTTCCCAGTGGTATGCTTTCCCTATGGTTGCAGGATGCTTCAAACACACCTGCCCGTAGTGTCCTTGGTACCCTGATCCATCAGTGTACCATCGTTTCACTACTGGGCTGGTCAATGGTGTTTTCTTTAACCAGTCTTCTCTGGTTGGTATTTTTGTTTTATATACATATATAGGTACACTGATTCATTCACTGCAAATGTAACTTTGCAATCCTATATATTTTTATGGGATTACAAAGTTATTTACGCAGTTGGTGTAAATATTTTAGTTTTTTCTTGATTTATACACTAAATACTAATTGTATTCTAAATTTGGAGCTTTTATGTCTGCTAGAAGAACTTTGACTAGTTATAATTCTTAAACTACTTTTTTAAATTGAATGAAATTTAAAATATACCGTGTTTATACAATGCCTGCTTGGTTACTGAAAATTCAGGCTTCCAGTTTTATCCACAACGAAGTTATAGGGGGGTCGAAAATGGCCTGAACTGCTTCGAGAGAGGATGGTACGCTTTTTTGCTTGACTTGAAGTTAAAGTAGTAGGTATAATTAAAATCAGATTTAATTTTTCTTTTTTTATTATAATATAACAATGTTATTAATTTATCTATCAAAAATACCCAAGCGCACAGTTGTCAAACTTTAAAAAAAGTAATACGTAAGCGGCTGGATTTTTGGCTTATTTATTATACTAATACCGTAATTTATAACTGGCAACGTCGCTTTAAACTGATAAAATAATATTCCACGTGATTGAGTGACCAATTACAGTGGTTGTTGGTTAAATAGTTTCCTATTGGCCCAATATCCGTGTTGTGATTGAATTTAAATTTAAATTTTTAAAAATGGTTTTCTGGCGAACTATTAAAAGTGATTAAAATAATGTAGTTATTCTGAGGATCAGCTAACCCTTTTCAATTTCAAATTGGCGCCAATCAGAATCAAAATGACATTTGTTAAAATGTCATTTTATTTAATTTATTGTCAATTTAAAATTGGCTAATGCCGCTACGAGTTTGATCATTGACAATTTGCTTTTGACTAATGCCAGTTTGATGCTGGTTAGCGCCAATTTAAACCTGATCATATGCAGCTTCTTTAAAAGGAATATTTTGCATACCTGAATTGTTGCTGCTATTTCAGCACCAAATCCTCCGGTTAATGGAGCTTCATGGGAAATTATAACCCGTTTGGTTTTTTTCACTGACTAAAATTAAAGAGAAATTATTTTAATGTCCCTGTCCAATGCATATTTTTAAGAAATTTTTACAAACCACCCCTTAAACAAAGTCTGACAATAAAGTTCTCGTTGTTTGAGAGACATACTGACTAGACTGGGCCAAAAAAATTGACTTTTTTTTTTTAAGTTATATCGAGAATATTATTCAGAATAACAAAAAAAAAACATTTTATGAAAATTTGGGCCCTTAATATTAATTTTAAGAGGTCTATCATCGCTATTTTTAATTTTTATTCATAATTTGAGGTTTTACGTCAGAACTGCTAAAACATTGGAGTGAAAAAAAAATATTTTCACGTATTCTTACATAAAATTCCCTACAAAAAAGGTTTGATTGAAAATTTTCGTCAGATAAGCCGTTTCCGATTAATTAAGTTTAATAAATTGATATGTTTTTTAACTTAACATTTTTACTTTTGAATTTTGTAACTAACGAAGCAATAAATATCCAATAAGGACCATGACAGATTTTTGTCTTATAAACATTGTTATGTTATATTGATCAATATTTTAACTTATGTAACCAACGATGTAGTTGTGTGTGTTGTTTAATTTTTAATTGTTTTTATGAAAAGTACTGCGTTTTTCCAGTCAACCCCAAGTTAATGTCTTGATAACGAAAATAAAGAATTTTCAAAAGCTTGACTAAATAAGAAAGAGTTTTCTTGTCTAACTGGCCTTTATGGCCTATATATATATATATATATATAAATATATATATATATATATATATATATATATATATATATTTTATGAAAATAGTCGCAAAAAGGGTAGACCTATCGTGTGGGCCGCGGAAGGCCCGCACTGCAACTATTAGAAGGGGAAGGGATAATAGAAAGGAAATGATTGTGGACACGCTTTTTAATAAGTTGTAGGTCATAGTTCTCTGGAAAAACTGATTTTGGAAGCTTATTCCATTCCGTAGCAGCCCTGTAAAAGAAGGATTCTTGATGAAGATTGGTCCTTGTAGTGTCAATCTTGAGAGTAAATGGGTGAGACTGATCAGCGTGCCGAGTTCTTCGGCCGAATATGGCCAATGGTGGTACAAGAGTTTTTATTTCTCTGGAGCATCTGCCATGGAAATATCTGTAGAGCAATGACTGGTCTACAACTCTTCTTCTATGTTCTAGAGGGTGAAGGGTATCTGTGAGAGTTGAGCTGTTTATCAAGCGAATGGCTCTTTTCTGAATGGAATCTAGAAGATGAAGAGAATGCCTTGGTGCTGAACCCCAAATGTGCGGGCAATACTCCAGTAGAGGTCGGATTTAAGCCTTGTACGTCGTCAGCAGTTGATCAGGAGTAAAAAACTTTCTGGCTTTCCACAGAAAACCTAGCCTCTGGCTTGCCGACTTTGCGATGTTAGCAACATGGTCATGCCAAGACATATTATTGGACACCGTGACTCCCAAAATCGAGATGGAGGGACTTGGTTCAAGGGTATTTCCGGACATTGTGATGGGATAATTTGAGGAATTCACTTTCTTGGAAAACGTGGCATTTTGTGTTTTTTGGGCGTTAAACTGAACAAGATTGTTGGTTCCCCACTCGACGATTGCTTTAAGATCTCTATTAATGGAATCAACCTGTTCCTGCCTGAGTCTATTTGTATCATTCACCGAAAGTGAACGATAGGATGTGAAAGTTGAGACAAGTGTGCTATCGTCTGCGAAACTGTAAATGGGGTTTGTGGTGGTTCTAAATTTTTTAAATTAAGCACTATATAAAATGGCAAATAAAGTTTTTTGACTACTTTTATTTACAAGACAAGAACTTACTTGCTTCATGCAATCGTCAACTCACCCTGTACTTAAAATATTAAAAAAAATGAAATAAGCTTAAAAAATAGTGAAGGTTTGGTAAAATTATTATGTTTAGTATTAAAAAAATGATAAGTTGACATATTTCCTACCTTAAATACTGTTTCCATGTCCCACGGTAGTATTGAAACAAGATCTATTACTTCGCAAGAAACTTTGAGTTTTTCTTGTGCCATCTGAGCAACTTCTCTAAGTACATGTACCTGAGTGCCCCATCCTATTAAAGTTACATCGTTTCCTAAAATAAAACAACGATTAGTAAAGAATGTCCTATGATTTTAATCGCCGTTAGTGATACCTTCCAAGATAACATCCGCTTTTCCTATGGGTAACTGGTAATCTGCAACCGGCACTTCTTCTACAGCTGCTCTATACAAAATTTTAGGTTCAAATACTATACAAGGATCGGGATCCCTTATGCAACTAAGAAGTAGTCCTTTGGCTTTTATCGGTCCTCTCGGGATCACTATCTAAAAAGAATTATGGTTTAATTGTAATCGAAAAATTTGAAAGAAAATGTGCAAGAAACGGAATATGAAACGGACTGATTTTTTAAAATAAACTTTGCTACATATAAAATGTATTTTTTTTTAATTTATTATCTAGACACGCGGCAGCGTGTCCAGCCAAGTTTAAGGTAACAGAATTGCGAGTCGTACCGTGTGTAATATTTCACGAACCATTTGGATCCACTTTTGACCCCCTCATAACTCAAAAACTACGTCACATAAACATGTCAAATTTGGCTCATATATCGAGACTTGCGAGATACATATGTGCTCCAAATTTCATAAGCATACCTCATACAGTTATTTAGATATTAACGTCCAAAAATCGTTAGCAAAGTTCTATGTGTTCTCAAGCATGGACATCGAAGAAAGCCATAAAGAAAAAATAAAACGCCTTTGAAATGTGAATATACCGCCGTATCCTCAGAATTTCGTGGACTGACCATATTACTAATAAAGAGGGGTGCTGTAGCGAATTGGGAAAGAAAGAGAAATTACACTTACAATTAAAAGGAGGAAACTGGAATTCTTCGGGCAAATAATGAGACATCAAAAATATCGTCTACACCAGTCGATAGTTCAAGGAAGGATCAACAGTAAAAGTGGACCAGGAAAGGAGAAGACACTCATGACTATACAATTTACGCCAGTGGTTTGGACTAAAATCTATACAGTTATTTAGAAATCCCGTCAATAAAATTAAAATTGCCATGTTAATAGCCAACGTCCACGATGGATAAGGCACGCTAAGAAGAAGAAGAATACAGGAAGAAAAGAGATGTAAATAATAATGCAGTTACGTACCTTTAGACCTGGCGTGTGAGCAAAATACGCTTCTGGACTTTGCGAATGATATAATGCTCCGTGTCCAACAGCTCCACACGGGGTTCGAATAGTAAGTTTTCCACAATCGAACATTCCTCCGGATCTGTATCTATATTTAGCTGCTTCGTTGACTATCTAAAGAAAAAACATTTTTATGTACCTAGCACCAAAAATATATGGGGTCAAATGTTTTTAAACATTGAAATTTTTTTTCTAATTAAACAATGTTTAATATCACCAAAAATGGTTATAGGTCATGCAATACATTTCCATGTTCAATTTATCTAACTATACGTTTGGCAGATATTTATTTCTTTAAGAATATGATTAGCTAAATCCAATAAACAACATTATAACTTTGAATTACTCTATGCAATAATATGAAAAAAATTGAAATGGATTTTAAATTTTGGAATTGAACATGGTACATACAATAAATCGTTCTCGTTTAATGGTTTAAGTATAGACAACTTGAATTACAACTTAGTGCTATTAGTGTTGCATACCTTTAGAAGTTTATATTCACAATTAAACCCATTTTAGTTTCTAGGGTTGCGTAATTTTTTATGCGTAGAGGAAACATTTTTAAAAAACTTT
This sequence comes from Agelastica alni, assembly GCA_950111635.1. Lineage (NCBI taxonomy): Eukaryota > Metazoa > Arthropoda > Insecta > Coleoptera > Chrysomelidae > Agelastica > Agelastica alni. The sequence continues at coordinate 17,027,393 of OX467718.1, forward strand.
TTTTTATAATACATAGGTACGTCAAATAATGGGACTGATTTTTTGCTGCTATAGTGTATTACAATGTTACAAACATAAAAATAATTATGTTTTTAACTTCCCAGTGAAAGCAATAGTAATGGGTCCAATTTTGCGAATTCCGAATTTTGTGTGTGTGTGTGTGTGTGTGTATACCCCCAGGTGAGTCTCAATCTCACCGACGGTTCCGATCAAGTGAAAGCCTTGGTGGCCGTCGTACGCTCCCAGGATTCTGGGGGGGAGCAACTTATCACAACAAAGGTAGACAACACCAGCCAAGTGGCGAGCACTGGTGGTTTCGTGCTTACAACACCGAAGTCATTAACGTTGGGTCTGGGTTTGGTACCACCAATCCACCCCCAGAGGAGCGGCAGCGAAGGTGATCTTCCGAGTATGACACTTCGCCTCGAGACGCCGCAATACATGAGGATGGGCTTTCTAATAAAAAAGCTCACGGAATTCGTTGAGCCGAGAAACAACGTTCATAAGGAGATTAAGAAACTGGCGGCCAGCATACAAACAGTGTATGATAAACTCGGAAAGGAGCTACAAACCGCTTCTAACGAAACGCAAACCAGTCCGATCGCACAGAGAAGCTGGGCACAGGTTGGTGGAACACCAGATGAAATGGAGGGGAGCCAGAATGGATCCAACACAAAGACGAGGAAGGCCTCGTCTCCTCAAGACAATCACCTGAGGAATACCAAACAAGCACAGAGGCGCATAACCACCGTACATGTGACACCCCCAAAAACCAACCGGAACGCGAGGGAAACCAAGAAGAACCAAATGGGGAGGGAGGAGATAGCTCCACAAGCAATCCTCGACCCGGAGCAAGAGCGGCAGAAGAAGCAGGCAGAAACATCAGCTGGTGCAGTCCGCGAGGAAGAACATTGTGTGTGTGTGTGTGTGACTTAAATGGCTTGTTCTTCTATGATTTCAAGTATACAATGCAACGATTCAGAAGATTCGAACGATAATGAGTAAAATCAGTATCTCACCTGGTCAAATGCTGGATAAATATAATCGGCGAACTGCATTTCCGCTATTGCTGTAACCCCCATGGCTGCGGCACCAATTGCGAATCCAGCAATTCCCTGCTCACACAACGGAGTATTAAATACCCTATCTTTTCCGTATTTATCTTTTAAACCGATTGTACATCTAAAAACCCCACCAAAACTCACATCCTCTCCGAAAATGAGCGCACTTTCGTCAGTCTTTAAAGCTATGTCCAACGCATTATTTATAGACTGGAACATATTTATTTTAGTTGTTTCGCCTGGAAATAAAAAAGAGTTAAGTAGGTACAGAATATTAAAATACGAACAATTTGTTCAACTTTACCGCGAGCATGCTAATCTACAAAATACCTAAAATAAGCATCACGATAAGGATTCAAACGAACGCTTGAGATTTCAACATTCATTAACTATCTGCTGAGAAACGTAAGAAAAAAAATCTAAAATATTATTGTGAGTTCTAAGAAAATGTAATGTAATTGGCAGCGACAGAAATAACGAACAAAGTTTTTCGTAGTCTTCACGGTGAGGCTCAATAAGAAGAGAAAGGTAAACACCCTTGTATTTTATTGAAGTAAAACATCTTTACGCGCACCGCTCGAAAAAGAAATACAGAAAGTGAATCGGCAAAAACGTGACGTCATCACTTTGGAATCTTACGAGAATACGTGCCGTTTCTCCTCCGTTCTTTTTCTTTTTCTGCTTTTCCTACTCCACATACAATGCTACGCACGAACTCTCTTCCACTAAAGGCGTATAGGATACATCATTCTCTCGTCCCCCTCCGTTCTTGCAACATTCACTACCATACAGAAGTGTAGGAACCAACACACCTCTATGCACAGCTAGACGTACCTTTTTTTATACTTTTCGGCTGTTCATAAAGCTATGCAGTGCCCCACTTAATCAGAACTTTACAGTTTGTCATGTTTTCTTTTCTTTTAAAAACCATTACTTTCGTTTTGTTTACATTTATTTTCATCCCTTTGATTTTTAGGGCATCATGCATAACATTAACCATCGCCTGCAACACCTCGTCAGATGGTGCTAATATGACTTGATCATCGGCGTAAAGAAGAAATTTGACGATCAAATTAACTATTTTCAATCCATACTTTCAAATCCTCTCTTTCAAATCTTTTAAATAATCGTTTATGTATAAGTCCGTGTAAGGTCCATTTATCCTGACACAAGCAGTGGAATCCTCGTAAAGTGATATCAGTGCTCGTATTAAACTATCGCTCACCCCTTACATAGACAATGTAGACCACAATTCACTCCTCACCACTCTGTCATAGGCCTTTTCCAAAGTCTATAAAAGCGCAATAGACCTACTGACTTCCAGCCAAGAATTTTTCGACTATACCTCGTAATGAAAAGACCTGATCCATACATCTCCTACCAACTGTACAAAATTGTTAATTTATTAACAAATTCTTTAAAACTGTAAATCTAAACGAATTGTTTTAATAGCTGCCAATAACAACGAGACAAAAAATGCGTAGCCTACCATTTAAACTTCAAAAACGGACATAAATAATTTTTTGGATAATTTCATATTGTTACGTTAATTTTGTCCAGTAATTTTTTTTTATTGTAACCGCCCAAAAAGAACACTAAAAAGGGTTTTTGTTTACTTTCTCATTATCAAGAAACGGTATTAGTTATAGTTTTTCAAATTATTTATCACAAGCCCATTCTAAAATAACTGTTGCTCAAAGGAAGTTTAATGTAGGCATGAAATCTTTTCGTTGCAGGACGTCATTTTATCACCTAAAAATGACATGCTATGGGATTTTTATAAATATGCCCATTTATTGAAAATAAATAAAGAATTTATTTTATTTGACTGTTTCACACTGTATAACTGTTTTGTTTATCTAAAATCTATCTTTTGTTTGACCTTCACTATTTAAAATTAATAAAATGAGGCTTACTTTACTAAGTATTTAAAACATTTACTTTACATCGGAATCTAATTTTGTAAAAATATTGATACCTTATGAATTTAATAGAAAATGCTTGTGTATAAATAAGTTAATTAACGATTAATTAACACACAAATAACTAGAGGTGAGTGATATCATTATTTTTTAGTTACACTGTTATTTGTTACTGTGATTTTTTAATATCAGTGATTTCTAAACGTGATGTGATTACAGTTAAATCACGTCGCGTTTGTTTATATCCAAATTTTAATGAAAATGAATTATTATCATTTTTATGCTTTTGTTGGAAATAATTATTGTTTTACTTATTTGAAAATTATTTTTATAGGTAAATATAAACATTTAATTGATGTTGATGTACGTATAAAATGACCTATGCGAACCTATTGAAAATTGTGATGTTTAAAATAACAACAATAACATTTCGAATTACGACACATTTTACCTACAAGCCGAAGCAGATACATACTTCTTCAGTTAACGTTAATAGTTTAAACTTCTAACTTATCGAATAATCTCTGACATGCTTTGCTTTGCTTGAAGTAAAAATAACGTATCAATTCACGCTCTCTTTGCAAAAAAAACAGAACGATTGTGATATGTGACTTTTAGATATCAGTGAAAAAAATCACAGTGCGTGATATATCGCTCATCTCTACAATTAACTAACCTTTGACGGGACAGTTTGAATCCGGTGTATAAACAAAGTGGCTTCTCCTATTTACCAAACCATTTAATACTTTAACATCCTTACTAAACTGGCCTAAACATTTTAAGCACGCTTTGTTCAAAGCCATTTTTTTGTTCACTCGCCCTGGTGACGCCGAAAACTAATCTCTTTATAAAATGGTTTTGGTGAGCGCGACGAGCGCTATCTGCTTGATAACAATATACAAACTTCGTCAGGCAAGTCACAAACATTAACCTTGATGAACTCATTATCATAACCCCCAGTTAATAAGAATTTTAATGAACATTATCTTTAAATACTACTTGTAAAATTAATAGGTAAAATTTATGCGGGGCAGGAAGTTAATGGAATCTTAAACGAGCTATTATAAATTAGGTTTTTTTATATAGTTTATGAAAGAATATTCCTGAGGCAAAATTGAATTCTAAACATTTAAATTATAATTACTATTTAACTTAATTAGGCCAAATGTATTTGACAATCAAGTACCAGAACTGGTACAGACAATTCACCTATACTTCCCTTCAATATATTCTCTCTGTCTATGTACAGACCGTTGCATGTGTTTCACCTTTCAGCAATTGTTCATAACACTGGAGAAAAGTCTTCAGACGTTAGGCTGTTCGCAGCCTCAATATAAACAACACGACTAAAGTAATGGCAGGAGACACTTATACGGAAGAGACACCAGGAGGCATCAGACAAGGAGACAGCCTTAGCCCATTTCTGTTCAACCTCTTAATGGACAGAATAATAGAGGAAGTATCATCACTAAATATGGGATACAGAATGGGACAGAACAAAAGAATCAGCATGGTATGCTACGCAGATGATGCCGGTATTTTCGCGGAAACGGAGGACGATCTACAAAGACAACTACACAAATTCTACCAGGTCAGCCAAACGATGAACATGACCATATCTACAGAAAAGTATAACCTTTGCTAAAGATTTCGTAAAACGTAAGCTGGTAATTCAGGACAAAATCATC